>VMKM01000190.1:0-505628 GCA_008360985.2 Macquaria ambigua
ATATCTGTTAGTTGTATAATACTAAGTTTATATTACAGTCGATATATTGTTGTATAACTTATATTTAAGGTTTATTTATTTTATTACTCTTGTTTATTATTTATCTTATATTTTTATTTATATTTTTATTTCTTAATCTTGTTCCTATTGAGTGTCTCTTTCTTGTTATTTACTATATTTTTTTTAGCATTGTTTGGGGGAGCCTGGGATTTAAGAATTTCATTGCCAGTGATTGCTGATGTAAATTGTTGTGTAATGGCAATAAATTCTTGAATCTTGAATCTAAAGAGAGCAAACCTGTAGCCACTTACTTATGTAATGGTCTTTGTAATCAACCAGACGCAAGTAAGATTTGCAAGCCTTTTGTTGCTCAGTCAGATTTCTACAGCAGCAGGTTGCTGCCACTGTGACAACACAAAATCATTTCAGTTTATCATTATAATGAGAAACTGTCACAATATGTTTACAGATTTTTCTCATTATTATGACATACTAACTTATTTAGAAACTTTTCTTGTTATAGCAACATGCTAACTTATCTCATTATAACAATAAACTTGTTTTAATAGAAAAAAGATCTGAGCTCAAAGGGAAGAGCTTGTAGTCTATGGTCAGTGTGTGTGTGTGTGTGTGTGTGTGGTTGGGAGGTGCTCACTAATTCGTTACTATTGACTTTTTTTTTTTTACTTTATTATTTGTTAATGAGTTTTACCGAGCAGTGAATGATTTTATAGGGCCTTGGTGGGAGGCTCATTAGAATGTAACATATGATGACTACCCAGCATTTTCCCATTAGCATTAACTGGAAATAAACAGCTGCACTTTTTCAAATCCATAATCAGCTGAGCAGAGTACATTCTATATCTTACACAGAGGTTCTGTACCTGGTAATTTTGACACCATCTACTGTGCACAGTAATAGCAGAATCTTGCCATTACTGTCTCATGCCAAGCATACGTATATTAACATGTAGACGTTCCTTGTTATAACAACATTTAGCAGCTGACAAGAAAGGTTTCTTGTTTAAACAAAGAGAGGGTTGGTGTGCCATAATAATGAGAAAAATATATCACTATATCATGAAAGTATCTTGTTAAAATGAGGAAAGCTCTTAATGGAACAGAAAATGTTCTTGTTATAATGAGAAGCATTTTTTTTTCGGTGTCACGGTTGCAGCACCACCCTGCTTAAGAGTTCATCCAGCTCTTCTATAGGTTTATTAGTTCAGGTCATTGTAATGTCAGTGTCTGGTTAGTAGCACCATATCTCTACATTTACCCTGTATATGCTGCATGCATAATGATCTACAGAATCTGTCATAGATCTTTCTGTGTAAATGAAAGAAACAGCTGGACATAATGGGGTTTCTGCAGCCCTAAATGAGACATGGATATGAATGATGGAGCATTGCGATGGTAGTCTTTGTCATTTTCAGCCATGTTGCGGCTTTATATCAATGTGCTGAATGGCCCATTACTCATCATTGGAGATCAGTGCATGTGTGTGTATGTATGCAAGTATGTGTATGTGTGCAGACAGAGAGATGGGGAGATAAAAAGAAGGATGGTGCCTAGCCTTCTGCATCTCTGAGGTTTCTGTGTGTAGGCAGGTTTTTGTAAGGAAATACTGTACGTGAACTCATCACATCGCCCACTACAGTTATTAACGACTGTTGTTGTTTCTTTCTTTCCTATTTTCTTTAGAGAAGAAAAGTAAGAGAACAGGAGGACAGCAGACAGACCTTGTCATGGTTTTTCAAATTAAAATAGACATTTTAGAATTGGTGAAATTGCAGCTAGCAGTCTGGCCACTCTAATTTTCCCGTCTCTCTTTCTTTCTTTCTCTCTCCTTATTTTCATCAGTCTGTTGTCACACCACATTTTTTAATCCATGTCTGCTTGGTAGTTGTGCTAATGTCTAAGTTATTATCTGTAATTATGTCAAAGGCACGTCTGACACAGCTGCAGCCTAAAAGAGCAGCTTCTGTCAAGATGTCCTTGAAAATGGCAATTAACCCCTAAGTGCTTCAGTGGAGCTGCTCAGCGGTCACAGTGGGTTGAGACTGCACTGCAGCCACACAGAGCTGCGACTGTAGGAGTGTAAAGTGAAGTATTAGTGGAAAAAGATCAAATCGGACCTGGGGAGCCTAGAGGTTAGGGAATGGGCCGGTGACTGAAAGGTTGCCAGTTTAGGTTGAGAAAATAAATGAAAAGGGCTCACTGTTCCCTCAGCAACTGCTGCTGAGTTGTCCTTGAGCTGGGAAGAAACCCTAAATTGCTCCAGTGGAACTGCTCAGCAGCTAATGGTAGAAGATTGGCGATTGTAGTGGGCAGCAGTGTGTGCACGTGTGTTCAGGGCAGGACTCTGCTGACAACATAGTTGCACATTTCATGTACTGTAATACTGTTTTTATTTCAAACTACATCATTTATCATTGTCTACAGTGTGATCTGTGAGCATTATTGTATTGAAGAAATGTAATAATGTTTTTCACTAAAATTTCATTTCTTGAAACAAAGTTAAACATGCAGTGAGGTAGAGCAGTGATAAAAAAAAAAGGATAAATTATTGTAAAACAATGATGAAGTAGAAATAAAATTAAAAACCTTAAAGGAATAGTTTGACATTTTGGGTCATGGACTTGTTTGCTTTCTTGCTGCGAGTTCGATGAGAAGATCGATACAACCTTCATATCTGTCCATTAAACAAGAAGCTGCAGCCAGCGGCTGATTAGCTTAGCTTAACTTAGCTTAGCATAAAGACTGGAAATACTCTAAACTGTTGTGTTTACGCCTCAGTTTTTGAAAGAACTAAACAAAAGAGATATTACGTGTTATTAGTGACCTTTAGAGGTGATGATTTAGTTACCTTTTTTGGTCAGAGCCAAGTTAGCTGTTTCCCCCTGTTTCCAGTCTATATGCTAAGCTAAGCTAACTGGCTGCCGGCTGTAGCTTCATATTCACTGGATAATTATCAAGAGTGGTATCATTCTTCTCATCTAACTCTTGTTAAAAAAGTAAACAAGCATATTTCCCAAAATGTCAAACATGTCTTTTAAGAAATTTGATACAAATTATTTGATTTAATGATTTCATTATTTATTCTGATATGTTATCCAGGGCAGAGCAAAAAGGTACCTTTTTTCCCACCGGTATCCATCATTTGAGGAGTAAAGCCTACTTGTCAGAGTTGGCAAACCTATGACCTTTTGTATGATTGATGTCCTTACCTCAGTCAAGCATTAAATGTTTACTTTATAGCTACTCTGAATGTCATTCTCTCGCCTTCATCTTTTTGAAAAGGATGGTGTTTAGCTTTGAGTGAGCAAAGCTGCGAGGCACCGCACATCTCAATCACACTTGTTCGACACAAAGTCTCAGCCCAAGCTCAGAGGTGAAATCCTTAGACAGAAGATTGATTTTGCTCTACATTTTTGATTTACTATTGAACAGAAAAATTGCTAGTAGACTACATGTCACGCAATGTCTTCATAAATATGACAAAACACTTTCCGTAAGGCCTAAGAGGCGCTGAATTCAGTTCAAAGTCTACCCTTGTCTGATGAAGGTTATCTCTGACAGTGGTGTCTTTATGCTTTTTTTTTTTTTTACCAATTTATGTAGTGTCAGTGCCATCCTTTAAGTTTTTTTCTTTACTTTTTGCCTCACTGTCACATCAAATGAAGTTTAGTATATCCCTTCATCTAATTTTCAGTTTAAGTTTCAGTCTAAGAGGTTCACAATGCTCACATTATAAAACAACAAATGAAAATGAAAACCTTTCACCTTAAAATCCCCCTCTAGAATAATAAAGAACTATAAAAGCCTTATAGGGAAAAATGAATACCTGAAACTTTAAAGTGGGCCTAACAGAAAGGAATCCCCTATCAACGTAAAGTCAGGTGTAGAGTGGACACAAAAAGCACATTCAAATGACAGCATTAAGCATTGTTCATCAAGGTCATCAGAGAAAAAAATGATGTATCTGTCACCGTGGACAACAGCCACAAGCCAAGGAGGGAGGAAGAGCCAGAGACACAAGGGACAGTGATACTGCCCAGCCAGAATAGGACAAAAACAGCACAGTGCAAACGCATGTACTACTTTATATGTATAGAGAAGCACCTTCAAGTCCCATTTGGCATTCATTGGGAGCTTGTGTAAAGCAGACAGGATAAGTACCTTTTTTTCACAACTGTGACAGCAGCATTTTATATGACCTTAAGACGTGTAGTGCAGGTATATTGGAGAGGAGGACGCTGCAGAAATAAAAGGACCATATTGATGGTTTTGAATGTTTCTGCCCATTGCCTGAAAGTTATGTATACTCGACATTACGTTAATTCTAACATAACTTTAAAGCAGCTGTAATTGATATTTTTATAATAATGGATCAATTGGCTATGTGTGATATGAAAGGAGTCACTCATATAGTGATATAATTATAACCCCACTCTGCAGCTTTGTAGAATCTTTCAGCTCATTGTTGTGATTTTCCGGCTCGTACCTTTACTGCTTTGGTTCCCTCTCACCGTCATAGCACCGTTTTCGGCCGCAATACGCAGTTTTCAGCAAAAAAAGCTCTAAAAACCCACTGTTTGCAGCCTGCCCAACACCACATGGCCGACAGACATAGTTAGAGACTAGCTGATGTCATATAGTGACATAGTGGAGCTTTTAGCAGCTAAATAGCCAGACATTTTTCTCAGGAGTTGGCGGAGACCAAAACAGAAAACGAGAGTAAATATTCTACTTGCGTTCATCGATTGGCCAGAAACACGACTCCAAAAAGATATGTTAGCTGAGGATATATAAAGATATGTCTGTATTGTGTTGGAAAATGGTCGTCAATATGTATAGTTTGCGTTTTCTGTAGGAGTTGAGTTAGTTAATGGGCTTCAACATGCAAAGACACTAGTATGGTTGATTGGCAAAACAATCCCAGTCCACTTACTGGCTTTTTCTTGAGCTTTCAGCCATATTAAATGGTCCCTTATCAGTGGAGAGGGTTTGTTCAGTTGTCATGGAGATGAATCTGTTGACAGGCAAGCTCAGTAGCTGCATTTTTTAGGACTTCCTGTCCATCGGTCATTCTTGACTGTGGAAACTCAACAAATCAACCCCCAACTTTCCCAAATGTAATTTTATTCAGAGAAAGTTGAGGATTTTTTATAACCTTGTCACTAAGTGATATTACTCAGCTTGGCATATGTGTTGTTTTGTAGCTGGTAAAATCTGCTTTTTTGCAGGAATTTTAACACACTATCAAAGTTATGACCCATCCCAGTGAATATTTATGAACTTTTCCACTGCAGCTTTTGTAAATCTGAAACAACGGTTCTGCTGTAGGTCTTTTGTTTATTCATATCAACAGACCAACACCTACTATATGTCCATCTGGCAAACCATAATACTTATTATTCTTTCTTCACAGCTAGACAATGGTAACTAGAATCATCATGTTAAGGACACAGCTGTTGCTGAGGGAAATGAGCTAAATGCCTGAAATGGTGCAGCATTAAACCTCTTATTAAAACAAATGTGGGCAGAGAGTGGGTGGTTACACTGATCACTTATTCACCCACTGAAACCGTAATTATAACAATAGCTGACACCATTGTTCTCCTTTTAAACATGGCTTTGAGGCTGCAAACACCTGCTGGAATAAATTATGTTCATGGTAAACAATTATAAGCAAAGTGTGGAGTTCACTTGCTCCGCACTTTTTCTCTTAATTTGTTTTTGTTTTTCATTTTCTCTTTCATATGGTGACATCTGTGCGCTTTAGTTTGCCCTTCTCTGGACTCTATTTACGCATTTCCAGGTGCACAAAACTGAGAGAGGGTGAGCGCGAAACAGAAAGACGCAGAGAGAAATAGTGAAAGAAAGAGCTACAGCGAGAAGAGGAAAAGGGGAGAAAGACGAGGAGGAGAAAGCAGAGGGGTGTGAAGTTTCATTTACTGTAGCTTCAGCAGCAGTTGAATCTTTCAGCTTCAGTGGTTGGTGTTGATAGAGGAACAGGAACAGTCGGGCTCCCCCACAGAGAAAGGGACCAGCACAGCGAGATAAAATGGCTCTTTCAAAACACCCTGATCACGCATTACAGCAAATTACTTCCCATCACGAGGAAAAAAGAAATAATAAATAAAAGAAATCAGTGTGCATTTTCAGCGAACCATGGTACTACAGTCTGTGAGGCTGCAACGTGGATGCTCACAGCCTGGGATGATTTGTACTATACAAATGAGATCTGGCAAATGTGTGTAATTATAAAGTAAAACTGCATATGTGTAAGTTTTAAGATGGGGGTTCAAATAAAAGTTGTATTTAATAGGCGCATCCAGTGCTTTTACATCTTGAGATACACTCCATGTATTCATTAGGCCTGATCCATATTGCTAATTAACTTCCCCTGTGCGTGTCTTATCTCAAATTGCCTGTGTGCTGCACAGATGTTCAAGAAGCATCTTTAAAAACCCTGGGCTTTGTAACTGAGTCCCTGTTTAAAAAAAATTCCTGCCTCAGGGAATTATTTTTTACACCATGCAGTGACTTACAAGAAAAGTTGGATGAAAGTAGTGAATGTCAACAGCTCTGGAGTTATCAGTGGAAATTATGTATGCGTCAGTGCCTCTGTAAGTGGCAATTCAGGAGGCCCAAACTGGAAGAGGCATATACATCTGCTTGTTACGCACTACATACTACTCAGCCCTTGTTTTTGCCATATACAGTAGCTGGAAGGGCTTTCATCTTATTATAGATGTTACCCAGCGCAACAAGGAGGAACAGTGCATGTTTACGTCTCCTGCTCAGGTAACGTTCTTCACTCTCTGTGTTTGGTTCTAAAACCATCATGGCCAAAGACTCAGAGGTCCTTTGAGGACTTAAAAGGAGTAAGAAAAGTGGTGCATGCAAGGAGATACAAGCATTACCATAAAAGTTGGTGGATTGAGGCATGGGACAGGAGGCCACACGTTGGGCATCTTTCATTCAGATGGTGACTGAGAGCGCTGTTCTCAGCTCAGTCATGATACACAGTATGTTTCGGTTCAGTTTCAGTTTCAGCTTTTATTAGTCATATGTAGGTTAACACAGGGTCAACAATACAATGAAATGTATTGGACAAGGAAAACAGGTCAGCTCAGCAGTAAGAGCGAAGAACATAAAATAAGACAAAGAAATAGATAAACTACAATGGAGTATAACACCATATAAATAGAAATATAACACTATATAAATAAAAGTGATGTGTATACAATATTTCACATTGGGTACAATGACAGCAGTCATGGTTGACATTTTTGCAGACAGCAGTTAAGCAGATATGGAGAAAATTAGGTTAGTGAGTTGAGAAGCCTGATGGCCTGATAGTAAAAAGTATGTTACTTCCTCATTAAAAGCACATTAAAACACAAAAAGCAGAAAGCACAGAAACAATGATAATGTGATAACTCTGTCGTAAATAATAGGCTGCTTAGCTAATGTGCAGTGCTTGTATAGGACTAGCTTTGTGTGAACGTGACAGCATGAACCAGCAACAGACTGAACTGAAGACAGACAGAATCAGCGCTGAACGCTGCGGCCATATGAACGATGGTGTGTACGCTTACTGATATACGTACTGAAGTGCATTTGAACTGATGATGCGTTCTTAGCTTAGGGAAAAATGGAAACGGATGTTTTTTTATACATCTGATATTCCAATCACTGAGTGTCGAACCTATTGAACTCTGTGCCCTGTCACTCTCGATCATAATAACTGGTGAGGAGAAGGGGCCAACTGAAAGAAATAGTAGGCCAAATTATTACAAACAGCCCAAAAGAAGCATTACCTGCTATTTGCTTTGCATAAAAAGTAGCCTAACCTGCCAACATTGCCTGCAACACCTGCCTCATATGAATTGGTCCAACGTGGGTTAAATGCACTTTTAGTAAACCTGTGTCATATGCGTATCTCCTGTATAAAAGGGGTGCTGAGTAAAAATCATTATGTGCTATGAAAAATCTGAGTTAAGTAACACGAGGAAATAATTCCATAACAAAGTAATATTTGTTATTACATTGATCTCTGACGCTCCGATAAAAGCACAAATACTCCCCAGAGAGCCTACATAGTCGGAAAAACAACTTTGAGGCGACAGTGAAGGCTGCGGGGGATGATAGCACATTTTCTGCTTCATACTGTACCTATTAATAACACAAATAGTACAAATGTATGAATATGCATCTGAATATTTAATACAACAATAATCATTGTGTAATTACTTTTCAACCCCACATTTGGTCTATATGTAACTCTATATAGTAGACCAGAAGTCTTCTAAAACAGCCAATGTATTACATTTGTTAGAGATGTTAGCATTTTAAAAAACAAACCCAGTTATTTCAGCTGTTCCAAGATTTGAAAATATGTTTTAAAGAGGGGCTAAAATGTCTCACATATAAGAATCCCATCAAGCAGGTTAATGTAATTTCAAAGGAAAAGGCCCTTTGCAAATAACCAATTGATTTTAGAGCATTGACACATGACCTTTTCCAAATGCAAAACAGCATTTATCAAACCTAGATTAGGCCGCCCTGAATCATTGATCCAGCTGCGACTGGCGTGTCACAACATTTTAACTGCACTTAGCTCTGCAAATCTCTTCAGTCACTGTGAGTGCAACTGAAGGCTGTTTGCCCCAGTGAACTGCAGGATCCCAAGAGACTCACCTCGAGGCTCTACGAACCTGAACGTAAGCAATTCACGGTGTGCACAGCTTCTTTTAAGGTGTTTGTTCCCGTTGAAGAGAGAACGTTTTAAACTAGCAAGGCAAAACAGATGGCTGCAACAGATTTGAGCCAGCAGCTGGGCATCACATGCCATTAGCTTTAAGCTGCCCTCTCTTGCCACAGCACTGATCATATTGTCTCACCCCATCTTGTACATGCAGATGTCTTCCTACTTTACCAAGGAGTCCTAGACTCTGGGTTTAACCTTCTGCTTGTGTGTGTATGTGTAAGGAAGCTCGGTTTGTTGCTATTGAGCTGTCTCACTAAGACCTTCTATGTGTGTGTTCATACGTATATGTGCATGTCTGTGCTGCTTGTACCCACATAGCTGATGATTAATGCATGCACGTTTCAGTTTAGGTTCAACAAGCCTTACACTCACAATGCTTTGTCTTCACACACCCCTGTGGCACCGTGCTCCTCTGCTGGAGAACAGACCATCGTCTGGCTCCCATAAATTTACCTCCCCAGTGCCCAGGCACTCACAGGCAGAGAGGCGTACTAGACAAAACCCAGCGAGGTCAGAAGAAATGCAATTTCTCTGATTCAGACCTTGAACAAACAGTACAAGCACAGAGCTAGCATGTGAGCAGAACACAGTGCTGAATATGTTTTTTTTTTTTTTTACTTCCTTCAGTTCTGACACTTCTTGGTCTTTAATTGACAGGTTCCTAGTGTGCACACAAGATAGGAGTGGCCAGAATACAGTGTGTACTTCTTTTTAGAAAATGTTTTGTGATTTTGAAACAAAGAAAATATCTTTATTTTAACTTTTTCCTCCTATTTACACATTTGCGTAGTTCTCATTGCAAAAAACATTGTTTTATGACTCTGGGACCTAGTGAAGTTGATACATTGTAAAAAGAAAAGAAAAAACGTATACAGTATATGTATATGTATGCATCAGCAGGGAAATCTAGCAGCTTCTCCCTAACCCAGACTTTTTTTGTTGCCAGAGAGAAAAAAAATGACTTGGCACCTGCATTACAGTTTGGGGACGCATGTTATTCTGAGACTGTAGGAATATAATATTCTGATGAGGGACTTGGGGTCACATAATGGGAGCTGGGGCCAGACATTGGCCCTGGAAGAGTTGGAATGCATCTGAAGCAGCACCTCCTGGATGGATGACCTGGGAAGATATGGTCCCACTGGCGTAGATAGAAATGCATTCTGCCAAATCCAATCTACTTGTCTGACATTATGTTTTGGAAGAGTAAAATAGTGAGAGTTTCAAAGGGAAAGGAAGAAAGAGAAAGCAAACTAGATGGTGTACACTTTAAAATGAAGGGTTCTTGGGTTTATTACAGGCTCCACAAAGATCAAAAAGGAGCAAGTAAACAGTCCAGTCTGAAAAACAAAATCAGAGGAAAAGCTCAGCAAGCTCTATGTATGAAACTTTGCAGAACTAAACTCATCTGGAGACTAACTTGTAAGTGTTTTTCTCGCATTGCAATGTGGTAAAATTATGGAAGCCCATTTACTGGTAATGCAGTCAGCTGTACAAGCTGGTTACAGGCACACTTGCTGAAAAAGTGTTTCTGATTCTGCTGTTTCAGGTCACGTTCTTTTCATGCATCTGTAGTTACGCAACAGAGAGTGGATGAATTTCCCTGTCTGGTGTCATTTAACGGGCCTCCTCCATTTGAAATGTGTCACCTTTGGAATTGATTGGTTATGCTTTGTGATAATATAGCCTGCAGCCCAAATTTTGACTTTTGCATATTTAAAAATCCCATCAGTTCTCATTTAACATTCCCTGAATATTTCATTACATCATGCTTTGTTCTTAAGATGAGATGGAGTCCAATGCAAATGTTTTGCTAGCATTAAACTATTTAAAGGATACTGTTGATAAATTAGTGTTAAGAAATTCTGTTTTATATTTTCTGCTCCAGTGTTACCAGATGTCACTCCAATTACATACAATATAAGCTTACTTTATGTTTGGTATCCATAAATATGTGAACAAAGTCAGAAACAGAATCAAATTAATAATTAATTATAATTATTTAAGCTTATATTTAAAATAAGATTTTAAAAAATGTTCCATGAAGTAACATTAGTTAATATATTTATATAGCAAAATATTATCATAATTTGTTTTATCAAGATGAAAACTATTCACTATCAGCCCACCTCAAATTCTCCTCAAACCAGCTGCATAGCAAAACCCACAGATCATCTGAGATATAATACACTTCCACAGACAGAATTGCATTCACATCGCCTTGCACTGGAGTTGAGCTACTTTACAACCAGTTACTGTCAAAGCAGGGCTGTGGTTTGACCACTTTGTGACAGCCTGGAGGAAGGAAGCAAAGGAAAGGGAGGCGAGGCATCACCATCGATTGATCCGCCGGTGTTTGCTATCAGGACCACTGCAGGGACATGAAGGCTCCGAGATAGTGCAGATCTAGGATCCCATTAGGACACACACAGTCTGCTCTTCCCACATCGCTCCCTCAGATCTGCTGTTTCAGACCGTCAGCGTGGCCTTACGGTATCGGGCCCCTCGGCCGTCTCTCTCTCTCCCTCCCTTCCCCACTGTGATCCATCACTAAAACACCCTGCCTCCAGGTCCCTGCTGGCTCTCTGATGCCTCTGATCAGGTTAGCCACCATGCTCAGACTCCATGGGTGAAGGCATTTCTAACCTTCATTCTTTAAAAATAATTATTTTCAGGTGGATACATTGTCATATTTAGCCCTATGGATTTTGTTTTTATGGCAACATTCGCAATATGCAGCATTTAAAGAGTTTGGAGAGAGGTGTCTTTTTTTTTTTTTTTGCCTGTCCAAAACCAAAAGCACAAGGGCAAAAATGTATAAATGGATTCAACATTTTGTCTGCTCTAACTTAAGCTGCAAATGTTAGCATGTCCAGCTAACTAGCTAAATACCTCCAGTAATAACCGAGCACTGAGCTACTTCCCTGTCCACGGAGCATTTCAACTAACTACATTCGTTTCTGGGGTTACAGGTTACCTTAAAAACGCCCCATTCACGACAAGCACATACACTGTGTAGTATTTCCCCACTGTGTGGACACTGGATGCTATCAGTGTTTAGGCTAACGTTAGCAGCTCTGTCCAGGCTTTTTTGAATTTGGGGAAGTTTACACTCACACACAGCAACTTAACCTGAGATAGCATTAACTTTGCCAAACACAACGGCTAGTCTTCATCCTAAAAACCTTTTTTCTTGTAACGTTAAAAGTGAAAACACTGAAACTAAAAACAAGTATATCCTAAGCGGCCAATGGCCATTTTTCCATATCATACTTTTTGCTGTCTTCTACATGGATAATCAGCTGACGAGGATGCTAACTTGTTGTCTGGGACATGTAGATTTAGCCTCAGTCTTTTAGCTAAATATCTTCAACGTAGGCATCAGCTGGTGCCTAGTTAAAAGCCTTTTCTGGTTTAGCCAGCTGGGAACATTAAAAAGTCAGTTGGAGACTGTGTTTTCACCCAACTTACAGAGCTAACTTTAGCTTAATTAGCTAGCTAGCTACAGCTGAAAAAATCTGCCAATATCAGTTGTCATTTCAGATGGCAAATTTGACGGTCCCAGGCTAGAAAGAAGACATCTGCTTTTGCATACTGTCTGAAATCAAGGACCCATTGTTTCAAAAATGACTATGAATTTTGAGTGGTAAATTGGCCACTGTTATCATTGTAAACAGCATATGTGTTGTGCGAGAATGCAAAGACTGACAAGCATTGCAGCAGTATTTAAGGGGGGTATAGTGTGTATAGATAACTCTGAAGTTGCAGCAGCGAGGTTCAGGACACAATTAGAGTTGAAGCACTGAATGTTCCACTTGACTGAGGACAAACAGACACTGCAACCCAACACCATGCAAATGAGTCCAATTAACTGCAATATCACTGCACAGGGTCTGCCTCTCAAGCAATCAAGTAAGCAGAGTGTTTAATGGATTTTGGCTGAGCTGCAGTATGGAGTGTGCAAATACGAGCGAGAGCTCTTGTGAAAGCAGAGTGAAATACTTGCACAGCATTTTGTTTTTGCCACGATTTACAACTATACAAAAAGCCTCCTTGGTATCAACGGTATCGTTTTCTAGCATGCCACTGTGGTCATGGGAAATGTAGTTCTCTACCTGGAATAGTTCTTAGTGTTGTTCTTTTTCTGCAGCTCCCACACCGCTTTGTTTGCAAGCGTCAGCCCTCTTGACAGCACGAGCTAAGCCTCCACCTAGCAAGGGAGGGATGCAGGGAGGCGAAGATCGAGTCGAGGAAGGTTATGTGACTGAAGCGAAAAGGTGAGACAGGAAGCTAAGGGTGAGAAGTAGGGAGGGAGCTGGCAGGGTGCAAAAGAGTTCTGAGAGAGGATATAGACAGAGGTGTGTATCCTGGTGGCTTTTGAAGTGGGTTATGAAAGTAGGCCTAGGGTCCTGTGGAGTGTGTTCTTATACTACTGAGCTGAACAATAGGAGGGCTCAACACCTCTCCTGACAGGTAACACACAGTCTTAGGTGCTTCAGAACATCATAAACTACAACATAAACACTTGTGTAAGTGTATGTCTCTGTTTGCCTTTGTCAGTGTGTCCAAGTGTGCATTTCTGTGGTTGTTTGACTGCTTGTGTCAATATTCATCTCTTTCTCTGTCTTGTGTTATCTCATCCCTTTCTCTCGCTTAATTATATTCCCTCACTTTTCATTATTCTTTACAGTTTCTTCCCACAGGCTGTTAAGATAATTAACTTGTTATTGTTCACTTTATTTTTTTTAAGAGCTTATTCTAATTTCTGCGGGAAAGAGAAGGTGTAGGAGTTTTTTTGATGGTTTATGGATTCATTGTTGAGCTCAAAATTGATTTCTCTTAACTACATGTAAAGATTTGAGTTGAAGGGGAGTGCCACAGTTTTAGTGGCTAGAATACAGTATTTGACATATTGAAACTCATAGTTTGTTGTACAAATTATTATCCACACAGTGTTATTGGCTGAGAATGAAACACTGGGTCCAGCCTGGTGCAACACATTTAGTTACTGGAGTTACCTGTGCAAAACAACACTGTTCAAATCATCATTTGGCATTAACTCAAGGTGCATCAGCTCTGCTATCACTGTAGAATGAGAACAGGGCTGTGATCACTGCAACGTACAGTAAACTTGCTTTAAACACTCAGTATACAATAACAGTAAACATTCACATTGTGTACCTGTACCCTGAACCTAAACATTTTCTTTAGGCAAGAACAAAAAACACATTAAACATATTTCCCACTCATGTGAGTAAAACTCTCTATTATCTGCACAGTTTTCTCATTTTACTTGTTGACAACTTCCTATTACACTTTTAGCTAACTATATTTTTCGGCTGACTTAGGAAAGCTAGCCCTGTTACTGGTTTCTGCTGGCTGCTTATACAATTAGCCCAGCTTTCCAGCCTACCCGACTAATTATCTACTGGTTGACAGGTTTACCTTTGCTAGCTAGCCTAACTGCCTGTCTTCTAGCAAATTTCTTTACTTTTACCCAGAGTCCAAATACACATAGATAACACCATTTACAGGTCACAGTAAAAAGCTATGAAATAACACAGAACAAACAGCTGGGGTTGGTTAACAATAATCAAACATCTTACTGGGATTTAGGCTATTGACTAACTGACTTTTGATTCTAACTTTTATTAGCCTGTAAATTGCTAATGGTAATCGCTAATGTTAATCACTAATGCTATTCAACAACACTTCTATTAGCCTGAAAATTCCTTATGCTAACGCTATTGGTAATGGATAATGCTTCCAGCACATACACGTATCCCAGCTTTGGCTGTATTCAAATTCACAGTATTATCTGTGGCCCAAACAAATGTTGTTAGTGTTTACAAGAGTTTATACTGTATTTTATCACCATAGCAATCCTTTTAAAGTACTCGTACCTGTGCAAAACATATTTATGATAATAGTCAACAGCACTGTCACTATCATTTGGCGTTACCTCAACATGCATAAGTGTTACTATCGCTCTAGAATGTGAACGGGCCCGGGGCTGCACAAGAGCAATACCCTATACACACTGACATAATAAAGCAAAGTGCCCTATGCTAACTCTTTTTCCATACTAGCATATATACACATTCTCTCTCTGGTGCTCTCAATGGCACCCAGAAAATGTCTGTTATTTTGAAAATGGTAGTCTTCCAATATCCCCTCAGCATTTTGTACACCAGTCTTCACACTACACTATCATGCTCAAACCTAAAAGTCACAGCTGCAAACATCCTTTCTTACTCAAAAGTAAAATTTGACTATTATTTTGCTGCCGGTAACTTTGGAAATGACAAGGTCACATCTCTGTCAATGTGTCCATTTATCTGCGACCTCAGCTGGAGAGGTCTTTCTGTTTATCTCTCCAAGAGGAGCCGTCTTTCTGAGAAGAGCTCTGAGGGACTTTATCTCGGGTAATTGCAAATGGCAAAAAATGATCTAAAATAAAAGCGGATTTGGTTTCATGCAAACACATTAAGAGGACATATTAAATCTCATGCTTAAAT
Source organism: Macquaria ambigua (assembly GCA_008360985.2). Classification (NCBI taxonomy): domain Eukaryota; kingdom Metazoa; phylum Chordata; class Actinopteri; order Centrarchiformes; family Percichthyidae; genus Macquaria; species Macquaria ambigua. The sequence continues at coordinate 15,301 of VMKM01000190.1, forward strand.
TACCTCCTATCAGAGCCTCCTTTTTTTCCTCCTTGAGAGCAAAATGTAATGCATTCTCAAGCTGTCCTCCTGTTGTTTTTTTTTAATACGTAATGAAACCAATTTACAGGTAATTGCCTCCTCTCTGTGCCACTGATTTGTCCAGTGCCTATAGTAATGACAGTGCGGTGCATGGAGTGATAAACCACAGGTAAACACAGAGCAATATGTTGTCGTGCTGTGATTTAGGTTAGGGGAAAGCAATTCTCTGGGGTGTATTCAAACAACATGTAGCCCATTACAGCATAACAAGTGTGTCGATCAAACATATAGGACATTTCTGCAATATTTACTTGCCTGGCATGTACACAGAGAGAAGTGACAAATGAAAAATCAACCTTTATGACTAATCTTCTAAGCTCACCCAAGGTTTCCCAATTGTAGCCATTAACATACATTTTCAACTGCAAAACAGGTGAAATGGCTTGTCCAAAACATTGTGGACAGACTTTAAAACTATTCCTGTCTCTGCTGCATGTCAGCTGTCATTTCAGTGTCCAATCTGTGTAACGTACCTACATATCCCATTCCCCTCTGGTTTTCATTAGAACCAGCTGTTCAATGGACCATTTCAGTAAGCTCATTAGGAATCCAGCTCCAGATCACGTTCATCCAGATCCTCAGCTGGTCTTCACTCTTTCACCACCACTGTGTAGACTCCATCGGGGAGGATTATTCCTGTACGGCTCATGGCATGACAACCCCCATAAAATCAAGGTGACACACTTGGATCAAATCACCAAAGACTCCTCAATTTTCTTATTGTGCACTTTATAACAAATTAATTTCTTAATAATTAAAGCTCTTCTTTTAATAAGTCTTACCTTGGAAACGTTGCCATAGTTGTGCGCGCTACAGATGCACATTCAAAAGAAAGCAATCTTTAGGGCTTTCCTTGAGGAAATTCCTTGTGGAATTAATTTGAAGTGTAAAAAATACCACACATTGCACCTTTGAGGTACCATGGCAATAGGTTGACAAGTTTGTAAAAGGTGCGAATGTTGGCCTATTTATCTATCTAACATTATCCTAAACTTCAAATATTCACTTCTTACTTGTGCAAATCTTGTAGAAATATAAACCTTCCTTAGTGAGAGAATATCTGAACCTCCTTTATATGCCTGTGCAAGCAGGGACTATGAAGCTACACAGGGTCTACCTCATGCCCAACCCAGCACTTCTCAGATCTCTCAGCTGGCGCACAGTGTCATTAACCAAACATTCCTCAAGCTGCAGTGAGCACACAGACATTTGCTGTTAGCGCCGTGTTTGACAGCAGTTTCATTTTGTTTCAAGTATATTGCTACCTTAAGGCTCTAATATACACACACACTCACACGCTTAATCATATTAATACTACACATGCATGTCATTGATGAGCGTAAATTGCTTTGTGGTTCGTGTCATCCGGGACGAATTACAGCAGTAGGGGTTACTTACATCAGCTGCCTCAGGCAAAGACTTTTTGGTACATTTACGTGAAAGTGGGTTTGTGTGTGAGTGTGCGCTCATGTTTTGTTTTACTCATCTTCTCAGTGTCAGAGTAGCTCTGTACGCCCCCAACTCCACACTCCAGACACTCCACCACCATAGCAACCGAGCTAAACACTTACCTCCTCCCAGTTTGTCACCACACACTCTTCATATCCTCCTCACTTACACGTTCACCTCCTCATTCGCTCACCAGAACGCTCCAAATTAGCTCTGACCTTCTCTAATGAAAAGAGGAAACAACACTGTGACTTATTACAGCGGCGGGGCTGTGAGCCCGTGAAATAGCATGCTGTTATTTACCAGCCCCCCAGTGGCAATTATGAGGCGCACCCTGGAAGGCTTTTCACCGCTACTCCAGCTAGCAGGTGGTCCTTTTAGATACAATAGACACAAATGACAATGAAGTAAACAACTGCTATTCAGCTGCTGATGTAAATGGCACCGCCAGTGCACAGAACGATAAAGAACATGGGTGGGGGGGCTTTATGAGAGGAGGCTGCCTTTATTTCAGTTCCCTTGCTGATAAGGATTTCTAGGTATATTGACTTTAAATATATATGAAACGTAACGGTTTTAGAGACAGAAACACATTTATAGAATATGTATAGAGGACTGAAGAGGAAGGACCAGATCTTACAGGACTCAGCCTATAATCAAATGTATGTGAATCTCTGTGCTTTGATTCCTTTGAGTCTTTAGTATTTAGTTTTCATTGCAATCACATTAATAAAAGCTGAAACGATTAGTTGATCAACAAAAAGTTAATAAAGCCATTTATCAAGCACAAATTCCAACATTCTCTGGTTCCAGCTTCTCAAATGTGAGGAAATGTACCTTTGTCTGTTTTATGTGACTGTAATTTGAATATCTCTATGTTTTGGACTGTTGTTTGGACAAAACAAACAATTTGAAGACGTCGCCTTAGCCTCTGGGAACTTGTGATTGGCTCTTTTCACTACTACACTACATTTTATAGACTAAACAATTAATAAAAAAATACATTAATTGATAATTGGGTTAGTGATGTGAATGTAGAATATACACAATGTTGATATGTCATCTGGGCTCTGACCTTGTCACTCCCCAAACTCAGCACAGGAGGGAGTGGGGAGTGACTATAAGCGCATTTCCATCCACCCGTTTCTCATTTTCTGCATAAAAATCCTCAGTGGATAAAATTCACAAAAAAACGTTTTAGTTTTTACGCTTGGCTGAAGGGGAAAAGTTCAATAACAGTATATTATATCAGCAAGTATTTTTTATCAATAAAAGCAAAATGCGACAACGTGCAATGGAAACATATTTAACAAATAAATCATGACGTACGTGAAGCTTGTGACTTAAACATCCACTGAAGCCTCCGCTGCACTACAGAGACTACAAATAGCTGCAGACGAAAACATCAGATCTGTGTGGAGCAATCAGGAAACTGTAACCTTCAAACATAAACATTTTCTACATTGTATTCCACCATTCCACCATCCTCATCGCACCCTCTTCTCCTGCAATGGTTTAATGGCACCCGGGTGAAGAATTAGCTACCTAATCTTCACATAATGGTACGGAAACGTGCATGAATTTGCATTGTCGATGCCGATCAATTGCAGATTTTCTACAAATTTGGTTAAAATTTACATCACATTTTGATGGAAACGATAACATCCCATCTAGGGGAAAGTAGACAGAGCCTAGAGGTGGATGCTGGGTGGAGTCAAAAGCATCTTCTTCAGTTCTGATTTGATTTGGTTCCTTTGTGGAAGTGCTAGCCAACCCCATTGATTTCACAGCTCTCAGCTGCTTGTCGTGGAGATCAACACATCAAGATTGACGCTGGACAGTTATATATGCATATGTGTCTTCAGTGGGCTTCTTCATTAAAGGTAAGAGCCTTCTGCTCTGTATGAACTGTGTTGAGTCTTTAAGATTAATTTCTGCTGCTTGTTCATTCTCCTTGGGACTGAGTTCATGATTCTACTTGAGTCAGTTAATTAATTCAGTGTGTTTGAGATCATCCCAATTAAAGTGGGCTTGCATGTGTGTTGTTTGTTTTCACCCCAGTTATATTCATATAAAGGGGTCTGTCGTCTTGAAGCCATTGTTGTGAACTGACTCTTTGCTCTTTCCCAGCTTTGGTGCCCTTCTCTGCTCCTACATACTTAACTGCCTCTTTTAGCAAATTCTCAGAGGCCTTTTGACAAGTACTTCCAACACTACTCCTGTGCTTCTGGTCAATACTGAGGAGAGTTTTGATCATTTTAATTGCCCTTTTGACTGCTCTTGATGGTACTCCTCCTTTGAAGAACAAAAGCCCTACCACTTGAAAACACTGCAGTTAGTCTTGCTCACTTAGCTCCTGCAAAATAAAAGCCTCCCTGTTGTTATTTTAGTCAAGGTATTTGAAAGATTTTGATATATGGTTTACAAGTGAATATAATCATTGTTGGGAAATCCCAATCTCTCTCAGACTGCAGCACAAAACTGCTCTCCTTAGACTTACCAAGGCCCTTTCATGAGCCACAGGTCCACTTTGCAGATATCACTGCTGCTTTTGCAAGTGTGGACCTTACAGTTTTATAATAAATTGCTTGAAAACTGAGTTGGTGTCAGTGACATGTTATAGCCTATCAATTCTCTAGTTGCAGCAAATTGTTCTTAGCAGTCATAAGTATACAGAAGACCCCAGCAGACATTATGGGTTCCATTTAGGCATAATTATTTATTTACATTGTTTTCTTACTCTATGTGCCGTTAAGGAGCAGGTCTAGCTATCTACTGCAGAGTATAGTAGCTATAGTGGCTCAATTAAGACCCCACTTTGTGTTTGTTAAAGTTTCTCTTTGGACCAGATAAATAAATAACAACATTATTGTCCACATGGTTGATGAGAGCTCTACACTTTTTCCTCTATCCTTTTATTTCTTTCTTGATGATTGAATTAACATGATGTATATGTTCTTTATCCAGGTGATTGATTGCACCAACTGCAAACCAAAATACTGTAGCTAGATCTCAGTGCATATTATGGTATAATTCTCTAAACTGACTTCCTAGCCGTGTAGTGTTCAAGTGTTTTTGCTGCATTCTGTCTGTCCTGTTTTTGATCCCTACCCGCCTTTTTGGACTCTGTGCCTACTAACTAGACCAATTTGGACTTTCTTTGCCTGTTCTGATTGGTTACCTGTTGCCAACCTCTACCTGCCTCATCTCATTAGTAAACTTTGTTTTTAATAAACGCTTTTGAACCCAAACCATGTTTTACTGCACCGTTACAAAAATGTAGAACACTTCCTTGTCTGTTTGCAGAAATGTTGTACTTTACCGCTGGAATCAAAAAGGGCCAAGACTCCCTGTTTTTTCTTTTTTTTTTTCTTGTTGAGAGTCTAGTGTAATTTGTCCTTGGACTCCCTTCTTATTTTCTACTTTCATGTTTTACTTTTATGTTTCTTGCTTTGCTCCTTTTGATTTTTACCACTGATTTGACCTGTTTTGTTTGTTGAAACTGTGCTTTTTTGAGGGGACCTAACAATTACAATCGTTGCATATACAGAAATGCCATGAAAATTAACATCATCGGCAGGGTTGGGAAACAAAACAATCTACCACAAAGCCCTGCCAGATCCTGTTTCATGTTTGGGAAGCCACAGAGCTGGTTTGTTCAATCCAACTGACATAGTGTTATTCTTAAAACACATTTCCTCTTCTACTGTTCTTTTGCACATGAGGTTACAGCACCTGTTACTGTGTGTTTCACTCTGGAGATACTGTACTGTTCATGCAGATGCATTGTTGGGCAGAATACCTCACAGCAAGTTGGAAACACAGAGGAGCTTTTAAATAAAAAAATCTGTCAAATCTGTAAACATATATCTCTCAATTGTATATTTTAAATGAGTTTGGTTATTTTAAATGAGTGGACTATGGAGGTAGTTGCACTGCATGGACTGAAAATAGGAAGTCAAGAGATTGTCTATTACTATGGCATCCACATTGAGTATTTCCCCTGTGGCAATATCTATCTCTATCAAAGGCAATATTGTCCATCTGAATTGCTTCCAAACGGTTACAGCGGACGGTATGAATGGAAATGTCCTCACTGTTCAACTTTATGGAGGTGATATAGACATTTCAGTGAATGTAATGCCACGCCATGGCACCATGACTATGACCTCTCGACCCATACCTCAGGGAATTTTTTTATTTATTTTTTTATTGATAATGTCTCAGTGTCATTCCCAGGAGATGGGGAGAAGCCTCACTGACCTCTCAGATAAGAGCCAGCCCTGCAGTGATTGAGCAAAGAGAATATGCCAGAGAGCAGACAAAATGAGTACATTTCACCCAAACTCTGCCTCTCTTTTTCGATCTCCCTTATCTCTAATTTAGATCGCCCACCAGCTGAAAATACACAGGTATTTTCTGACCTCCAGAGCCCACACTACTACACAGTGAAGAACCTCCAAGAACTGTTGACATGCCAGACTAAAAGACTAGAGCAGACACCGATATACATAAAGAACTGAACACTCAAAGGCAAAGAAGCGAAAAAGATCTTACATACAAGGGCGGGTAGGTGTGAATTTGTATTAATTACGTGAGAATCAGAATCCAGTGCAAAGCCATGTATAATTCCTGGCACACTCAAGAAGACTTGAATGAAACTGAGCATGTGCAGAGCCCTATACATAATGAGACAGATTTCACAAAGGTGTTGAAATTTACATAAGATCTGGCAAAAACAGAGCGTCACATGCTTACAGATTACACTCAGCCATGTTTTCTCTCATATAACGTCAGTCAAAGTCAGTCCTTTTTTGTGTGTTCTGTGATGTATTTTATGTAAATGATTACTTATTATAATCACATGTACTTCCAAGGGGAAAAAAGGGACTGGAGTACACTGATTGATTTGCTGCCTTTAATAGTGCAAACAGACCCGACGTTTTGACACTACTGTGTCTTTCTGTCTCTTTGCTGTCCTTGTTCTGAGAAGCAACTGATTCAGCTGCATACTGCTGGAAGATGCGACTCCTTTTCATCTAATCACATGTACTTTTGAGTTGATTCCCTGAAGCTATATGTGTTCTTTCCTTCATCAACTTTTTTTTCTGTCCTTCTTGCAGGCAGAGCCAATGAAGTCAAGGATTATATTTTCTTTGCACTTTCATATAAAATTGTTTGATCCACAACTAATAAAATGGATTAAATTGGTTTAGTGAAATGACGTAGACAAACCTTTTTATAAAATGTTGAGTGAATGAATAGTCAAAAAGAGCCAACTAATTAGCAAGGACAACAAGTTCACACAGTTTTTTGTTTTTTTTTCAATTTTATTTCTATAGCACCAAATCATAACAGAAGTTATCTCTTTTCATATAGAGCATGTCTAGACCGTATTCTTTATATTATTTACAGAGACAACAAACAATCCCACCATGAGCAAGCACTAGGTGACAGTGGCAAGGAAAAACTCCTTTTTAACAGGCAGAAACCTTGAGCAGAACCAGCCTCAACAAAAGACCTATTTGTACCATCGACTCCTGTCTCATAACTGTCTGCTGAGCTGTCAGAGCTGTTTTTAAGTCTTAAGTCCAAGTCAAGTCTCAAGTCTTTTGGACCAAGTCTTTAGAGGGTCAAAAAGAATGTTTTTCCGGCCGGTATGAAAATTACAATAGCCAAATGGCAAAAATCATACCTAATACTTATATACTTTTTAAATAAATTAACATCCAGTTGCAGGTATGAATCGAAGCATGTGTATGTGCCAAATAGTCCGATGAGAACATTCAAAACAAAGGTGCAACTGTGCAAAAAGCCCCATGAAGAGTCTTGTTCATTTTTGAACATTATAGTGTTTCTTTACATTTGATCCTAACATGTCACTGCTCGGTTACATTAAAACCAGGATCAGTGCTGATGTTGAATGTACCTAACATTTCAGCAAAAGCTATAACAACTAGGCAGTGTAGTGGATGAGGGAACAGAACTAAAACTGCCTTTTATTCTAGTGCCAGCAGCCAATGAATTGATTTGATGCTACGGTGGGGGCCTTAATGCAAAGTGCTATATTAGAAGTTAAATATGTTTTGACAAATGTGAGATAAATGGCAAACACACAGCTACTGTATAACACAAGTTAACAACAACACAGAAACGTCGTCACCAACTGAATTATAGGCTTCCATATGCTGATATTCTACATTTATATGATGCCACTACCTCGTATGTATACCTTATGCTATAGACAATAAAGAGTGAGTTGTCTGAATAGGGACATTTTTTGACTCTGATATTAATTAGTATCCAACAGTGTTTGATCACCACACAGCAATTTATTATCTCCGGCTGGTCCACTGGAGCGCTCACTGGAATGCTAGCAGTGACATCCATCTGCCTGTCCGCTTGTTTTCAATCTCTTCAGGCAGTGAGAGACAGTCAGGGAAGTGACAGCTCTCCCAGCATGGTGGTTCAGCCTCGTACAGCAGGAGAGACAGTGTGGAAGGAGCACCTATCAATCCCAGAATTCATCTGCCATGACATTTGCATCCAATGTCAGGTTGCGATTCGCAAACTTCCAGTATACAAAAGTTGCTTTTTTACTTCACCATTAACTGCATTAATAAGTCAAATTTAAGCAATATCGAATGGCTTTAACAATCTTGTATTCATGTTTTTTTTACATGATCCAAATCTGTTAGATCGCTCCTTTTCCTCTCGCTACATTGCAGAGCTGTTTTGCACTGCAGCAGCCAATTAGCATGCCCTTAACTCAAATGTAGCTGGGATGCTAAGTGACACGGGTGAATGGTATAGATATGCTATGGAGGCTGCCCATACTGTCCAGCAGTCTTGACACATCACTTCCAAATTGACAGGTGAGCTTCTCTCACAGAATGGGAGTAATGATGCGCTGCGGTGTAAGACTGGATAGGCACACCACACACACCAGCAGCGACATGGTTTTACGTGGTTAGTGAGGGGATTCATATGATAGCTAATCTTTGAGCATTTTATTCTCTGTACAACGACATTCACACTACATGTGGTCGTATCACCGGCTGTCCTCGGGGTTAGCGGCCTGTATTAACAATTCTGTTTGACTTCTTCCTTCGTGTACCTCATGTTAGTGCCAGTGCCATTTAACTGGATTTGGACCTGAATTCCAATCAACAGTATCTATCAACCAAATGATCTCACATTTATACTGCTTATTTTTTTCAAGTTTGGGGACGATTTGCAGTTTTAATGGATTTTCTTCATGCAAAATGCTGGACAACTTAAATATGATTAAAAAGTCCTGCACCGCCTGCAAGGCAGCCATTGTTATGCATATGCAAAAAATACAGGTAATCCCATACGGCTATTGACAGCAGCAGATTCTTCCACTAAGTAGAGCACAGACATCCTCTTTTATAATCAGTTTTATAACAGAGCAGAAAAGTCTGCACATGCACTAATTTATCTTCTCCTGCTGTTTATGTTTCTTGACAGTGACCAGATATCTGCAGACAGCTGGCTAGCTAGCGTTAGCTACCCAGCAGGTAGGGACAGACTGAACAAAGTCATCTCCTGTGGCTTCATCTCTTGTAACTAGATATGATAACTTGCCAACAACCACAAATCGAGGGCGCAGACCTGTGTGCAGAGTCTTTTTTCATTCTGTCCCTCTCGAAATTGCGACTGCTAAATTCACTTCAAGATAGCCCCAGGCTGGGGCTGCGTAGGGCGAGGGGATATTTAATGAACTTTTTTACCTTGTAAGACTACATTTACATACACTTCACAGGTTGTAATGGTGGTCTAGTGCACTTGGTATCAATTTGTTGTAAAAAGCTTGCAGCGCTCTAAAATCCAATCTATGCAAAACTTACGTAAGCTTTATCTTCTTGTATATTATACTGCATGCACACAGAAACACCCGTTATATGTGCATGCACACACACATTTGCTCAAGTATAATAAAAGGTACACACACAACCACAAGACACACACACACACACACCTCCACTAACAACTGTTGGCTGACTTGCGTGAAACTGCACATCACCCTACACACATACGCCCCCTCCTCATACACACACACCAACACACACACAAAATTCTCACGCACACAAATACATCTAATTGATATGCAAAGTATGTACTGCAGTGAAACACTGGGGTTGAGCTAATCAAATGGTAATGATTTTCCCAGCAAAACTAATTATAAATTCTTCAACTCCAGTCATTCAATAATACAGCCATTAAATCATAATAGCAGAGGCAGAGTCCTATTGATATTTTCCTCACATAAGGAGCAACATGTTATCGTGTACAAGATGAAGCTTTGAAGCTGGTCTTTGAGGATGGACTTCAAAGAAGGGATATGGGGCTAAATGATGAAGGTGGTGAGTTGAGAGCACTCCAACGGGGCATAAACAGTGAGACACTGATGCAAACAAGCATTCAACTTATAAACATGTATGTACCATACATATAAATACATAATGCACATAAAACATCATGTGTAATGTGTCAGCCAAATATAGCACTTGTACAAGGCCATATTCACACAGACATTAAAGAAAATCACATCGAGCAAGGAAATGATGTCCAAAATCTCTTAGTGATGTAAAGCAACTACCATGAATTGTTGCACAGTTGGAGCAAAGTGCAGTTGAAGTGTGTCTTGAATTGACAGGCCAAAGTTTGATTTGTCATCTAATTGAAGTAAACTTCATGGAGTCACTGCATACTGTTGAAGTATGAAGAACTAGAATTCTATTATTGTCCAAAAACTATGAAAAACATATAAAAGAATGAAAGGACAGAAAAAGAATGAACAGGGCAGCATACTATATATCAGGCCGCGCAGACAATACTTGTCTGCTAGTGTGTATAAATGTGTTGTTGGTTAGTCTGTTCATAGGAATTGTTAATAGTAACTAGAAAATTGCATTTTCTGGAGAAAATGCAGTGTGAATGCTGAAAGCTGAAATGCCCATTGCTGGCATCATGAATTAATTTTTCACAGATAAAGCTCAGGGTAATAAGACGTATGGAAATAAGAAGTGTGTCAAAATGTTCAAAATCTGCAGCCAAAGGTCTGTGTAGATTAATTTCATTCATACAGGTGATACAACATGAGGCCAAAATGAAGCTAACCAGTGGACTGCATTTAGAGAGGTATAGACACTCTTTCAGGGCTTTACTAGTTCTAATGACTGCTGGTCATTACCAGACACTTAAAGCTCTCTGGGTCATTCAGATCAGAGTTGTTTGTGTTAGATGCCAGTCATGTTGGAGTCATCAGAGTAACAGGAATCAACGTGTGAAATGATGAACACCCATTCTCTCTGCATACATGAAAATGAAATGACAAGGAATGAGGTCTGTGTCCCAACAAAACAAGCAGTGGAGACAGTGAGCAAATGCTTACATCAGGACCAAACTATACACAGAAAATGCAGCTCAGCCCAGGACAAATTTGGTCTCTGCTAGATGTGTCTGAACACCACAGACTGTACTTCAAATACAGAGGTTATTTCTATAGGTGAAAAAATATGCTTACTGCTTACTGTTGCTTACGAGTGCCATCCATAGTAGCCAATTTATACATGAAGTTGAAAGAAAAGGCACTGGATATGTAATAGAGGTGAGAATTGGCAGATGGACTCCTTCTGAACAGGTAACGCGAATCAGCTGCTTACACTGCTATCCCGACACCCTTCCCAGTTGGTTTCACACTAATTCACACCTTGATTCATGTGATTCCTACAACCCTTGCCCATCTGCCATGTGATGACTCCCACCATGACATCATGGTGTGAACAACCTACAGAGATCTTACCAGGGACTCACCTACCTGACTGAAGAAACCACAGAGACCTGTGTGGAAAGACATCCTCCAAGGTACTACTACAGTCCACTGGGGTTGTTGCACGCAGGCCAAGAGGTGAAATGAAATATGGGCGGATGCTGAAGCTGGAAAGACTGTTGATTGATTCCAAACACTGTCCTAGCGTTTCTAAAAAGTTTGATGGGCTGCTGGGGGGGACAATTCCTACCTAACACGGTGCCAATCATCAAGTGGAGTTTGGAATGATGGATGCATATATTGGGGACCTTAAAGGGCAACTCCCGTATTTTTAAACCTGGGCCCTATTTTTACAAATTATGGGGTCTTAATGAGTTGTACTTACCAGAAATTATGGTCCAGTAGATCGCCTCCGCTGGCATCCGTGAACGGGCTGCAATGGCTGCAATGTAATCCTTTGGGGCAATTGTGCCCGTGAAAAGTCAGCCACTGACAGGCTCAGATTGTTATTCTAAGTGTCTGACAACATTATGGAAAGGATCCCTACAGAAACAGACCATTTGTTATAGAGTAAGATCCATTTTGTTTAACCAGAAACAGAAGTCTCGCTCAAGGAAAAGTCTCACTCTGAAATCTCGCGAGAGGTTGAGTTGTTGCAGGAAGACCAAAGGATTACATTGCAGCCATTGCAGCCCATTCGCGGATGCAGGCGGAGGCTATCTACTGGACCAATTCCATAATTCTTGGTAAGTATAAGTCATTAAGACCCCAAAATTTGTAAAAATAGGGCTCAGGTTTAAAAATACCGGAGTTTCCCTTTAAGTTGAAATCTGTTCGTTCCTGTATTTAGCACCATCTACAACAACACCAGCAACAAAAATGGCATCCAGAGCATCTAGAGAACTCCTCTATATTACTCTATATTACTGCTGTAGTCACTAACACTAATGCCAAACACCATCGTTATCCACACACACAGCCAACAAGCTTTTTGGCAGATAATGGTCATTTATTGGAAAGGCTAGCCACAGATTTTATTATTACACAAGTACATCGCATGCCAAATTCAGACTTTGCAACCTGCCCAATAATAGCCTGATCCAAATAGACGGTGGGCATATGAAAATGAGTGTCAGGTGCGACAATTGCCCATTGTAGTCCTTGTAGTATGTCATAGTGGAAGACAACCGACGCAGCATCAGGGACGCCTCACAACGTCCACGCCATGATCGCCTAATGGGACACAGTGACTCAAAACACATGCACAGCAAAACTTGAAAAATGTATCCATTACTCATAGTTAGCGGTTAATTATAATGCCTAAAACTACAAAAATAAATGGCAAAATGCATCACTTGCTGAGGTAGTGAGCCACTAATAAGAGCAAGTGAGATGGCAAGTTCAAACATGGCACATGTGCTATGTTTCCCAATGGAATGAATGAGGAGATTTCATTTGCTTGTTTCTTATGAAGTGAATATCATTGGTGTTGTGTTTCTTTGTTTTTTTTATATGTTTGAGAGAGACTCTGTGCCTGGAAAGGTTGTGGATCCCCCTGTGGGCATGTACTTGTTGTTGTGCTGGTTGCGGTCACCTATAATTAACCCACCCTCTGTGTATTGATTGTGAAATTGCCAGACAACACGCTGAAGAAGGGCGCCTTGTCCGAAACGTTCGTGTGGCAATATTAAAAAAGTCATATTGGAGTGCTGTGCTAGTTCTTCTTTTACATGTACTATGTTTAACAACCCTCTAACATGCAGATGACATAAAATTCTGATTCTTTAAAAACATAATTAAGCTACAGATTTCAGCTTTAAGTTAAGTGATACTGTACTAACCTCCTTGGGGACATTCACCCTTTGCGTTTGTATTTTAAATATTTCGGAGCAGTGGGTGCAGCCACACTGCAGATACTTATATCTACTGAGCTATTTCGATCATATCAGGCAAAGCACGATGTAGAAGAGCTCACTTCCTTCCTTTTCATCGAATTAACTTGCGTGTCACAGCCATTTACTGTTGTTGTTTCTGTGCAGTCGGACGCACCTTCATCGCTTGACCCTCTAAAAACAAGCACTTCAGCTTTTGTTGTTGATGGAATATGTAGCAATCATCTCTCCTCATCTATTGCTTATTTCCTGCTGATGTTTGGAGTTTGCAAGCAGTCTTTTTTATTTATTTTCCCCTGAATGAAGAAATCAATGCACATACAGGCCTCCCTAATGCTATCAAAACCATTTAAATTGGTCTCAAGCAGATATGGATGATAAAACATGTGTTTCTTGGGGGTTTCCATCGGTTTTTATTCTTCACTATTATTGGTTTTTATCTCTCCTTCTTCTCCCCTCACTCCCCTCCTTGTGTGAGTGTTTGAGCTCACATCTTGTATGCATTTATTCCCGCATATGTTACATCCAAGTGTTTGCAGTGCAATTTACATGTGCATACTCGATTCCAACTTTGCACATTTGGCACGTTTATGTAATTTCTGAGTCAGTGCTACCCCTGGGCCTAGTTTGCACCTCACACTCTCAAGGCTTCTTGCTCCTCACCTGCTTTTCACACATTTTTGTTTTGGCCTTGTGAACCTGTTATGTCTGTTGATGTAACTGGTGTGTGACTCCACCATAATCTGCTGCCAAAAGAGACCAGATACGAAAAGGAAAAAGCAGGTTGCAGCTGGAATAAATTCAATGCAGAGTTGGAGTATCACAGGCAAGCCTACAGGGTTTTACTCAGAGCACCTGCACTGTGTCACTGTACAGTACAAGCTGTCACATACAGTAGCTAGACTTGGAAAGAACTGTGCAAGCAAAGGCAAAGTAAAAAAAAAATCAATCTCGTAATCCACCACTTGAGTGTTGATTGCACGAATACACAATTGGAAGTTGAGGCTCCTGTGCCATCTGTACTGCAGCACACTAAGAAAATAATCTATTTAATTTCCCTGGTGACTGCAGGTGATATCATTTATCTTATCCAGAGAGACTTCCAAAGTAGATAAATGCACTTCTTAGAATGAGATAAATCTACCTTACCATATGTGCCCCGCTGTGCTGACTTATGGGAAAGAGAGGGGATTCCGTGTTTGTGTTTCTCTTGGCTATTTAACACACACACACACACACACACGCCAAACGTAGCCCAGACAGTTGCAAATTTATAAGCCTTTCTTTTACACTGAGGAAAAGGCAGAGAGGAAACTGTGCCGAACTATGTTTGAAAGAACATCACATCAAGTTAATGTTTTACAGCTCTATCTGTTCTCGAGGGGTAATAGCCATATATGTAGTCTATCTACACGATGCAAATGAAGCACTGTACAGTTAACATAACTTGACAACTTCCCCGCATGTGTGCTTGTGCAAATTTGTTTGCATGTGCATGTGTGTGATTCAGCAGCACAGATAGTCAAGCAGCGACCCTTCCCAGCACTGTGTGCACACCCCCTGGTGTTTCTCCTGCACAGAGTTGGCATTTTAATTCATGCTTGCGTGACTGTACTAAGGACTCTGTCTGTCGTTTATTTTCTCTGTCTTCCGTTCCTCCTATTTTCCCTCCCTTTCCAGAACTCTCCATCTTTATTCCTCCCTTTTCCCCTTCTCTCCAGGGCTGTCAACGCTCCTCACCCGGATATGCTATTTCCCCCTCCTCCCTGAGGACTCGCATCACGCCTGCGGCTAACATCCATTGGTAATATTATCTACCTGGACTTGAACCTTTGTGACCTCTCACCCCTGGGGACTTCGACATACTGTATAACCAATCAAGGGCCTCATTGGTCACGGGTGGCCACAGATGCTCATGACAGTCATGACAGCCTATAAGCTGTAGCAGAATATGAGCCTATACATAATTCATCGAGTCAAGTCATATGGCCTTGAGCGATGCTGCTGAGAAAGTTAAGCGTAGAAAGCAGCCAGCCAGGAGGAGGTCTGTGTGCAGCTGCCAGCGCAACAGTTTGCTCGTCGTAAGATTTGATCCAGGAGCTAATTGAACTTGATGTGAGTCGAGGAAAAGTGAATCATAGTGTGCGCTGAGTTTGAGCTTGATGTTCCTAAAATGAGAAGTGCTTTTTAAAAATGGCTGCTCTAAGGGATCTTTGGTTAGGTCTCCAGGTGTGTGTCTGTGTAAGCAAAGGTAGATTTTGCTGTCACACACATATATCTATCTTCTATTTTTTACATTTGTTTTGGTATTATGTTGCATTTTATTTGTCTGCATATAACCCACAGTCCAACACATGCACACAAACACACTATAAATATGTTTATATAATATTTATATATACACTAAACTATAACTGTGCTGTGAACCAAAGCATATCATCAGTACAGCGTGAAACATGGGAAAGAAAATGAAACGAACAGATAAAAAAGGAGTGCAAGATGTGGAAATGAGGGGTTGAATGGTGAATAAGGAGTGGACAGGGAGCAAGGGCGCCATGTTTTTGAACATCTCCCAAACCAGTGGGCGGAAGGAGCGGGGTGAGAAGGGGAAGAAATTATTAAAATGTGCCACGGCCACAAAGTGCTCTTGGAGTAATTAAGTCGACAGCAGTTTGGCTCTAGCAGCTCCATTTTGAGTGTGTAATGTATTTCAATAATGACAGTGTGCGGCGGCAAACTGGCTTGTCGTCACGCTCCCTCTCCCAGCTAATCCTGTTACTGCTGACCACTCTGACGGGGCGTGAGTCCAGCCCTGCTGCCTGCCTGCCTGCCTGCCTGCCACTTTTCTGGGGAAGGAGGGACGAGGGAGGAGATGGACAGAGAGAGAAAGAAACAGAGAGAGCAGCCTGGTTGTTTTCCTCTCTAGTTTCTCACTTGTTTGCTTGTGTGTGTGCATGCACACTTGCGTACATGCAGTGTTGGTTGTCATTTTGCATGTGTGGGATTTCAAGTGCTTGCCTGTGTGTTTCTTTGCCAGCCTGGACGTCGGTGCATATCTACCGTAAATGTTTATTCAGTCGGCAATGAATACACTCCAGCCGCTTGCTGCTTACAGAGGGGGTTTTCAGCATCATCTCGGGCTCTGAGCCCATCCACTCTGCTCCGGCCACAATGGCTAATCCTGACACAGGCAGCAGTGGTGAGCAATCAGCACTCACAGCCCAGAACATAATGGAAGCCTGCCTGCCTGCCTGTCTGGCTGGATGTCTGTGTGGATGACTGGCAGCGCGGCTGCTCATCTGGATGCTTGCCTTTAGTGCCTATGTGGCTGTTTTGATGGCTGGGTAGACAGTGTGTTGGGCTGCTGGTTATGTAAAGAGTATCTGTCTATAAAGGAGAAGTAAAGCACACCAAAAACTGCAGTGAGCTGCTGATCACAGAAACTAGGAAAAAGAGAAAATATGAGAAAGCTTGGGCCGTTCTCAAGATGGCTGAAATGTCATCTAATAAACACTTGTTTAATACAGATGGTTCTTTAGTGTTTCCATATGTATGTCTTTCTGTTTGCCTAGCTGCTTACTTTGAGTGTCTGCAGGGTCGAAGTGCTGATGCAGGATAACTGGTCACTTCAGTAATCCTAGTTCAGCATCTCTAGGAGATAATTCATGTTTATATGCTCTGCATGGTTAGGAGAAAAGACAGTGTAGTGACAGATTATTAAAGCATGGTCTGGTTATATTATCTTACTATGTAACACATAAGGGCTTTTTAGCCATGCTAGCAGCGTGACTCTAGGGATGGCATTGTTGGTCTCCTGGTCCACCACTTTAGTACAGAGTGAAATATCTCGACAACTATTGGATGAACTGCCAAGACATTCAATAAATTGTAATAAATACCAGCAAATTAATGTTTAGTGCTAATTAGCTCATGTTAGCATGTTAACATGTTAACTTCTGTCTAATTTTTGTATGTATAAATGAGTACAACACTATGAATGCCTTCCAGGAAAGATTGTCCAAAAGTGTTCGCCGTTATCCCCATATTTGAACAATTATTGCATGTCTTAATCCATCCCACCTTCGAGTGTGGCTGTTCCAAACAACTATAAACACTGCTGGCATAAGACTTCCTCGGACAAAACGCTGTATGAGCTAGTTCGTTTCGAGCATACAGTACCAGTCAAACTCAATCTTCAGTCTTGTTGACTTTCTTCTTCTTAATCCTCTCTTTCGCCTCATTCAATTTCTTTCCTTGTATCCTTTCTGTACCTTGTTGTTTTGTAAGACCCAGATAACATGTTAAAGAATGTTCAGCTGGACTGTCGTAGGCCTTTTTCATGCAAGACATTTTGTCACAGTAGGAAAAGCCCAGGTGTGAATAATAAAATGAATGATGACTGAAATCCATTTAGCTGGATTGGTTTCAGGGTCCTGGTGTTGTGCATGCTGGCTCACTGTGACACTGCCATGCCTTACTGGGACACTTGAATAGAAGGGAGCCACTGTTAATGTTATTAGTGACACGAGTCAAAATGTCTGCTGTGAAAAGGGCCTATTATTTGGCTAATTAAGCACAGTCTCTTTGTAGTTCATTTTTATATTATTGACAAAATATGTTTGGCGTTCTTCTCTAGTCACTACCTAATCAGGGACCTGAAATGTTGCCGTTTTAGTGACTGACATTTTATTTAGCTTGAATGTTTCTTCTGAGAGATTTTTAAAATAGAGAAAGTAACCTCTGTACCCGAGGCACATTGTTCACAGTCAGTTTGTAGACAGGCAATTTTACCTCTCGAAGCCAAATACATTCTGTATGTGTAACCAACCTCCCATAGCCCTTTTTTTTAATTTCAAATAGAAGCGCCCCAGTAATATTGCCTTTAACTTGTTGTGTTTTGGTCTAAAACACAGCAAAATACATTTTACCAGAAAGCTGAGCTGTATTACAGTAGATGTGTTTTTCCTGCAGTACCTTTTAAATCTTGGATCACAGCAAATAGTCTTTAATGGGAGGAAATAGGTCTGTCCCTGGGGCTTGTTGTACAGAGCCAGCCCCAGTGCCTCAGACCTCTCTCTCTTTCTTGCTCATTCACTCACTCTCATTTTCCCCTCCTCTTTTGTCTCTCTCTATTACGATGCTGTTTGATGCTTACACTCCGCTACAGTTTGTGAGCATGCACCATCGTGCGCGCTAAAGCTTTCCCATAATGAGGCCAGAGGTTGTTGGGGGGGGGGGATAAATGGAAAGATGTGAGATATTCCGGAAGAGGCAGATGAAAGTCAAGAGAGGCGGATGAGTTGGCAAGAGCAATAGCAGTGTGAGGGGTAAAAGAAGAGATTTGCTGCATGTCCAAGGTCTGCTGTTACAGCTTGACGAAAGGCCAAGGCAGTAGCCATTCTGTTAACACAAACTTAGAGTTCAAAGGTCACTAAATTCTATTTACTTTTTCCATCCAGAATGTGACATATGGAGCAAGGTTTCCACTGCATCACCTGTGACATCCACATTCTCAGGGAATGAAGGCGGTTATGTCACTTCAAACGTAAGGCCACAGAACAACACAGCTCAGGGACAGTAGCCTTCTTACCGGAGCCACAAACAAAGATAAAGCCCTTTCATGCCAAAGATCTCTATTCCTGTCTTTCTTCGCTCAGAGGTGTGTGAAAAGATACTTTGCATAATCCAGTCGCATCCGTATGCAGCGAGCTGTAGGGAGATAGAGCAGGAGTAAACAGGATTCCCTCCAGCTGCTGCTTTCACCTGCTGGAGTTGGACTGCAAAACCAAGGTAAAGGCTTTTCTTGAGCAGGACCGTGCTCAGCGATGAATTAAACATGACTTGATGAATACCATTTGACTGTGCAAGGGCTGCAAAATATTTATGAGGGAGAGAATTGTGATCATCACACTTTTTTGGTGAATTTTTAGAACTTTAAATCAGTTGGACATGACGTGGATGGGACAGCTACTGATTCCTGTCTTATAATGTGTGTAACAGTTTTTTGTGTTGATTTGAAATGCAAATATCTCTCATGGCGTGTATTCGCTATTTGTTATTTATACTGTTGTTAATTAATTTATACATTATGAAATTGCTCTGTAACTGTCGTATCCTCTGTTTGCTACTCAGAAAACTCAACCTTGTCTCATCTATTCTTCCCAACATGCTGGCTTTGATTATTTATTAGGCTATATATGCACACTTAGAGCATTCACTGATTTTCACTTCTTTTCTACAGCTCAGCTTCATTTATTTACACCATAGCAAGCTCTTTCCTCTGCTCCAGCTGACCACCTCTCATATATACCAATCTCCAACAACAGGCCATCAACAGCACCCAGAGGGCTTCAACATGCAATATTGAAGATTTCCATTAGTGCTGAATTGTTTAGGGGGAACCGTGAAGAGTGTTTGTGCATCAGGAAACAGACATGAACCATCATCATCACAGAAAGGAAAGACGAGGAGCCCGACAGGAGATGGGGAGATGGGGGAGACCGCAAGGGAAGGGGATAAAGGAAACAAAGAGAAAATAGATCAAAATTGAATAAAACAGAATACAGTGTAACGGTACATGAGAATATCAGCATGTGTTGCTCTCACTTCACGTTTCCTGTTGGGTCTAAAGCGAGAAGACTTCCCGTGAGAGTGTCAGCGAGGGAAATTCCTGCACAGCGGGGAACTCGACTCATCCTCTGTCTGTTTGACTGGCACACAAAGATTCAAACAAACAGACACATAGTCGTATTTGATCTACACTCCCTAACAAGGTTGGTACAGCTAAGTGGTTACTGTATCTATCTGTCTCTGTTGACGCTTTCGGTTACTACGTTATTATTTTGACTGCTCTATACTCTTTTTCAGTTAGAACAAACACCAACACATTTAGCCAAAGAGATTTAAAGCAGCATTCATTGATTTTTGTTGCCACTTGGGTGCAGTGAACAACAACATTA
Source organism: Macquaria ambigua (assembly GCA_008360985.2). Taxonomy (NCBI): domain Eukaryota; kingdom Metazoa; phylum Chordata; class Actinopteri; order Centrarchiformes; family Percichthyidae; genus Macquaria; species Macquaria ambigua. The sequence goes on from VMKM01000190.1 coordinate 35,478, forward strand.
ACATACTATCACCTTAAAAAGCTGATATGGCTAACGAGTTATCCAACACTTGCCTACTTACAGCCATATCCAGCAGACACGGAACAACATTAGCATTTATTTTTCTGGCCACCTGAAGAATGTAAGTCCAACATTCACTCACCTCTTAGCTCTGTTTTGGTCTCCTCTTACTGAGCTGCTAAATGCTAGTACCTAGTTGCTAACTTTGTCTGTCTGCGTACTGTCTGTTTATCATCAATATTTCTTGCCTTGTACAACTGCCTGCTGCCTTTGAAAAGAGGTTGATGAAAGTGGTGAAAGTGAATCACAGCAGTAAACCAGCATTTCTTACATGCATTAACATACCTCTGATGAAGAGCCAAATTTGGTTTGATTCTAGGTCCTAACACAGACTCCAATTACACAAAACAACGGATACAGTGTAAAAGTAATGCCTAAAACAACTTAGAATCTAACATTTGTATGTTTTTCACACTTAATCCCAACATTTCAATGGCGGAGTGGGCTGAAAGATGGTTCTCGCACAACTTATTCCATCAAAGGCTTTGGACACCGTTATCTAACAAAATCAGCAATTAACTGCAAAGAAGCAGGGACAATTCAGTGAATAAAGCAACCTAATTAACTTCACCATGTGAATGTTTTTCTGGCAAAACACTTCAGATAGTAGAACAGACACCCTTAGACTGTGTGTGTATGTGGAGGTATGCGTGTGTGCGCGCGGTGTCGTGTGTTGGTTCGTCTGTTCCCTGGTTTTCTATTTTCATTAGACACATAAGGACTCGCTGCTGTCCTCTGCCCAGCTGTGAAAGTAGCAGCTTACAGCCTCCAGGTACATCGATGCACCGTTAATTCTGTGGCTTAATGCTCCTTTCTGCACGTACACACTCACACCTACACACACATAAGCTTAAGTGCAGCGTCTCCATTCAAGCTAGTAGGTACTAGCATTACGAGCTCCTGAGAGGGGCTTTCCATCAGTGTCTCCAGTAAAGTGGAGCTTTGCGTTTAGTGCCATGTTAGTAACTGGAACACTTGCCTGGCTGTATGCATGCATAATCACATATGATTATAATTCTGTGCAATTAATCTGATGATGACACTGAAAAAAAAAATGTCCGTAGGTCACAGTATATTGATCTCACCAGCCGACTCATCCAGTTTTCTTTGATTATATTCACACATGCTTGTCAGGAGTCATACCTTTACCTGCGGCCCTTGAGGAGGAGACCTATCTCAGCAGGTGACAGCTATCAATCCAGCCCCAGGGTCGATGGAGGGATAGAAGAAAACCCCTTTCATCTTCCCTCTGACTTTCACTCAATCTCTGTCTCTCTCTGCGCTCGCTCTCCCTCCTTCCTTTTAACTGAACCTTCTCGCGTCTGCAGAATTCTCCAAGCGCTAACACACTTCTTCAAGCCCATTTTTTTTACAGTAGATGCACTGGCACATCTTTGTTTTCCTCTCCCTTACCTCCGTTTCTGCTATCACCGTTCTGTAATGCACTCCTGGGTGAGGGAGCAAATTGACAGCAGAAGATGGACTTAGTACTGCCTGAGAGAGGCGCACGTTTTTGGCACCTGACTCTGGAACAAATTTCAAGACTATTCTCCAGTGATGCTAATTCTCTGCCTGCGAGTACTAGTTCAGTGTTTTGGCTGTGTACACAGGCAATCACACAAATCCACTTTCAGCTGGGGCTCAGTAGGAGTCTATTTATGGTTGGCTTGACTGGAGAATAATTCTTACTGTTAAAGGGGATATTTCAAGTATTATTGTGGTCTGTCAGTTCAATCAATATTTGGAAATATGAGCAAGTCTTTCTCAAAACCTAAAATTAGAGAGCTAAATAGGACGTCATATACAATGACATGATTTCGGCTTGATTTAAATGACACAATCAATAAAGGCTCCATTTGATCCATTGTTTACAGTTTTTGACATATGTAGAGCAAGTTTTTGATTTAGTTATGGTAAAGGGAATTGTCAATGCCTCCCCATTTGCACACCAACATGACTTCAATCTGTCTCTGTCTCTGCCCTCCATTTCTTTCTATCCCTCTTTCCCCACCTCAGGACGAAGTCAGAGTGTTTTCTTCCTCTCTCCAGTCCCCAGGGGAACATACTCGTCTCTGCTCCCCCCCCCCCATCACCTCATCATCATCCATCTGGGAGGCAGGATAAGCACTGCATGGGACATTAGGCCCATTACCCAATCACGACAGGCTACCAGCCCCAGCCCACCGACTCTCCCTTTGCTCTCACGCCGTGCTCCAATTTACTGGAAAGGACACTGTGCTTAACACAAGTTGCAAGGGAGCGTTGGGGTGTATCGATCTTTCATTGGGTCTCACATCGCTAAATTGTACTGAAAATATCTCCAAGTCAGATATTTTCTTCACTTCTTGTCTAAACCATCAAGCTTGCATACTCTGCTAGATATGGAGTGTTAATCTTTCTTTTGAGTATTTTAACTTTAAATTTAAAATTTAGATGATCCTGAATGTATAATGTATAATAGAATGTTTTTCTGATATTTTGGAGTTTCTCGATGGAATTAGTGTATTCAGAGCATCTGGCCTCTACATATATGATAAGTGAATGTTAGAATTTTTTTTATTTTTTGATACAGAACCTAATTCCATTAAACATGGATTAAACAAGACTAAGAATATACAGATACACTTACAGTGGTGCTTGGAGCTGAATGCTAAAGTAACAGGTCTAATATTTGTAATGTTCACAATCTTACATTAGCATGTTAGCATTGCTAAATAGCACTAAACATAAAGTACAGCTTGGGCTGATGGGTTTTGCAGGTATTTGGTTATAAACCAAAGTATTGGGCATAATGTAAATCCATCCAATACTTGTTGAGATACCTAGTGCCATGCTGCTCGCCTGGCTAAAAAAATCATTATAATTAAATTGAAAACTATCTGCAGAGTGTTACATAATTTACTACAAGTGGTAGTCAAGCCTAGCTTAAATTTTGGAGAAAAACATACACACTGCCGTCGTTAATTACATTTATTAAAAGTCCTCTGATCAAGTTGGCTGAATTTCATTTTAGTGATAGCTAATGGTACAACTCAACTTGCTAAACGATTCCTGCTCGCACTTGAGAAGGTTATTACTGTAAATAAAACTGCTACTCCGCCTTTTCTTTTATCTGATATAACCTCCTTCATAAAGTTAAAACTTGTGGAGGATGACAGCTAAACCTTTGTTATTGTTTGATTTAACAAAGTTTCAGTTAGATATAGAAAATATACCAGTAATTAAAAAGTAAGTAAAAGTAATGACTAAAAGTGACTTTAGAAATGACATTTAATGAGACTAAATAGGTGACTGGAGGATGGGGTGGAGAAGGACTTTGTTGGAATTTATCAGCTGCTGCCAGCTAGTTAACGTTAGCTCCATAGGTTTGTTAAAAATAGCCGTTTCCGGATTACTTTTTAATGTTTCAAGCTGACTTGTTTTCAAACAAGAGCCCTGTAAAAGAGTCTTAAACATGCACTTGAGGGATACATACATGACACTGTGCTAAAGGACTGAGGCTAAAGGTAATGATCCATGTAGAAGACATGGAAATAAAGGAGTAGCATTGTTCTTATGTTACAGGAGAAAGCTAGTTAGTCCTAGTATTCCAGTACAGTATGATAAGGAAAAGTGTAAGATCAATGTTACTTAATTCTAACACAACCCTCTTTGGCTGCTTAGCTTACATACTTACATAAGCAAGAGTGATGCAAAAGGTATGCTTTATTATTCGTATTTTAAAATAGTATGTATCACTTATAATGGTACAAGAGCAAAAGCTTTTAGGATGAGGACTAACCGGTGTGTCTGGTGAAGGTAACTCTATCTCAGATAATGAGCTTGGTTGTTGGACACTTCCCCAAATCAAATAAAGAGAAGGACAGAGCTGCTTATATTAGCCTAACCTCTGACAGAGTGGGGGAATACTACACAATGGATGTTGTTAGTGTCACATCTGTAGGTGGTAAGCTAGTTAGCCGGATATGCTGACATTTGTAGCTTGCGTTAGAGCAGACAAAGACAAGTTTTATCCATTCCTTACACTTTTGCTCTTGCGGTTGTGGTTTTGGAAAGGCTTTAAAATAGACACCACCCTCCACCAAAGCCCCACGCACACCGCTTCATTATGTGGAGAACTCCAGAGCTTGACAGACCTGTCATGCCTAGTTACGGTTGCTAAGCTATGATTGGACAATCACTGTTGGGGGATTTAGCAAATAGTCAATTGAAAAGGGAAACTCTAAACTCAAAAGTTATCCAAAGGTTAAAATGCAGTTGAATCACAGTTCTGCTCAATTTCAAGTCATTATATCCTACTTCAACTTTTAACTCATTTATAGTGCAAATCCAATTTTTCAACTCAACAGTTCAATTTGACTATAACAAATTGAAATGTCTGCAATTCTTTGCTTGGACTAATTTCATCTCCGACCAAACTCTTTACTGTACAATAATCCTGGAAACATTCAGTCACTCGCTATTGTCGATTCAGAATGAGCCATAAATTCAACATTGGTTTCATTATTAAGGACTTGACATTTGTCAGACACCATATCTCCACTGTTTAAACCATTTGAATTCTTCCCAAAAGTACATACTGTACAGTAGTCATTCAGATTCACACCAGGGAAGTCACAGGTGAAGAGACAAAGACATTATACAGACTACAATACATTACGTTAGTGAACAGAATGCTTAAGTGAGAATAAAAGAGGATTATTTGCCAGATATATCCCATTTTTAATTTGTGTTCTTTTTAAATTTTAGATTTAATGCTGCGGAAACATGTAGCACTGACAAAAACTAACAATGCCTGCATATTCACAGCTCACCAAACTAAAGAATTTATTTTTTTTTGCTGTGCTGAGCAAAGTAGTTTTCATCAAATATTTGGTATCCTCACAGCATACTGTATGAAAGAAATCCTTTGTTTATCTGTCGCAGTAATTGTTGACTCGTCCTTGATCAGAATAATCAGAATAATTAACTGATTGTGTGTATATACAGTATATCAAGATGTGTTTGGATGTGTGTATGTATATGTTGCTCTGTATATTTCATGATGTGTTTGTGTGTGGTCTGGGGGGTGGGGGTCTGATTGTCACTCTTTGATAATATAGCCTGGATCTAGCAGGGATTTAGTGGTTTTGATCCACAATGTGAGTGACCATCGGGCACACAGACAGGACACAGGGTGTAACCGGCCTCAAACCCCCAACTAATCTACTCACAGAGTTATCTCCTGCTAAAGGAGCTTACAGAGCCACTGTCCAACCCAGGGGGTTACCCCAGATGTACATTAGACTCCATACACACTCACACACATACACACACACACTGATGTCACTTGCTCTTGTAATTCATTTACCTCTCCAACAAAAAATACCCAGTATGTAGGACAAAAACTATACAGAATCAGAGTATTTGCAGGAACAAAAACTGATCTTATTTCCTGTCCCTGACAAGAACTACACACGGCAAAGGGGTACCAGGGGAAATCTACAGAAGTTCCGCTTATCCTCTGTAAATGCATTATCTCATAGAGATGTTGTAAACTTATTCCAACTGTTACAATCCCTGTGCCTCTAACATCCACCCCTCTCCCCAGTGTTGGATATTTAATACATCGTAGACTTGTAGGCAGATGATCCCTAAATAAATATTCTGTCCCACTTCGCATGCCGGGATGGTGGTAATGCAATAAGCCTGTGTAAGCACAGGGCGCACCAACTGAGTACTGATCCCAATTCTGCTTGTCCAGTATGTTAACAGGGTGACCGGCCCGGGCTAAAAGATCACAGACCGGCAATGAATATAGATAAATCTGAATAAAGGAACAGCATTCAATGCTGACATACTCAAAACCTGAACATTTCTGTTCATCATTTAAAAGATAATTGCTTTAAATCTCTACATTCAGTTTTAGCCATGTGTGGCTCTATAGGGATGGCAATGTTGGTGTGTTGGAAAGTCCACCACTTTAGTCAAGACTGCAGTATCTAAACAACTATTGGATGGATTGCAGTGAAATTGGGTAGATATCCATGGTGCCCAGAGGATGAATGCTAATGACTTCGGTGATCTCCCGACTTGTAGTCTTTGGCTTTGAGTAAATTTTCTCGACATCTACACATGCCTTATCAAATTTAAGTGAAAATATTTTAGATATGAGCTTTTTTTTTTTTTTTTGCTTGAAACCAGAATATTTGGTTGGGTGATTTTCACTTGATAAGATTTCTTAAAATATATTCAGCTCCCAGAAGTCTTAAAATAAGATCAAAAAGGCTAATTTCGAAGAATTCTTGTTTAGTGTGGTTAATTCAATTACTGGTTTTGAGTGAAATGTTTAGCTAACTATTGAATGGATTGCCATTCATTTTTATGACTAAAAATAATGACAGCATTTGTTGTACTTTGTGTTTAGTACTGATCAGCAAATGTTAGCATGCTAACACTCTGAACTAAGATAGTGAACATGGTAAACATTACCTGCTAAACATCAGCATTATCACTGTGAGCATGTTAGCATGCTAATGTCAGCATTTAGCTCAAAGCACAGCCGTGCCAATGTACATCCTCACAGATCTGCTAACATGGCAGAAGACTCTTAGTCTTGTTTATTAACAATGACACATTTGACCAATAATGATGGAGTTACTTCAAAGTTAGTCCTTTTTCTTCAAGTGTACACATCATTTTATCTGAGCCCAGCACATCCGTAATCATTGCTGTGCATGTATATGTGCTATTCTGGTTGATCTTATTTTCATCATAAGAGAAGGGTGTTAGGTCTGATTATTCTGAGATTATAATTTTGTCAATTGTATAACTGAATGAGATGTAAACCATGTGAAGCACTATTGTTGTGAATAGAATGTGACAGGTTGAAAAGATGAACTAAAGACTAAAGCTTGAAATGAGATATTTTGTCCCTAGAGCAAGTTGAGAATATAACCTCATGTAAGCCAGAAGACTAAAACTGGGAATAAGATGTTTTTGTGATGAAGCTAAAAATAAGTGTTAACATGCTGGAGGATCTGTAACAGATATGTCCCCCAAATAAAATAAAATTGCTAATGAATACAAGGCATAGTCAGCACTAGATAATCCAGTCCATACTCAAACAACAAGTCAGACTAGATTTTAAATCTATATATAAGATTATTTACTTACAGTGTAAATACAGTTTTTGCAGTGTATTGGATAATTTGCCATTCAATTTGGTACACACATTCATGTCAAGTGTAATAACTTTGGCGATGCCTTAACTTCTCATATAGCTCCATCATCACATCAACATTATAATTTGTCCAATACCTTGTGCTTGGTGCTAATTAGCACATTTTAGCATGCTAACATTCTAAACCAAGAAGGTAAACTGCTAAACATAAGCATTTTAGCATTGTCATTGTGAGCATGTTAGCGTTCTAATGTTAGTATTTGGCTCAAAGCACCACTGTGCAAAGGTACGGCCTCACAGAGTCGCTACCATGAGATCTTGTTAAAGGGTTGTGATCTAATGAGAAAGCATCTTATTGTTCTTTGTGCATTATCTACCCACTCATGCTACAGTGTGAATGTAGGCATTCACTGTGGCCTCCACAACTTGTTTTAGATTTTGAGCAAGAGCTATTCTGACTGCCCTTTCCTCTCCCATTCATCCATTATTACTGATTATTTCATTTCAGTTTTGTGTACATGTCACATTTTGAAGCATTCATCCATTCCAGTCACAGCTGGTTCTTGAACCACTTTCTGCCCAAAATAAGAAAAAGCAAATCTAAAAACAGAAATTACACTGACAAAAAAAACAAACCCCAAAGCAATAACTTGGCAACCTTACAGTTTCATTATTTTGAAATGTGCACAACACGTCTGTTGTGCCTTCTAACTGGCACCCTCTGCCTCCTCCCTGCAGTTTTCACACTATGATTCAACCAATGGGCCAAGGTGTTGATATGAGCCTCGATGACATATGAAAGCATGAGGAGATGAGAGCATGTGGGAGGCTTTTAGAGCCAACATTAGCTGTTCATGGGTGTTTTCTGGCTGTTTTTGCTGAGTCCTCACTCCTACCCTTTGGAGGTGAGAGCCAAGAGCCAATGACTGAGAGAGAGAGAGAGAGAGAGAGAGAGAGAGAGAGAGAGGGAGAGAGGGAGAGAGAGAGAGAACAAGCCAAGCGGGGATGACTCTCTTACATAACGTTTGCTGCTGCTGCATGACACGTTTGGTCACGCTCCGAATCACTACTCCTCAGTCCACCACCAAGAGGTGTGTGTGTGTGGTGTGTGTGAAAGACAGAGAGATGGTGCTGAGAGGGTGGTATGCAGTCCTGCCCATGGATGAACGGGGGGATTGTTATTGATTGTACAGCTGTCGCTTTTAATTATGTCTCTATCCAATCAATGCAAAAGGCGGCAGGAGCCCCAGTGACATTTCTCCACTCTGATTACTCATGTCTCCTTTGTGGCTCAACTGTCCTTTGCTTCCATCCATCTGCAGTCATTTTGCACCAGCTTGAGCATATGGTTTCATTTATTTGGGGATGCACAATGGCACAAGTGAGAGAAACCCAGAGGATGTTTAAATATTCCAACCGATGTGTTTTTGGAAACAAAGCTAAGCCAAGAACTGCAGTCATCAACTCAAAAGTCACATTCATTTTCTGCATAGGCAAAGTTGGATGAGTGGTATAGTTGGAGCATGTCCAAGGCTTGGATTAGCATGAAACTCTCCAGGTTGAATCATCAGTACAAAAGCATAAGAAACTGTGTTAGGATCTGGTTCTTTGATAAAAGAAAAGTCAAAAATACAAGCCTGTGGATATAAAAAAGAGAAGTCAATTATGACTCTTATGCTTTCCAACATCTTTTTATTTCCAAAGAGTCTACGATGACCAGCACTACGCACTAAGCATAACAGTACACTGAGTATCCTCATAATCCCCATCCCTTCCCTCCACGCCCAAGTAGACAAAACAAGAACAAAAAAGTCTATTTTTAATCTCGCCACCAGCAGATTACGCTTCGTAGAACCTGAAAATGCATTCGGCTGTTTAAGTCTGTTCACTTTCTCATTCCGGGTAAATTTTCAATGAATGCTTCTTTCCCAATCGCTCCAAAGAAAAAGAGCCTTCCACCACGCCAAACTGACATAAACAACATGATTTCTCAGAAAGGTGAAATCATTAAACCTATAGCATCAGTAAATTATCTAGGAGACTCTAGTGTTTCTATGTTGAGGAACATTGAGGATATTATTAGTTTAAAGATGTATTTTATATATTCATAATTTGTTTCAAGTTAGTGTATGCACATCCCAACGTGATGGGATCAGGTGCATAGGCAAAAAGGCAAAAACAAATGGAAAATGACAGTGTACTTGAGTGTGCAGGCAGCGAGCACACTGTACTCCATATTTGATATTTGTTGAAATCCATTTGTGCATGCATAAACAGTATCAAGGTAATTTCTAGAGAGCAGAATCTGGGCTTCATGTGTGTATGTAGATACTCTGTCCTTTGAGTGGCAAAATGAAATTCATCCCTGCAAGCTAGAACAAATTTAACGAAGGAGGATTCACAATGGCACTGTGTTTGTAATTGTGAATTTCAATGTTTACCCTATTAAAATTGAACGCCGTGCTAAATCAAATGTTCCTGTGAATAATAAAGCTCAGGACTGATAAAGTGGGCACTGCTGAATTAAGCAGGCAGTAATTGAGGTGGCGGTGGGCCTGAGCTAACAATGGAAACAGTACGATGCTCTACGGTCCATCAAGATTAATGGCATCTCCTATTGATTAATTCCAGGTCAAAGAATATTACGAGCAATGCTCTGTGCTCACCACAAAAATGTTCTTTCATTCTCTATCCCCTTTCATTTCTATTTCACATACTCTGCTTGTAACTCCGCCTTTCTATTTCTTTCCATCTCTCCCAGTCGCTCTCCTTTTCTTTCTGTTCTCAGAATAATGGAGGTGTAGAGGTAGCTGAGTCTGAAAGACATAATTGGATCCTTGAATTCTTTATGGGAACAACAGTCCCCTCTGACTCGCTGCATTTCCACATTACCTCCGTAGGATTCTAAAAGCTTTTATTTCCGCACTTTTTAATTTCTACAATGTTTAAATCGTATCACAGCTGCTCCCAAGTGGTTTCATTACCTGTTCTGGCAATATACATTTGCAGTCCAATTTATCACTCAAAGTAATTTGCAATTAGCTGAAGCATGCCTCTGTGTACACGGAGAAACAGCATTAACACCTGTCCAGAAAGTATGAGGCGCGATCTTTGGTACGATCTATCCCATTGTGCCAGGTAATTCCATTTATCTTGTCTCTTGCAGTGAAAAATGAGCATGTGTAATCCAGCTTTAGATGTGAGAGCATGGATTTAAAGATGGAAAAACACTCCTGTCAAATGTGCAATTCAAACCCTCGGGTGAAACTGGAAGATACTTTCAAATTCTTCCACTGCTGGGAGAGATAAAATAAAAACATGTTCTCCGAGGAGAGCCATATTTCGCACCTGTCAGCCATTTTGTTGTTTGGGATCACACTAGGACAATCATGGCTTACTGACCCTCATCTGTTTCCATGGGGACAGAAAAGCCATTTCTGCCATTACTGAGATTAGAGTCTTATCTGCTTTTGTTCTATTTTGGAATAGCTCATGCAGACTATCTGTACGCCCGCTGCTGCTACTCCAACAGCTATTATCACAGCCACAATATCTACCTCTGATATTACTTACCTAAAAAACTACTGTTAAACTTCCAGAGCTGCACTATGTGCCATTACTTTGTCTGAAAGCTAGTTTGCAGAGCCGCAATGGGAGCTTCATAGCTGCTTCATGCCATGTTACAGTAATTAAAATTGTGCTGGGTAACTTTGCAAAATGAGTGACATTTAATATCCAGAAATTATGCAACATGATGTAAGCAAACTGCAAACACCAAATTGTGTTGTACCAAAGAATATCAAACCAAAAGTATAGTCCAGCTTTCTCTTAACAGAAATCTCCTTCTCCTCTGTTGTTTAGGGTGTCTGCATTTCAATTTGTCACTTTTCATGGTTGACCACAATTACATTTTGGCCAATACTGTGAATCTACACCTAAGGCTGAAACCAACTCTACAAATTCCTTACCAACCCAATTTTCCACATCAGTATCTTTAGTGTATATATTCCTCCAGTGCAGCCCGGTGCACATGTTGTTTTTAATTTAAAGCCACTACCAGTAGAATATGAAGTGTCTTGACTGTAGGTCCCATAGTAGTGATGCTTTACGTCACATTGCAAAGATGACTCACCACTTGTTCTTCAGACTGGAGAGAAAAGACCAACTGTATGTACACAAAAGAAGTGACATCCAACTGTCTTCATGCGTGTGGAATACTGCGACTGAAATCAACCTTTGTAAGGAGGTGAATTCTGATTTTTCATACAGCATATGAAACAAGAGCAGTCAGTCACTCAGAGCGAATAATCGAACAGTGCTCCCTTATGTATTTCGCAAAGCTTACTCATCAATGGCGGCAAGAAGTCAAACTTGCCTTGGCCTTTCTGTGTGGAGGTTGCATGTTTCCAGATGTTTGTTTGGGTTTTCTTTCCACTGTGCAAAGACTTTGGGAGAACTGGGACTTGCCCTTAGGTGTGAATGTGTTGGTCTATGTGTGATAGCCCTGTGATAGACCGGCGACCTGTTCAGGGTGACCCTGCTTATTGCCCATTGTGCGCTGGGCCCCAGCAACCCTGACCAGGATAAGTGGGTATAGAAAATGGATGAATGGATGGATGCTTCACTTCAGTCGTTACTGAGGTAAATATGACTATAGATTGTGATATGGATGTCATCATATTACAACAGTCCTATCACCAGTGGTGTGTGTAAGCCCTTTTGAATGGGGTGACCAAGGCAGGGCACAGACTCGGGGTGTAACATAAAGGTACTATCTGTGTCTGTTTATGTTACAAAAGAAATCTGTGTATGGATTTACATTGGAAGTGGGCGTAGTCTATGTCAGAATATGTTAGAAATTGTCTAAATTGTCCAATTTTCTTTGTTAAATTGTCTTCTACTGCCATTTCCTGTATGCTTCTCGTATATCTATAAGTGTAGCTCCTAACAAAATATACAAAATAATATTTTTACCATGTACCTAAATCATGGTAAAAATATTAAAACACGATTTGTATTTCCTACCCCACTTTTAAAAAAATGAACGAAACAAACAAACAAAGAAAAGTCTAAATACAAGTGTGTAACTAACCCCTAAGTTAACATTAACCTCTAGCATGTGTAACATAAAGCATTTGATTGATAGCACATGTAATGGACAGTACACAGCCTGACAGGCTCAACTCAGGGTACAAAAGAGATTCAGGCTGATGAGATGAATGTATTTTATAGTCAGTATAATATAAGAAGCACAGCACTGAGATTATTTCTGTGCCACTACAGTAAAAGCATGATGTGTAGCCTGGTGTTCCTCAACAGTAAGTGTGGGTCTGCAGTACTGGAAAAATCTCATTATTGTGCTCTATTATATGACCATGGCAGCCTAAACACATGTTTTAATCACAGAAAAGGGCATGCTGATGTGTGACAGCTAGTGTGATGATCACCACTTATGGAAATGTGACATATGGGTAGAAAGTGCATGCATTGTAATTAAGAATGCAATAAATAGGCTTGTAGAGGGGTGTCAAATATGCCGCCCTAATTTTCATACCCCTCTCCTCAATGAAGCAGCTCCTAATGACCTCCTCTTTCCTCCCACTCCTCTCTCCTTTCCCTTGCTTTGTAGACCGAGCTCTCACAATCCCCCAGGGGACCCGAGAGAGAGCAATGCGTGCTCCGTGTGATGATCAGCGAGTCCTAGAGAGATCCTGACAGCCAATCATCTGTCTTCTAGTGGCGTCCTGCTTGGCTTCACATTTCAGGAGGGTGCCATTTCTTATACTCCTGCCCGGAGAGCTGTTTCATGTTTGGAATGGACTGGTGGTTTTTCTTTGCCCTGACATGCTGCGGAAAGTGACTCTGATAGATCTGCGCTGTGTTTATTAGGGGAAAATCTGCAGAGTTTTGTTTCCAGCCATGTATGCATTCACAAGTGTACAAAAATGTCCACCCCGCTTCCAAAATCAGCATAGATTAGTTACAGACCAAGAATTTCCTTGCACACCCCCCCACTACCCCCACCACCCTCTCCTTCACCAGCCCCAGTGTAAAGAGGAAAGTTTCTTATTAGAAATGTTCCCAGACCCGGCTCTGTTAGTGTGGAGAAAATACATGAGGGGAGTTAATGTGATTTTGGCTGAGCAGATTAGAAATGTCTTTCATGGTCACATTCCAATATTAGTCCAGAGCTAAGCCTTAATATGTGTTTCTTTTGTGCTTAACCTCATAATGTCAAGAGACCCATAGTCACTTCTGGCATGAATATTCTCTTGCGCTGCCAGAGAAGTTAGCTTCTCCTCTCATCTAAAGCCGTGTGGAAAGGGTGGGGGGGTGGGGGGGGTTAGGGGAGTAACATGTGGCAAAGGGGTTGGAACATGAGTGTGAAAACAGACATTTGATAGACACTTTGAGCTACGACTGATTGGACAGGCACAAGAAATGCTCCCACTCTTACACACTCTAGTCTACTCGAGCACATGCTGCAAAACAAAAACCACAAGCAGTGACGCGGCATCGTAACAAACATTGTAACAAACAAACAGACTCCGGAGTCGATGTCCTCGCTGATGATCTGTCCTAACAGACTGCGGGGCCTGGCTGTCAGCGGGAGCCAAATCCTCAGAGTAAACATGATCCACATTCAGCTTAAATGACCTCCATGCTGCCGGCCACGTCTCACGGGGGGAATTCAAATGCCTCAATCACGCTGCACTCCTCTCCTTAACTCAGTCCAAGAGGGATTAAGCAACCAAATCAATTAGAAGCTGCGGCTAAGAAGCAGAGGTCTCATACTATGTCTGCCTCCCTCTCACTTCCTCTCTCTGTGTGCAGCCAAAAACAAAAGGTGCTTAAGTACATTATATATAGTAGGAGTGGTCACTGGCTTGTAATTGTGATTAATAACAGCTGGATAATTGGAACCACTTTCCTGTTATATATTTAAACTCTTTTCAAATGGTGCCATAGAGCGCGTGTGGATCACAACCAATGGTTTAATTCTATTAAAAGCAACACATTCAACTACTACTTAGACAGTATGGCAGAGACTCAACAGAAGTTGTTCAAATCTCTTTTTGTGTCTAATCCCTGACTTTCGTGCCCTTTCTTTTTCTCCCCGTTTTCCCTATGTGAGTCCTTCTCCTTCTCGACTAAATCTTTGTTTGTATGCAGGGCCTGTTCTTGCCTTTTCCTTACACCTATCCCCCCCCCCGCTCCGGCGGCAGGATGAGAGGACCGCGGCTGTTTCTGAGTGAATCCTCCATTTCCCTCTCTCACAGCCTCTCTCTCTCTTTCTCTCTCTCCCTGTCTGTCTCCTCCTAGTCCAAAAGAATCAAAGGAGATCAGCTCCCTTACAGCCCTGTCTTAGAGGGGTTTGACTACAGAGGAAGGAGAGTGAGGAAGTGGGTGGGGGGATACTCATCTGATAGAAGTAACTCAGAGGGCAATGCAGAGAACATCGGATGAATGTAATTTAATGAATGTAATCTGTTTTTTGTCTTGTTTTTAACATTCTAATTGTGTTTTTATATTAGAAATCCAATATGGAGGAGGTTATACTGTGTATATTTCTTATCTGTGTATTGTTGTTGCATGTCTGTCTGCCAGGATGTCTGGGCAATTCTTTGAGATAAATAGAAAATTGAATATCCTCATCTTGACTGAATTAATTTAAACCACTCAACAAAGGGTTTTATTTTTGCTTAAGTTGCTTTAAGATTGGAAAATCACCTTATTCCACCAGTGTCTGACAGTATCATACACATATATATATTCCGTATCTGTTTGCTCCAACTCTTCATTGAAGCTACATGATGTTTACACTGAGTGAAATATTCAAAGCCAAGACTCCCTGGTTTTTTTTTATAGTTGCACCGTTCCATCAAATAGAAATCTAGATGTCTAGATTTTTCCCAAATTCAAGTTGACATATTTGGTATCTTTGAAACTTTGAGATCTCCACTAGAATTTAAAATAATGTTTGGTTTGTTTGAACAAAGTTTGGCTGCACGGCCAAAGTTGTATTGACTGACCTACCAGTGGGGCAGCAAGGCTTAAGAGGTCAAAGAGGATTCTTTTGTCGACTGACCTTAGCTACTCATCTTGATGTCATGTCAGTTAACAAAATTAGGAGTCTGCAGCAACACTATCAGCTCTGTGAGGCTGTACCTAGGCACAGCATGGCAGCATGCTAACATGCTCACAATAACAATGCTAACATATTGATGTTAAGCAGGTATAATGCTTACCATGTTCAACTTCCAAGTTTAGCGTGTTAGCATGCTAACATTTGCTCACGAGTGCTAAACACAAAGTACACCTGAGGTTGATGGGAATGTCATTTGTTTTGCAGGTTTGGCCTGATGGTGGCACTAGATGAAAAGTCAGGGTATTACCTAATTCTTACAATTCATGCTGAGGGGAATGTGGATATATGTACCAAATTCCATGACAATCGAATTGACAGTTGAGATGTTTTACTTGAAACCACAAAAGTCAACCTCATTGTGGCACTGGAGGAAAGGTCAGGGGATCACAAAAGTCTTTACCATTCATCCTCTGGGTACCATGGATATCTGTACTAAATATCATGGCAATCCATTTAATATTTGTTGAGATATTTCTGTCTGCACCAAAGTGGTGGAGTGACAGACAGACAGACCAACATCATCCATAGTGCCATGCCACTAGTGTGGCAAAAAGATGGTTAATTGTACCATCACATAAAACAGAAAGGAGTTCTGCTTATTTGAAGTTTTTCTTGAAGATGTTTCTTCTTCTGCAGTATGTATACCCAAAAACCATGTTGAAAACAGTGTGGCTTTGGCCTTTTTACAAATTTGGCCATTGAAAATGGACGAGAAATTGAATTGCCACAAATGCATATTGTTCAATGGCCCCATACTTTTCATGAAAACAGTTTTGAGTCAATTGTTCCACCCTTGTGTGATTACTGATACATACATATTGGCTCATATTGACTGCCTGCCTGTCTGTTGTTGGTCCGCCTGTCTGTCCCCTCACCCGGCATCGCCTCTGTATTTGTTTGTACGTTTATTCCTCTCTTTGTCACTATTTCTGTGTCCATCTGTCCGTCTATCTGTCTGCATGAGTGATCAATAGTCTCTTCATTAGACAAATGGAAGGAGATGGGAGGAAGCTACATCAGGAAGCCAATCAGATAGCATAAGTGGGAGGGAAGGACATTTCAGATCCAAATCAGCTGCAATGAATCACAAGGGCACAGCTGATTCATAGGGCACGGCTTGATTTAGGGCTGGAATAGGTGTGATTCAACAACAAATTTGCTGCACTAAATTGCACCCCAGTTTTATACTGAACCGTGCTTGTGCTTTTGACATTTACTAATGGCCACACTTGCGCACGTGTGCTCACTGACAACCACACAAGTTCACATAGTGTGTCGTTGTAATTGAGTAGATGGAATATTGGAAAGTCAGAGTAAAAAGTATGTTATTCAGACTGCTCTGGTTATGTGTGCATGTATTTGGGTTCTCTTCCTTGTTGCCCAAAACCTGAACTGTGACAACACTCAGGGGTTTTGCTGCTACAGTCGTACTTGGTCTGGTATGACCAGTAGCTTATGCATATTTTAGCTAGCTATTGCTGTGTAACTGACATTACTTAGTCAGTCTTCTTAGTCAGTTTGCTGACTTCATCACTGTACTTTACTTGTGCTGCTGTCAGACTACACATTTACTTTACTTTAGTTATTGTATATAGACTTGCTTTAAAGGAAGGCTTCAGATTTCTTCGAGTATATCTTAATACAATATTATACACAAAAGTACATTGAAAACATTATTGATCTCTGTAATCATTCCTCCTCTCCATACAAACAATTCCTTTATAGATTGACGACACTGTAAGAAAATCTACGGTCCTCTGTGCAAAAAGGCATTCATAGCATAGCTAAATCCAGTGGGTTTGTTAGCCATGGTAGTTGTGTGTTGGTTAATTGCCAGCACTGTGTACAAGCAACATATGACCATGCGACTGTTGGGAAATATTGCTTTGTCGCAGCTCAGCAACAAAGTCCAGGGAAACAACAGGAGGGAATTTTTTCTAAAAACACTATCTTTGGAAGATATACACATGATTTGGCTAGCTCCGACTGCTGAAGCCTCACATTAGCTTTAGCCGAACTCTAGAAGGCCTTTTTGCACGGCACTCAAACTGTATTTTATCCCCCATCTTTTACAATGTAGTCACGTTAGGGAGGGCCTGCTTCATGGCCAGCATATATGGACAGGAGAAATGATCACAGTGACCAATAACTCTTTCAACAAAGATAGGGCATCTGAGTAATGTATTAAGAGAGAGTAAGAAATCCGAACTTTAAGTTTGCAAACACAAGTATATGAAGACATTCTTTTTCCCAGGATATAGGATGAATAACACCTCTCTAGCGGCTTCTTTTCTTTGTGTCCTCTTCATTTAAATGCTGAGAAGTCAGCGAGTGTTACAGAGGAAGAGGGATCACAGCACATAAAATACCAAAGGAGGTGAACCCAAGCCCTCGTTGGGGAATTTATACACGGGCTATGAAAAATGGCTGCCTCACAGACTATATCACTTGTTCCCACTGCAGTCGCTGTGGCTTACTGAAGCGCTTTATCCTGAACTGTTCCATTTTCAAAGTCACTGCCTGGTTCCATATTCATAACCATTCCTGTATGAATGTTCAATTCCATTCCAGCCCATAGACAAATCACCTGCTTAGACCCAGGATGCTAACCCACGTTCTCAGCGCATTGATTGATCTGTCTCCTATCTCTCCGCAGCAGCTTTATTTCAAATCTGAAAGCAAACATTAGCGGCCCGAACATTACCCTTCTCCCTTATATTCTATCTCTTTCTCTCTCTCTCTACATTACGTCTCTCTCTCTCCCTCTCTTGCTATCACATCCAGGAATCATCCGTCATCGCAATGAGGGAATAATAGGAGCTCCCTCTCACTAGGTCGAAGTGACTGCTGTACCTTCCATTACGACTGAGACATGAGTGATTGCCTTGAAGATGGAAGGTAGGGAATATGAATGAACTGATCTTAGTGAGACAGAGAGAGGGTGGTGCTGGTTTTACTGGTAGCTACACCTTTGTTTAAGACTGGGGGCAGTGGGATTTCTCCCTCTCTTATGCACTACACCTCCAACAGACCCGAGAGTCATTCCCAGGCTTTGATATAAGACAGCGTCCCCTCTTCTCTAATACACATTGGCTTTATCTTCCAAAGGGGGGCAACTTCAATGAAATGTGCCTGTTCTCTTTTTTTTTTTTCTTTTTCTTGGGTGGCATCAAAGCTCTTTTCCAAGGGCCCCTTGAAAAACAAATGGCCTTCCTCTTGAAAGCATATGGCAGTGGTGCATGCTTGGTGGAAATAAAGAAATGTCCACATGATTTATGTGCCATATGATTTCCAGTACAATTGCGGGGAGAACAAACGAAAAAATGACTCGCGCCTCAGCATTGTATTGTACGTTGCTTTGATAAGCAGGCGTTCTCTCCGCAAATGAAAGAAATGTGTCATCTTTTTCGAAATTCTCCAAGCTTTCATCACTTTGTTTGTCCCTCTGCGCCTGCTTTTGTTTCACCCACTGCCTCTGAAGTTGTTTTTTTGAGGGGCAGAGGGCTTCATTGTATCTTTCTGTGTCTGTCTTTCTCTCTCCTTGTCATTCTTCTTATTCAAATTCTGGAGCATGGCCTTTGTCTCTGTTCCCACACAAAAAGTTTGAGTAACCAAGATGAAGCATCTTTCTTTATTCTCATCTGTCTACAAGGAGGTGGGTGGAGGATAGGGACAGTCATATCTAGGTGGGTCACACATGCTTTAACCTCCTCTGGGCTTGAACCTCAGCCCAGCACCAACATAAATCATATATAGTATAGTCATTTAGGAGGCTTAGTATATTTTGTTGACAATGACATAAATAGGGAGCTAGTAAATATGAGAAATCTGTTTCTAATGAAACTTTTATAGTTTTGGAAAGATACATTATCTTTCTCCATACATTACATTTTTAGGTGGTCTAAAGACAAATATGCAACATAATGTCTGGTAAGAAAGTGTAAAAGCCATGCACCCTCCCAAGAACACAGCACATGCAAGGAACGTGAGCAGTATAAGTTTGTATGCATGTGTTTAAGGCTGAGGATCTGCAGTACATCTGGCTCACATGAATTATTTGTGTGAGGCAACTGTATGCCAAACTGTATGTGTCTGCGAGTACGAGTTTGTCTGCGCGTGTGATCTCTCTTCGCGCAACCATCTGGCCGGAGTCTGAAACGCTTAGGTATCACACAGCCGGCCCTGCCAGGTGTCAGGGTGTCGGTGTGCCCAGGTGGCGGGGGTGTCTCGCCGAGACCTTTTTCCCGTCTGGCGTCAGATACTACACTTAAAGCAATATTTCACGTTGATATTAAGGGTTTTATTTTCTGTGACTCTCACCTTGATGTGACTAAATGAACAGTTGACCTTTAGCATTAGCAAGATGTGCAACATCCTACTATATCACAATAACACAATGTTTGCAATGCAGGCTGAGCACCATATATTTACTGTCATCTTATAAGTGAATAAATAAGTAAAGCCTTCCGTTTCAATAATAAGCTTTATTTCTGATTTTGGTTTATCTTTTTGTTCTTTTTTTTTTGTTTGTTTGTTTTTTGGAAGTTTGTTTTTGTGGTATTTCAGCTACATTACTGGAGATGGCTCAGGAGGACACGTAACAAGTGTTGTGGAAAGGATTCAAGGCAGCTGATACCATTGCACAAGCTAAGATCAAGATCATGGCCTGAGTCACCAGGATACCCACATCCATCTTTCATTTTATCAGTGCTACTGAAATCTGCGGTGGAGATGATGAAATATCAGTTTTCCATAATGTAGGTCTGACTCGAGTCTCAAAGTCTGAACACAATGATTTCCTGCGAGTGTGCAAGTAGGAGTGAATTCCAAAGTTAAGGATCAATTCCACTTTTATGATGAAAATAGCAATTGTGTTCCACAGATATAGTGAGTTTAAAAGACTTGATGTCAAGTATATAAAACAGCAAGGTTACACCTACTGCAGTGTATATCTCTGTGAAATGTTTCTACTTAGACAGCAGTTTATTAGATGGCACAGAAAGTTCTAGTGGGATTTGGTCTGAGGTTAATGGGGTTGTGCATGTATGTGCTTTCCCAGGTGGGTAACTGAGATGACAGGTTTAGAGAACGGTTGTGACAGACAGACTATGAGAGAGACACCTATGGAGCCCAGTGGGTGGACTGTGACATAAGTGTTGTAATTCACAGTTAAATGTGCACTTGGATCATCCATGCTACAAAAATACTGCTCAAAAATAAACGCACGTCACAATGAAGTGCTTTTGAATAAAAGCACTCACCAAAGAGGGCATACTCTGTGTTATATGTTGTTCAAATGGCATTTTTTCAACTTGTGGGCTTGTGAGAGTGATGGAGCTCACCTCAGAGCAGCAGTTTCTCATGGTGAGGCCGGCACCTCTCTGCCGATTGTCTATTCAAGCTCCGAGGTATGTGGTTAAAAGAAAATGCAGGTACCCTGCAGTGCAGTGTGAGTGTTCTCCGTCTCTTTGTCTTTCTCTCTCTCTGCCTTCAGATGTGTGTAGGTGTTAGGACTACAGTCCGTGCGTCAAGATAACCAAGCCTGACAGGTGCTTCTCCTCATTATTCAAATAGATTCTCACTAGTGTGAGAGGGAGCGATAGAAGAAGTGCCTTCATGTGTCATGCTCTATAAGTTGCTGGGTATACAGTATACAGCCTTATATACCGTGCATGCACAGTCCCCCACCCTGGGCATTGATGGTTACATTACACTGACATTTACAAAGAAATATCACCCTCTTATTATCTGTATACCATCACATTTTTCCCCATAAGCCGGACCTATTGATCTAAATATCACATCCATCCTGCTTAGCACCAAAGCTGCGGACCTCGCACGCAACAGCTCCCAAACAACGGGAGATAAATGAATGTCCATTAAGGAGGTTAGCTGGGCCTGTTTGAGGGCCCAACCTGGCCAAATTGGATTCTAATAGATGTCCTTGATAGTGTAATCACTTTGACCCGCTAACGGCCTCTTCAGTGACCGTCCGGCTAGACATTCAGTCGGGATTTGAGGTAAAATAAGTACAATTAGGATCAATCGGCATCGTTGAGTGTATTTGTGTGTGCGTGTGTGTGTGTGAGAGAGAGAGAGAAAGAGAGGGAGAAAACACATGTGACCTTCAGTGTGGAGGTGGTAAACCATGATACAGCATTATTAGCGCCCTCATGGATTATTGATAACACCATAGCAGGTGGTGCCCACTGGCAGCAGGCTTGCTGAAATGTATTGTTTGGGCTTACAGTAGTGGGAATGACACACACATTAATCAGATAATGTTAGCATTCACACCATTTTTGGGGGGGTGGGGGTAGGGGGAGGGGGGTACATACAAAAATTTGGGGCATATTTAACTTAAAAATAACGCTTTTTTAAAATTTAATAGCCATGAATATTCTCACATAAGCAACTTTTTTGAAGCTGCAACATTATTTCTTTTTATACTTTCTCCACTTTGTACATCTCTGTATGATTTATAAGCAACTCACTGTTCTATTCACGTCACAGCACACTCTATAATATGGCCTCATCATCATTAGCTTACAGACACTGCATGATGGATGTATTTGTACTTACAAAGCCATATTGGATAAACTTTACCTATATCAATATAATATCCTGTTTTACCTAAAGCAGCGTCTACAGTATTATCAGTCTCATTTGACTCGATGGCTGCTCTTCCAGGTAGCAGGGATTTGCTAGGAACTTAGCAAAACAGCCTTTTTATTTATTTTGCACCCTTGTCATGGGAACATTTTTAGAACAATCTGCAGCTTATTGAACTTCCCTGTGAAAGCAAGTTCAAAGCCTTGATAAAAGAATAATTGCTTCTCATAGGCTGTATTTTGTAGTGTGTCTGCTGTCCTTAATCCCTATCTTCTTTGACGTGCTTTATTTTAAAATTTTCATAACTTTTGTAATGACCAGGTTTCCCTCAAAAAAAAAAAAGATATCCACACACAGATGGCACATGCATACACTGCACCTCTCACAGAAACGTTCTAGTTTATAAATGCAGAGCCACTGCTATTAAATGAGTAACACCACAATGGGGACAATCCGAGGAGATAATGGATATTTGCAGTGTGCATAGTAAGCACACACACATGCGGACAATGATGGCAGAGTGTTGTCTATCTGTGGTTTAAGTATAAGCCTTGTTCAAACTGAAGGCTAATAGGTTAGTAGCCCATCAGCCATGTCTGTGGTGAGAGGAGGCTTAGCACGCTTCTTTGTACAGGACTGAAGTTAGTATCACGCAGAGAGGAGTCAGCTAAAGATCAAACCCCACTCCAAACCTCCCACTATCGGGGCTGTCAGTGGAGCCGTGAGGCCACTGATCTAGCAAGAGTGCTGGACAGTAAAAGACCTGGACCTGAAGAGTCCATGGTTTCTTTAGAAATTAGTGACTGTGTGTGCTTGTGTGAGTGTGTTGGGAGAGGGGATCCTCCTTTTCAATGTCTAGAAAATTGAGAAAATAGGGTGAAACCAAGGACTAAGGGAGAAAGATAGAGAGGCGGGATTATGGTCAAAGTTCGAGGGAAGGTCAGTTGGAAAACAGAAATAAGGAAATGACAACAGAGAAATAAAAAAGAAAGGTTTAAAATCACAAAGAGCAGGGAAATAGTCTGTAATACTGTGGTGGAGAGGAAGAAGCCGTTGAGAGATAGAACCAAAGCTCTTAGAGGCGACATGTCACTAGTGGGAAACCCCTGCTGGACTGCACGGTCAACCTGTCACGACTTGGATTTTAGAGCATGCTCGCACGTCACAGCAAAGTACGACACAACCGCTACACTCACTTCCTCTGCATGATGACTAAGCATGACTCCAAGCCACTCCACATGCAGGAATATGCTTCATCCATGATTTATAAATTTGTTTCCCATCGTACCATATATAATACATTGTGAATATTACAACAGTTGTTGTGGCAGCTGGAAATTCATTTCATGATTACAGAACAAGTAGCTGGGGTGTTATTAAAATAACCAGAAGCTTGTGTTGAATTCAGTTTGAAGACATTATCAAAGGGTTATAATTAATTTATTATGCCTTTTAGTACAGAGGAAAGGAGGATAGCAAACCTTGTGTGAGAAAGCCAGGGTGCTTGAGGCGCTATTGTCTTTGATTTTAGTGATTTATTTGTGGAAGAAATGCTTTTGTTTGTTACTGTGTGTGCATGCATTTTTATCAGGGTTGTGGAGTTTGGGCATACTGTGTTTAGTGGGTCATGAATGTTTGTTTGCATGTAACACTTTTTTTTTCTTTAGAGATGGAGCACTCTGTACCACTCTTCCTTTTTACTGTCTGTCTCTCTCTGTTATTGCTCATTAGAGAGAGCAGCTGATCTTCTCATCACTGCTGCGTTTTAATTAGCCCCTAAGACCTAGTTAATATGTCACTGGATTAGCTTTAATATCGAACCCATGGATGGGCCAGGTGATGCATTGGCAATCTGAAATAGTCTGCATGAGACACTTCTGTGTGACACAAATTTAAACTAAAGAAAAAAAACATTGTTTCATGTTGTTACAGGTGTGTTTAACGTGGAAAAAATCCTTACAATTTGATTATATTTTACAATGTCTTCATGGATTGTTCTTAACAAATAACATATGTATCAGGATTCAGCTTTCATCTGATCAGACTTTACAAACTGACAAAAAAGGATTACATTTTATCAATGCCATCGTCATTATTAGTATCCTTTATTTATATTAGTGGGTAAAATTTGTACTAAGCTTTAATGCTTTGCCGTTTAATGCCCAGATTGCTTCCTGCCCAATACTGATGTCCCGAATTAATAAAGTTTATCAATCTACTCAAACTAGCAATAGCAGGTGAAGCAGTAATAGTGGCTGTAATCATTATGAATTTAAAAAATATATATTTTTGGGATGGTCCAGGCACGGTTTTAACAAGCAAATAGCAGAGAGACACTCATCCATCAAGGTCAGGGTTACAGTGGCAACAGAGCAACCAGAGCCTGCAGAGTCCATGGCCGTGTTTTAGGCCCAGTCCTTTTTTCTGTCTGTCATGTTTTCTGCTTCAAAATACCGGCATGCATGTTTTGAGTTAGTTTGGATGATTACACCTCTTCTTGGGGTGTACTAAGGTAAGGTAGTGATCTGCATAAAATTTGATCTAAATACATAGAATGAAAAGATAGATGTCAAAATAGGTCCATTAAAAGTAAGACTTGAGTCATGAAGTAGTCAATTAAGCCTGTTCTGATATGTATGTCCTTACAGTCCTGAAAATAGATCTCATCAGCTAAAATACCTGAAAACATATATATGGGTGTACAGGCTTTTAGGGACTGCCTTGCATACAGAACATTTTGCAAGTCTCAGATCATTTTACAGTTCCGTCAAACAATTGTTAATATTTTTTTTGCTGTACTACCTCCAGAATTCTTCATCTTTCTGTGGCCTGTCCAAGATTTATTCTTCACAGAACAAGAGGAGGTCATTGATGCTTTTCTTCTCATCTCCCTCTAGTCCTGCCTCAGTAAAAAGTCACTCTCATGCCTCGAGCTATTTCTCTATGCATCAGCTTGGATTTGAATTGGTGCCAAAGAAAGAGAGTTGGTGTATCTCCAAATTTAGCATCTTGCCACTGGTTGCAAGTACTTATCATGTTATAACTTGGTCTGATGCCCAGATATATGAAGACCTCTTTGTTCCCCATAAGTCAGAGATCAGGTCAGGTCTCTAAGGCAGGACCTTACTGACTGACCTTCAGTCTAGTCTCAACACTAAAGGTCCCTAAGCACTTCTTCGAAACTTTGCCTGCAGAACTTAGATATGCTAATTTTTGTCTTGATGCAGTTGTTTTTAATCCTGACCATTTTCATCTCTGAGCTGTTTTTATACTGTCTAATATCTTATTGGGGGCTATTTTACAAATCTATTTATTCTTTTGATTATTTTTTCTTGTGACTTGAATCTTCTCAATATGCATTTTATTAGGTTATTCTTGTGTTGTATGTCCTTCTTGTAGCACTTTGTAAACTCTGTTTTTAGATTAGTATTATGTAACAGCAAGAACATTCATCATTATCAGCAGAAGGCTACCTGTAGAAGAAGTGGTAGGGTAAAAATAATGCTATATGATGGTCAGTGGTGTACAGTAAAAGTAAAAGAGGAGACCGTTGACCTTTTGCACCCTATTGCAAGTCAAGAATGCACTGTAACAAAGTCTAAGTAATAAACATATAGGTGCTGGATCATTAGCTGTATTGGCCACACCTGGGTGTCATTATTTCATGGTGTTAGCGTCCCTTCCTCTGTTTTCCGACACAGCAGATATAGCAGACTTTCACTTATTTATACTGTGTTATAGCCCAGTATTAGATCATCATTATTATTACTAGTTGCAGCAGTGTGTGAGTAGTAATGTAAAAAGGAAACATGTTGGCCTGCTGCACACTAACATAAACCTGTGTTCAGATGTATGATATACAGAAATTAAACAGCCTATAATAAGAAATGCACCAGAACATTTTCAAGTGCTGTGGTATTTTATGTGAGAACAGAGCACTGCAGATCTCTCCAGTTTTCCCTCTCCTCTCTGCATAATCCTCCCGGCCAGTTTTACGCCTGACAGGGTTTTTCAGCACCCTGGACAGGTCCCTGGCATTAGGACTGCTGGGGCAACATGCAAAATTCCCGGGTGCTGTCCAAGGTGCTGAACCCTGAAAAGAGCTAGGAATTTTGTATGCATGCCCAAGCAGTCTTAATGCCAGGGTGCTGAACTCCTGATGCAGGCTCAACGCCAACACATCTGGAATTTCACAACACAACAAGCCACATTTTCACTCTGTACTCTCTTTTAGCCTGTTTCTCCTTTAGCTACAGTAGGCAGCTACTGTACTAAAATTCCCGGATTAACCAGAAGCAGATGCAGGACAAGCAAAGCCTAAGCCTTTAGACCCCCGACTGTCAGTGATCACCTTTAAAACCCTTACATTATAGATCTAGCCTGTCAGCCACACAGGCAAACAGCACGCATATTTGTGGCTGTGCATATTAATGTAAAACATTTCACTGTGTCACTATCATACACTGATCACCCAGTGTGCACGTCCTGTGCGCCCTGTCCTGTTCATAATTCCAGCGCACAAATGGCACTACATATAAAAGCCTATCTAAGAATAAGGAACAAAGAGTTTTCATTATTGGTAATTTGTCCTGAGGGGCTATTTTCCCAATTTTCTCTCCAATTTGAATGATTTCCCCCCCCCAACTGTGCAGAGCCCTGTGCAGAAGGCGGGTCAGAGCGTCAGTGAGGGAGAAATCCAGGGGCCCATCATCAGTTGCGCTGAGTGAGCCGAGCTGAGAGATGCGCGTTCACTGAGCCGGGGGAAGGAGGACCGCTGCCTTTCCCTCCACCGCGCCTCACTTATAATAACCTCCTCATCACCAGCATCAGCATCTCACCGCCCTGGGCAGACTATAATTAAAAATACTACGGTTTCTGGATGGAATTCTGCTCTGGATTAATATAATTTGCCATATTTATACATAGGCTTTATCCGTCCGGAAACGTCTCTCTGCACGGAAAGGTAGGAGCAGATTAAAACTGGGCTATTCGTGTTTTTGTTGTTTTTTTCTCTCGTCCCCTAATGAATTAGGTGTTCCGTGAAGGTGTTTATATTGTGGGATTCTGAAGTTTTTCTGCAAGAATTGTCCTTTTTTGTGAATCTGATGTGGAACTGGTGAGTTTGGGCTGAGATGGGGATTCAAGCGCAATGGGATGGATGGTTTGGATGACTAGTTTGAGAGCTCTCACCCGCAGTTTAACCGCAGAAGAGCGTGTGATTTGTGGGAAAAACCACATCTCGAGAGACCACGTTGACTTATCAGTGGTGAATATGTGACAAATATATCTGCGGTGAATGAGTGAAGAACGTTGAGATGGAAAGTTTCAGCTCACTGAATCGCGTCTCTCAGTGGGGACGGCTCAGTATATTATACCTCAAACACTAAAGCAGAAACTGCCAGAACTTCTTACGATTTACAAATGCTTTTTTTGCAAATATAAACCCGACTCCTGTTCAAATTTGCTTCGTTATTTTTAAAGCGAGGGCTTGTAAACCCTTGAGCAACAGTCAGACTGCCACCGTGCGAGGAGCAGAGGGAAAGCTGGAGCGCTGCTGGAAAACGTTGCCCGCTGTTTTATTCATCGGTGCAGGGCTGCGGGTCGGATTTCCAGTCGCTTTTAAGCGCTTTACTTTCAGTTGAAGATTTCGAATATCCCAAAAAACTGATCAAAATGACTCTAAACATCTATAACAACGTTGGTTATTGCACTCATTTCGTGAAAGCGTGTCTGTGTGGGACTGGCTAATCCAACGGGGCTTTCAGTAGAGACTATACACTACCTATAATGTAATATTCCTGCAGGAACTTATGTCTTTGTGCTTACTGCAGAGTTGACGGTGGCCTCGTGCATACCTTTATTTTTCGAGGGATTGTTGGCAATAATAATAATCGGCTTTTTAATGTAGCCAACAATTACATAATTTTGCTGTTATATTGTGAGCTTTTTTTTCATCTAAAGCACATATGCTTAAATGCGAGACTCTTTCTTTAATAGTAACATTTGATTTTTGCACAGATGTCCACTGGGGCGACAGATAGAAGGAACAACTCCATAACATGTCGATTCATTCTATGACGATAAAGGCCTGGTGGTGCCAAATTGTGCTGCTGTGACAAAGTTTGTACAGTTAAAATTAGCTACCTTGAAAATGCAGACCATTCCTGTCTAGGATCCCCCAAGTGAGTTTTAATTGTCTCGAGTAACCATCTGATTTGGATTTGTGTGGTTGAATGATTTAGATATGGTAGCCTAACACGTGTTCATACACATTTTCTCATTGTCTAGTGAATGGAAATGCTGAAATGACCAATTATTCACTTTTTGCTGCATGGTGACCGCATCCTGGTGGTCCCTCCACTCCCTCTCTAACCAGTAGACTAGCAGGTCCGGACACACTCCCACTGTAGGATACCCTTGTCTGCTGTGACTGATGTCGGATTAAATCGTTCCTCCAGGCTGAGGCTTGTGATAGACAGGGAGCACAGCGGGGGGTAGAGGGGTCTCCAGCGCGTGATGGGGGCTAGGCTATATTACAAAACATGTCAATAAATCTGCAGCACCGGAGCTGGATGCATCAATGCATCATTTATGGCCAGTCAGTGACGGTATCCCGTGCAGGTCATCTCATATCCTGCTCTATTTAATAATTCAACGTGTATATATACCGGAAAATATGTGCTTATTCTAGCATACTTATAACTCTATCAAGAGCTAAGTTAGCTAACGTGACTGCTGAGGGTCGAGGACGTCAAGGTAGATATACCTTTTACCTTTTTTGAAATGTGTGGCCTACTTTTTTTAATTAACAAGAGAAAAGCAAGTTTCTGTTTATGCTAACTGTTAGTTAAACACACGTAGGTCTACTTGTAGCCAAAAATAGCTTCTTAATTTGCTTTTTCGCCCTCCAGAGTGAGGACCGTTAAGGATGCTATCAGGCGTGGGGTTAGCTAAAGGGCACCTTTTTTAACAAGCCTGTGGGGGAAAGTGTCTGTAAAATATTTCGTGTGAAATGTGACTTTTCACCACATTAGCCTAATTTAGCCCAGCCTACAGGCTAGCTAGCAGGTGGACAGTTTTGACATTAAGTTAGCTATTGGAGTGTATGGACATCTGATAGGGCTTTCAGTTTGTCAAACATCAAGTAATTGAATATGAGCTAGTGTTTAAGCCTAATTTAAAATGTTGTATTTAGGGTGAAATGCGAGTGACGTTATTGTAACCAGGTATTTCTTACACTGGAGGAAAAGAAGTCCCCATTAGTGCTTTATTTACCTGAGAGTGAACATGTTAGCATTGTTAGCATTCTCTGTCACATCTATGGCTCACAGGGACACTTGATGCCTCAGTTAGGCAATACACACAATAAGTCATGTTAATTGAATAGAGGCCAGGGCCAATTTTCATAGGAGACTGGAGTCTCAGGTTTCATGGGCATATCAAGCTTTGCTTATTGAAGGGACACACACAGCACATCTTTATGGTTGGTGGGTTGGGTTGACACAGCTGCGTTCAGGGTTATTTTCACCACACAGAACCTTTTAACCTCTCTGCTGTCTCACCGAGTCACTTTTAAGACAAAGACGATGATCCAGCCAGGCAACCCAGTGTTGTCAGAGAGACACACGCACACTCCTGCACAGGGACACACATACGTGCGCACACAGTGCATTAGCATAGGTATCAGTTACTAGAATTCAATAGCACGCCTGCTGCAGCAAGATTAACTATTCAGGGCAGGTGGTTAAAGGCCCTATTGTGTTGCATGGTTCTGTGCTACTGTCATGATTGGACAATGCATTCGTCTGGTGGGCAGCCCACTGCCAAAACAATTGCAAGGGCAAAGGGCTGGAAGAGTACACACACATATAAGGTTTCGCCATGTGAATCATTTCTAGCTCTGCTGAGCAAATTTAAACAGAACTGAATGAGTACAGGTGTAGTAAGCAAGGGCTATTTGAGCTAGTTAATATTCCATACCAGTGTCATCTGGGTTTCGGGGATGGAAATAATTTGAATATGTATTCACTGGGAGAAAATTTTAAAAAATGTTAATAGTGGTGGTGTTCGAATATGAAGTGGTGCCATCCTAACATCTTTCTGAATAGCTGTTTATGATTGTAATCCCCCAAAGACATGCAAATGAGCGAGAGAGTGGCGGCGGATAATTAGTCATATTTATCAGGATCCCAGCAGGCCCTTACAGATAGCAGGCTAACGTTTGAGGCTTAACACATGTTCTGGCTCACCTCAATGGATTTTCAATCATCACAGAATCAGCAACAGCGGTCTACTACATGTTTTTTTAATTTTTTTCCCCTGCAAAATTTCTGTATTGTGCTACCATTATCTGGGAATTCAACTCTCAAGTTAGGGCTTTAAAACTCTGAATGATTATTTGAGTTGATCTCCAAATAAAATGGGTAGTTGGTAGAAATGGAACCCTGCATAAGATGCTCGTAAACCTTTAATGGATGTTAATAGTGGTTATTTAGTGGTATTTAATAGCCACACGGAGAGTCAAATCTGCATTGAATGGTTTCTCTCAATATCCTCTTGTAGCTTGATCTAAACTCATAGGCGTGATTTTGTTTTTCTGTAAGGCATTACTGTATATTTTACTTAACTTGTTGGCACAAAAGCTTGCACTGCCTCCTCTATTCTGTTTCTTTTGAATAACATTTTACATTTGAACTGACTTAATTATGCTAATATATGCTAATATAATGTAACAACACTACAAAATGCTGCCTAAAAATGATCTGAGAGTTGAATCAACGCCTCTCACACAGTGTCAGTCAAAATGGAACATTTTAAGTTTCACAAATGATCTATTTGTCACAGAGCTAATGTATTGGATAGCATTAGATTAAATATATGATATTGTATCCATTTTTTTGTATCTTACAAGTTTATGCATTCATTATTAGTTATAGTGTTTGCAGGTGGGTCCTTTGTCATGCCAAAAGCATTAATGTCTCCTTAAAATGATCTGTTGATCTGTTTTTTTTTTCTGCAGTTCTGTCAAAGGTGTGCTCGAAGCTGGAGGTCAAACCATGGGGCACGGGACTGGACCAACGCTGAAGGTTATGTGCTTCAATCCAGGAAGTCGCCTCAAAGAAAAATCGCAAGATGCAGCTCTGAATCACTGACAAAACACACCAAGGATCCCCTTCATCTTAGCACTTTCACCTGTCCACTTTGTGTGGAAATTGGATCTTTTTCCATATTATCTCTGTATAGACTTGGCTGAGAAGATTCGATTCCATCCATTATCAACATTAGTTCTGCCTCCAATATAAAAAAAACGGATATTGCATTCTCCACTTCTTGACTGTAAAAATATCTGTGTGGAATATAACATTGAGCAGATAAATCCTGGAACACAGCCATAATCAGATGTTATTATCACTTTGAGGATCTATCTCCAGTTCTAACCCTCTTCTGGTGCATCGTGTTATTCTCTACAATGAATCCCAACAGCCTATCTGGGCACGTCCTCTTGCTGCTAAGTACCGTGCTGGGCCTGAGTGTAGGCTTGGAGTTTACTGGCTCTGAAGGCCAGTGGGCTCGCTACCTGCGCTGGGATGCCAGCTCCAGAAGTGACCTGACATTTCAGTTCAAGACTTCAGAGTCGGAAGGCCTGCTGCTCTACTTCGATGATGGCGGATATTGCGACTTTCTGCTTCTCACGGTATCCGAGGGTAGGCTGCAGGTTCGCGTCAGCATCGACTGCGCCGAGACCACCATCACCTCGGACAAGATGGTCAACGACAGCCGCTGGCACTTTGCTGCCATCAACAGGCACAATTTGCGGACTGGCTTGGCCGTGGATGGCCAGACCAAGACGGAAGAGGTGCGGCCCCAGCGACGGATCATGAAGATTGTAAGTGACCTCTTCCTCGGAGGGCTCCCGGGCGACATCCGCGCATCTGCCATCACCCTGCCCTCTGTCCGTGAGCTACCACCATTCAAGGGAATTATCACAGACCTCATTTATGGGAGTAAGCTGCCCACACTCATCAATAGTCAGAAAGTACGCTTGGAGATGATGGGCCTTTGCACAGAGAACCCCTGTGAGAATGGCGGGATCTGCTCGCTGGCAGATGGAGAAACCTACTGTGACTGCTCCAAAACTGGATATGTAGGTCGATACTGCACTGAAGGTAAGAGGGCTGGCTCCAGAGGGTTCTGTGTCAAGCGCTCAATATTGATTAAAATCTTTGTCAAAAATTCAGAGGGATTCCTTACAAATGTAGGACTGACCAAACAGCAGATTTGATGTCTGACCCCAGGTAAAAAAACAAAAGTTATATTTACCCCTCATAGGCTCATACTGTATTTGCTTTTTGCATCAAATATATATTGTTAAATCATCTTATGGTGTGTGGCTTAAAACTCAATGTATTTTGTCACAAATTTAACTGAAATTAGATTTAAAACTTAATTTATGAAATGCCTGAAAAATGTGAATTGATTGCAATGTAGTATTTATTAACAGCATCATATTTATGAAGCACCAGCAGCTACACTCTGACGTGTTTGAAAGATTTAATGCAATTCACACAGGACACTGAATCAGAATATTTCTTTGCGGCTTGTTGCTCTTACAGCTTCTTTGAGAAAGTCTTCACATTTCGTGCGGGAGTTAAAATTGGAGGTGATGTGCTCAGCATTTCCTCTCACTTCACAGTTATTACTTTTGATGAGGAAGCGGTGGGTACGGTATTAGCTGATATGACTGAAATTACAACACTCAGTTCTCTTCTCTCCATTAACTATATTCAGCTCTTGCAAGGTGGTGCAGGGACCTGAAGGTACACACAATGTTTGGATGAGAAACAACTTGCATCTCTTTTTTTCCCTCTGCTTCTGTGCCAAGGTCATCTCTTTTTGGGGGAGTGTAATGAGATGCAGCACTTTGACAATATTCTACCCTATTCCATCTCCACACCTTTAAAGATATAGGCATACTATGTTTTTTTACAGCTAATACTTACGTAGACTACCAAATGGCCCAGTGACAGTGATATAATGCAAGACCCACTTTTAAAAGTTGCCACTGGTCCTTTCCTCCCTCTCCAGGAAATACTAAAAAGTCCTTTTTTCTTGTACTGTACAGTGAACTACTTTCACTTTGTGTATGGCCCTGCTGCTGCTTATTGAGGGCTGCTTAATGTTAAAACCTACGTCTTTCAAAACACACCACTGCTTGTAGCCTTAAGATCAATGCCAGCTGATGCCAAGAAGAACTAACTTTCAGTACTGCATCTTCCACATCAATAAAAAAAATGTTTCTATTTTTTCATATTTAGACCAGTAATCTAGAGAATACCACAATTTCACCACACTTCTTACATGCCTCTTACTCTTTTCTTCATGTGTATGGACTGTAAAAGATAACTTTGTGTGAACAGACCCATGTCAAATTTCCTCCACTGCTGACCCACTTCCTGCCTGTCTAAATCAGACTGACGTGGCTGAGGGATGACTCCATTTTGCCAAAAATCAGGGGAATGCTCACTGAATGGTACAGCACTGTTTGCAAGCTATTTTAAACATCATTTACCACCATTATGGCATGCATTAAGAATAAGCATTTTCAGATATCTGTGCAGTGCTTTTGGTTCCATAATATGTCCCTTCATTTGCTGCTCAAACGAAGCTGTTTGGAGCTTAAATCCCAAGTGCTAGCCTGTGGCATTGTTCAGGACAGCAGCACGCGAAGTGCTGGTTGCAGAGCAGTCAAGCGGACGGACTGGACTTGCCCCCATTTCACTTCATCCCGTTTTCTCATTGCCTCTGTTGAACAGTCGATGGAGGAGGTGGAGGAGGAGGTGGTGGTCCATTTGTCTGAGAGCCTCCTGAGAGCTGACAGGAGAGCTATGACATCCTCGCGTTAAAACAACCAAGATTTTAAGAGTGCGCTTGCGACTCAGCCCCGACAGCTTAGACAGGGAAAGAGATGGTCATATCTCAGCCGCAGGGCAGAGCAAGTGTGACGAGTGAATCCACCACAGGCCTGTTGTAGCCCAATTTGTCCCGGGAGGTCAGCTGTTGGACAAGAACCACCCCGTGCTTACTTCCTCTCTGTCTTTCTTTCTTTCTCACACGCATGCACACACACGTGTCTATTTGCACACCTTTTCCCCCATCTTCTTCTGTTTTCAAGCAATAAAAGAGCGAAGCAGGAAGGGTAAGTCACATTAGCTCCCCAGCTGATCTGACTGCTGCTCTTTTCTGCCTTCCCATTAACTGATGTGGCTGATTGTTGATTATGCCACAGAGACAGGGAACCATAATTAGGAGGATAATGAGAACAGAGATGGCTAATTTGCCTGGAAAATGCCTGCACAAACACCACCGTCAATTCAGACTGTCTCTCGGCAAACTAGCACAGATTTTTTAAAATTTTTATTATTATTGTTATGTCCACATGTCTACAAGTGTCATAATACTTGTTGTTCAAGCAGCCCTCAAGCACTTAACGTTTTCAGGGGATATTCAGAGCGATCAGACTTTCACCACTTGCTTGCAGCTAGACGTGAACAATTGCTCAGCACACCTGTCTTTGTCGGCATACTGTTGATTATGCTGTACATTAACGAGCAATGAAAGCAATCTGTCAAACCTGTGAATATTTATATGTTATATTATCAGGCTGCATGGCCCAGGCCTCGCGCGCACGCACTCAGACACACACACAAACATAGACACGGAGCAACAAGGCCCCGGAGCTGCTCGTTAAAATGGGCAGATGGCTGACTGACTGAGTGGACTGGGCCTTGGAAGCATTTTGCCAGCCGTATTCCTAATGGTAGCCCGCTAGCCTACTGGCGTAGAAGGGAAATATGAGGAGTGGGCAGAATTAACATGTGAGATGAGAAAACGGGATGGGGAAGTAGAGGGTAGAGCCTGTTTGTGCCCCTTGTGCTAAAAACATCCATATTGCCACACAGTTTTGCCCATTTTTGGTTTGCATTTCGTGCACCATGGGATAGCTGGGTTAGCCTCCTGCTGAAGCGTCGTTATTTCATCGCCGTGATGATCATGAGACAGTCCTGCCCCTCTCTGAGCTCCTGCAGCTCTTTCCAGAACCGTCCAGCTCGGCTAGCAGCTCAGCACCACAAACAGTTGGCCATAAAACACATGTTCAGTCTCTCCTCCCATGTGGATCAGGATGTATCAGTGTGACTAACTGTGTCAGGGCAATGAGCTGAAATTAGACACCACTCACCACTCGCTCTCCACACGTGTCGCCTTTGGCTGGCAAATCCGCTGCCGTAGCTCCGGCCCTTTGTCGTGTGCGCCGCTGATAACTCTTAAACTACTTCTTTGTGCGGAGTCATCTTTAATATCAACTTGATTCTGTTCCTGTTATTAGCTGTGCAAATATCAGTATCTTTTATGGTAATGATCTGGATACCGTCCCTCATTCAGTTTAATTAAATGAATGGGGGTGACATTATGAAGTCTCTTGAGTACCCTAGGGTTTTCCAGTTACAACGAGATTTGCATAAGGTCAAGGTTATTTGGGGCTACACTGGATTGTTTAATGAATATGCAAAACAATCCCCCATTTCCTCTGTCACAATCCCACATCCTGCATTTGTAATGAACAGTTTGAGGCCCCTTTTGCCTAAAAAATATCCACTGGTTTGATGGAAGGCTAGTAATTGAAGGCTAGGGCAAGCAAACTGTTAAGCAAGTGCTAAAATGGTGCCTTCAGGCTTAGCTTTGGGGATTAATAAACAGACATGGAAAAAATGACAGTTACAATAATCTTACTATAAAAAGTAGGTCAGGGGGAAAAAAAAGGAAAAAAATGGTGCAGGGACTTGCCTGATTCCAGTGCAGAGGGCAATTTTGTCTAGTACCCAAGCTGAAAATTATGTTTGGATTTGAGTGGTGAAGCTGCTGGTAAAATAGAGCAGGGGATTTCGCTTGGACCACATGTCCTCCACAGCACATTGGCTTGTTCTGGGCGCTGTCGCATCAAGAGAAAAGGGGTTTTATCTACATGGGAAACTGAGCGTTTAACACGCAAACATGCACGCACGCAGGATATGCGCGCTTATTGAGCGCAAGCATTTGCACAGTCATCCTGCTCATTCGGACACGT
Source organism: Macquaria ambigua (assembly GCA_008360985.2). Taxonomy (NCBI): domain Eukaryota; kingdom Metazoa; phylum Chordata; class Actinopteri; order Centrarchiformes; family Percichthyidae; genus Macquaria; species Macquaria ambigua. The sequence goes on from VMKM01000190.1 coordinate 71,583, forward strand.
CCATTCAGGGGTTCTTAAGTCACCCAGTTCTCGTGAGCTGGAACTGTGCTGCTGTCCATCAGCTGGCCACTACCTCCCTTCCCCCCACTTCCATGCTTCGTCCTTCCCCTTCCTCCCCCAATGTCATCCTTCTTGTGCGGGAGGAGAAGGAGCAGCCATTTTGGACTCCCTGAAGGAGACAGGAAAAAATGTCACCTCGCCTTCACCAGCTCTTTCCACAATATTTGTCTCTGCGCCTCCTCTCAAATGAATGATATTTATGTCCTCTGTTGAGTTTGTTAAATTTAACAATTTGCAAGGATTTAACTGTCAGAGAGGAAAATAGAGCATGAAGAACAAAAATCCCCAGCTATATCCAGTGGTGGGAAACAGGCCAGGCCTCTGTGGCACAGCACTGAGTCAAATTAATATCAGATATTGTATATTAGAGCCACCGACACTTAAAACGCCTAATGTAGTCTGTCTTAATTAAGATTTGTGTAATTTCCTCTTGTCAGTCCTTGATGCTCTCGTGGGGCTCTGATTACAGAAATCTCTCAATATTCATTTTAGGCTACAAGCACCAGGTTTGAAACTAAAGAGGTAGGATGCTGGATAAATAAAAGCTCAACATATAACGACAGATACAACTGAGACTGAATTCACTGAGTGATCTTTCATGTGCCCTAAATCAGAGTGGCATGTTTGATACCCACAAGGTGTCATCCACGGGTGAGGTTTGCCGCAAGGAATGAAGCTTAATGTGTGGCTTTTTTTTTCTTTTTTCTTTTTTTTTTCCATGCCATACTGTAAACTACAGGAATCCCACAGTGAGCATTCCCCTGAGAAACCACAAGGGGTGTATTGAATTTGGGACCAGCGTGTAGAAAAAAGTTGGTGGGTGGGTAAAAGGGGCAAAAGGGGGAGGTGGAGGAGAAGGATATGGGTCTGACGAGGAGCATCCCAAAAATCCACAAACCTCACAACACCATAAATCCTCATGGATTTATGTCTCTTTTTATGTGTGCGAGGCGCTCTGTGTGATGCGAGGTGTGGAATATTATGTTACTGTAACGATATTCGAAATGTGAAAAGAGTTGTTTGCCAAAGGTGTAATGTCAATCTGATTCCCCTGGGGACAGATGCAGTTGTATGTGTTTCTCTCCACAGGGATTTACACTGAAGTAGTTATTTTGATCAGGCATGTCAAGGGGCAGCTCTTTTCTCCTTACATGGAAACAAAATGCTTAGAAGTGTGGTATGTTTTGCATGTTAGATCCACATGCAAAAGCAGCTGTAGTGTGATGCTAATGCAGGACTTCTCTTTGCTTTCTCTTCTTTCCTGTGACAATTCCACAGCAGTCCAGAGAAAACCAGGTGAGTCTCAAGAAGGACTAGACACAGTTTAAATTAAAATGTACCAAAAGTTTTTCATTTCATGTAAAGTTATGTAATCTGTTAAACATGTTTATGCATTCAGTTTTAAAAGGCAAACAAAATGTACCAGTAATCCAGTTATATCATTTATAATTGACATTTATTCAGTAAACAACCTGCAGAGCTACTTTATATTCACATACTGTGTTGCTCGCTGATTAGTCATTTGTCTGTTTCAACAGAAAGCTTTCAAATGCACTTGGGAAAGCTTTGCTTTTAGTGTGATAGCCATGGTTTGCCATCATGCAAAGCATGCATAATGACAATACAACTGTAGTATTGGTGTGCTGTTCTCAAATTTCTCTGTTCCTCTCTGTTTGAATTTTTCTCCTCAAGGCCTCGCACACCTGAAGGCAGAGCAAGGTACTCTGTTCTTTTACTTTGTAGAGCTCTATTATGTGTTTTTGTTCACTCACCACCTGGCTTGGTTTTGGGGCTTAAATTTATGCTGTGTGTCTTCGCTACCTGTCCATGTGCATTTGTGTGTTGCAATGCTCCCATTGTTGCTGCAGAGAAGTGGGAGGGTTTTTGTGTGTTGGTGGGGAAAGGTGCATGGCGGCATTGCTTGTTCCTCATCTCACTTTCGTCTGTCTCTCTCTGTCTCTCTCTTTATGCTTCTGTGTCTCCTCACCCTCGTTTCACCCAGGTTTCTGTGTATTACATAATTGTGTACTGTTCTCAGTTCCACAGCTAACATGCAGTGACACACTCCACTGTTCCTGCTCGACCTCTGCAGCTACGGGGTACGGGAGGAGGGGGGAAGGGGGGAGGATGAAAACCAGGGAAGCAGGGAGGGTGGATAAGAAAATCACTGGAATTAGAGGAGACAGCTTAGAGGAGGAAGAAGAAGGGTATGGGAGGTAGAGAGGGGAAAAGAGGAAAATAAGGAATGTGAAAGTGTCATGGTACGGTACATGTAGAAGAAACAGCCTAGTATCCCTTGCAATTATGTTCATATTGGACAAATCTTCAGTGCACAATTTACAATTTACATCCAGTGCCAACGTAGGAAGTGGTGTGGGAAGGATGAAGGAAGGGTGCGAAGGTTGAGGTGGTAGCCAGTCAGACTTTCACGTGGGAGACCGGAGTTTGCGTCCCGTCACTGTCGCAATTTAACATTGGACTCTTTTTTTAAACCATAACCATTATATTCCTCTAATTTTAACCAAGAGTTTTAGTTTCCTAACCTTAGCTATACCTTCACCTTAGTTTATTTGCCTATTTGCCTTAACCCCAATCTTTCCTTGATCAAAATCATACCATAGTCGCCATGCGCAGATGTAGAAAGAACTCATTTTAAGTTCATTCTTTATCTTGGAAACAGCAGTTGACCAAGGCTTTCAGTCATACCACATGATCTTCCTCAGCAGATGGAGTTTGCTTAGTTGACATTGAATTGTAGTTTATATATAGTTTCTTCCTGAGCACTTTAAGGACTTCTTATCAACGTTGGCGTAAAAGTTAAGATCCAAAGTTAATTCTTGACCTTGGAAACTTTAGCTGACAAAACAATCTTAACTCAAAGTTCATTTAGTGGTTGTTCTGGAGCTTTCAGCCCTTTAACATGATACTAAAAAACATCGGCATTGGAAGTTGAATGTTACTGAACATAATCTAGGATTTGGCAGAATCGTCCAATATCAACAATCTTTTCTGGCGAAAAATAGGAAGAGTGAGCATGTGTTAGGTCTCGGTCACACCAGCATTTATAACGGGGACTTGTGCACAGAAATAATTTCATTTCAATAGAATCCCCAATATCTCTGGATTTGCAGAGTAAATCCCTGCCGTGCTTTCGCATAGAGTTCAACTCTGAAGTTGACTAATTGTGAACCGGCTCGACAGTGCTGACCTTTGAGGTAACGGAGATAACCGGAGAGTCCAAATTTGAGAAAGCTATTATATTACCTTTTCCTCATGGCCTTCTTTTCCCTCCTCTAAATAACAAGCGAGGTCAGTAGAGCTTTCCTCTTCGTTTCCATTTTGCCAAAAGCAAATCTATCCACAACCAGTGGTGGCCATGCACTACCCTCAAGAAGTCACCAAGCTTCAAGTAGCACTTATTTTAAGAGGATGTGCAAATGAATTTTGCTGTGCCTCTTTCTGGTGTGACCATAGTGTAGTAATGCGATTCACAAAAACATAAAGAAAAAAGAAAATAGAAAACATATGCTACAATTGTGAAGTGTCAGTTGTTGTGTGCTGCCTACGTGCGCTTCTCCCATTTCTCCACCATTTGCATGATTGTCAACATTTTGCATGAAAGTGTCAGTTGGCAGTGTACAGGCTTACTGCAGACTAACAATAGCTTATCCCCACTTTTTGCTGTCTTTCTCTGGTGCTCTGCGCGGGATGGCACTCTTCCCTCTTTTATCTCTACGGATCCTTTCTCCTCTCCAAAAACTGTAGGTAGAAACAAAGGTACAGCAATCCCTTTTTTTCCCTACTGTACTCTTATCTGCGCTGCAAGAGCTGTGTGTGTGTGTGTGTGTGTGTGTGTGTGTGTGTGTTGAATTTGCCGCTTGTGCTGCCACTGGTTAATCATTCATTATGTGTGTTCATTAAATGTGTGCATATGCTCGTCTGTGTGTTTGAGAGAGAAAGCCAAAATCAGGGGACTCAATGCTTTGCAGCTAACGAGCGCCCACATCCACTGTTGCATGAAGGATGAGTGATTGAGCGGAGAGATGAGTAGTGATTGAAAGAAATACAGTGTCAGTACTGGAGACTAAGTGATTTTCACTTTATTATCACTGTTTAATATAAAATGACGAGACTAAGCTCAGCGATGGATTATTCAGTGTCTTTTGCAAACAGTAAATATTAATACTGTCTATGTGAAGATGAGGCGTACATGCATCTGTGTGAACATAAACAAGCATTTGCGTGTGTGAGTGCTTAATTGAATGTGACAGTTCTGTGTCTGTTGAAAAGGAGCTGATTGGTGAATTTGACCTGACATTTGGCTTCATTTGAATGAGGTCATAGCAGTGGCCTCTGTATATTGCAGTCGTGCAGAGAATATCCTCATTATTCATTTATCAAAGTCATGTGATACACTGTGTAGTTGCGTGTGGCCATGCGTGTTGTGTATGTGTGTGTGTGTGTGTGTGTGTGCCTCCTTTAGCTAGATGGAGGACAACAGTGAATTATGATCACCTGCTTTGATTGATATCAGTTTAATTGACTGAAACGTGCCTACAGTGAGACTTGCTACAATAGTGTGTGTGTGTGAGTTGCCTATGTTCACTATTCTGAACCAGTGACCGTTCGCTAATCCCGCCCCCCTCCGTTACTGCTGCTACGCCTGTCAAGCTTGCCGTCCTTGCTCGGCACATAATGCTGTTTGCAATGATAACAGGGCAGCTATACCACTCGAAATTGTTAGTCATTTTTGAAACTACGGGTCCTTGATTTCAGACAGAGGTAGACAAAAGCAGGTTTCTCATTTTTAGCCTGCGATTGTTGATTTTACAGGCTGAAATGACAACTGTCCCTGGCAGATTTCATCAACACTAACTGATTAAGCTAGTGGTGTTAGCTGCTGCTTTGTTTGAAAAGCTGTCTCTGGCTACATCTTTAATGTTTCCAGGTGTTCCTTTTACAACGAGAGGCTTGTAGTCTTAAATATACAGTTGGTGGCTACATACATGATATCAAAGACTGAGGCTAAAGCTGCATGTCTTAGGCATCAACAGCATCTTCACCAGTTGATGATCCGTGTAGAAGACATGGAAGTGAAGAAACAGCATTGCTATATTATGGCAGTGTCGTTAGTCCGTATGATAAGCAAACATTTAAGATCTGATTGTTAATTTGTTGAAACATTACCCTGTTTGGCTGCTTAGCTTACACACGTATTTTCAAACAGAATGTTGGACAGTAGGTTTTTTTTTGTAATCCACAATCTTACAAACTAACGTAGCGTGATGTGGTCCTTGGCCTTGGAAATAACGCTGCGTTACTGCTGTAGGTAGTAAGCTAGTTAGCCAGACATGCTAACATTTGCAGCTTATGGTACAGTAGACAAACTCTTTAGATACTGTCAATAGGTGTTACTACAGCCTCATGCCCACCGCCTCTTCATGTGAAAAAATCCAAAGCTTGACAGGCCTGCCTAATTACAGTTGCTAAATTATGATTGGACAATCACTTTACTGGGGAAGGGCTCAGCGAATGCTTAGTTGTGACCATCTATCTTGATTGATATCAAGTAAAGGAAAGTTACGTATTTTCTGACTTGTGACTGAAATGTGATGTGTGTGACTTGCCTGTGTTCACTATTCTGAACAACTGGCTCTGTATCAGACCCTGCACTGTATTCTCCCTGCGGATGGGGTAAAACCAAAAACAGAATTCCCTTACACTTGTGTCACATCAGTATATTAAGTTGCAGCGGGCTGTTCGGTGTGTGGTGAGGTGTCTCACAGCGGTTCAGTCGTTAGCACTGTTGCATAACAGATCAAGAAGGACCCAGGTTTGATGCACACCTCTGGCCTTTTCTATGTGGAGTCCGTGGGGGTTTCCTCTGGGTGTTCCAGTTTCCTTCAACTGTCCAAGGACATGCAAATCAGATGGACTGAGGACTGGGGACATCTATGGGGAATTACGCATAGGTGTAAGTGTGAATGATTGTTTCTATATCTGTATTAACCCTGCAATGATCCCTGAATAGGCTAATGACTCTTGGGGTTTCTGGAAAGGGATAACCATGTTAAGAAAATGAATGAATAACAGTATCAGAATTGTGGCTACTTAATTAAAAATCACTTAACAGTCATTAGATATATAAAAGGAGATGATTCTTAAACACACAGACATGTAACCAAGGCAATATTCAGGTATTATAACTTATTACATTATTTTATAATGAGGAATATTAGGATCACGGTGTGTAAAATGAGAATGTACCTTACAGCAGGTTCCCATGCTATTAGATCCATATCTCTGCAGCTGTGTGCATGTACTGTAAATGGCACAGTGGTCATAGGGCACAGTAAGTGGGAGGCTGGGGAGAATAGACCCAAGAGGAGTGACTAGAGAGTGTGGGGGAGGGGGCTGAAGGAGAAAGGGGGAGAAAAAGACAGAGGGAAAAAGGATAGCGCTGCAGATGAAGGGGCCAGGGGAGTGCGTCAGTGTTGCGAAGCCACATATTTGTAATGAAAAATATGGAGCACCTTGTCATTCCTGTACTCAAATCTGGGACTGATGCTGCATGTACCCCGAGCCATCTATCGAAAAAGTTTTAGTCCCCTGCAATCAGTGAGGCCCCGATTGCTCAGAGATGCAACTTTTTTTGATGCATAGCTTTGACGATATAGGAAACTTTTTATAAGCCATGGCAGTGGACCAGGGACTGTGCTCCAGTTAGCAACATTGCTCCAGTTAGCAGCATGCTGCACTTCAACCTGCAGATATGTACAGTTATTAGACTCCACCAAGGACATACACTATCTCTATTTTCACATTTTAGGGATTGAAAGGTCCTGTTTTTAAATATATCCAGCTAATGAAGATGTTTTTTAGATCACTTGTGTTTATCTGTTTGCAAATGGAATGCATTCATTCACTGAATTTGACCTTTTCTGTGCTTGGATATAGGACAGTCTTTATGTCAAATAAACATAGCGAGCCCAAGTACCAATCAAAGACATTCTGTATGTGATCCTACCTAGATGTGTCCAGACAATGACATCTGATCTTGAGGGCTTGCGTTTGCACTCTGGTAATTATGTGTACTTAGTTTCATTATGTTGACATCGGATATATAGTACACTAAGTATGAAAGCAGTCAAAGACATCAGCTGTTGCATGCACCACATCCAGATGTGATGTGCTAGAGTTGATCACATTCCAGGTGTTATGTGTGGTTTATGTATTTACACCTTGAAGTAACACATTGAAATAAGGATTAGTTTCTGATGTGTGTTGAACTCTTAACTATTTACAGTGTTCCCTTGATGATAAAGTAAGGTAGTGTGGTAAGCCAATATGACCAAAATCTCATATCCTGAGATTTATATCCAGTCATTTCATATTCATATAACAATGCATATCATGATATAGTTCATTTTCTGTAAATTCAATGAATAGTTTATATAAAAGGACTTCATGGAAAGGCCTATTTATTATTACATTTTGAATTATATACTCGACAAATAAAAGGTACTTACTCATATTTGTTTATTTTCTCCTTTTACTTAGTGTTAGACTTTTCCTACCCAAACCACGTCCATGCAACACAAGTAGCCCCTCTTTAAGGTGCGAGCTCCTCGTTTTGTCTTGGCTGGTCGGAGTCCTTCTCCTCTTCGTAATTACCCCGTTCTGTGTCACGTTCACTCTTCTCCATGTTTATTTGTGTTGCCTTCATGCAAATGTCCTGCCTGCATCGGTGCCATGCGAAAGAACGCAAAGCATCGTCCAAATGACGAGAAACATTGCCCTGAAGAGTGGGATTTGCGACACAACGAAATAAGCGAGAGAGCATAAAATGAAATCATCTACATTTTTCTGTTGTCACACGGTATATATCGTCATATTGCACAGCCCTAGTGGTAATTAGCTTATTCAAAATGATCATTTAAAATCTCACAACCCACTTAATCCACTGCTAAGACCTTCCCGGGAAGCACTGATCGAAAGCAATTCCTTAGCATATTTTCTACTAACATAGGACCAAATTAAAAAAAAAGGGAAACACACTCTGACCATGGTGTCCTGTTCGTGAAGGCCCATATTGCGCTCACTGACTTGTGACATCATTATTTTCTCCCCCATGTCTAATCAATGGTGTGCTTTCAGTGGACACCTGGATGGTGTTCATCGGGGTATAACAGTTTAGCCCAAGGTCAGAGATATGACTCTAAGCTACAGCCTGCAGGCCTTGCTGCCAGCATTACCCTAATGGCTTTTCTCTGAATACAAAAAAAACAACATCTATTATGTGCGTGATAAAAGCTCAGTGTCACTGAGAATTTTACTTGAATGCACACGCACAATGGGGAGAGACAAAATATTGGTAACATCTTGCAGTGGTGCAGTCAAGAGTTAATTTAAAACCTTGTTGACATGGTCTCATCAAAATGTGAGTATTATAATTACATATACTGTACATAAGTATATATTGGACATTATTGCAGGCTACTGGAGAGAATTGCAATTTCCAGGTTGTTTCCTACAATTGTACTCACTCCCAGTACTGTAGATGATACAGAATGGTATCTCATTCTGTAATGACACTGTTTGGACTCCGGGGTTGGACAGAGACAGAGCACTGCCATAGTTGCTTTGGACATAATTTGGCAATGGGGGCGAGTCCACTTTAGAGAGCAGTGAGAGTAGGAGGGAGGGTGCGAGGTCTAATCCCCCTGCATGAAGGCTTAGGACTGAGAACTTATTCTCCACTTCTGGAGTCACTCTCCCTAATTATCCCCTCAAAGCCCTGCCGCAAAGTTCACACAGACAAAGATTTTTGCTTTCTGCCTCTGACACACTCTCTCCCTCCCTCCCTCTCTCTGTATATATATATTCTCTCCCTGCCTGTCATCCCTCCTCTGACTCTGACTCCATCTCTCTCAGTCTCCCTCCCTGCCTTTGTCCCACCCTATTCGTCTCTGTCTGCCTCAGTATTCCAGTTAGCCTTTCTCACTTTCCCCCTCCTCCTCCTCCTCCTCCTTCTTACTCATTCTTGTGTTTCTCCAGTTCAAAGTACTGTGGACATCATGAGCCTCACATCACAGTCAGGCTCAAGATGGGAGTGCTATGCTGGTGCTTACTGCCTGTCTACAGATGCTGCCAGCCTTCTGTGGGATTTATGTACAGCTCCGTCCATTCTCCTCAGAGCTTTTTGGTTAGTTCACTGGACTTTGCTAAAAAGTAATTGAGATATCTCTGGTTTAGTACTGGCAGTTCCCAGTGCATTGTTTCCAGTGTTACACAGAAGTTTCAGGCAATAGTCTACAAATATACTTTACCCACAACAATAGTGATTGGTCATATATTATTTATCCCAAAGGATAAAAGTTATGTTTTGTCACAAGAAAGATACTGCAGTGTATTTAGTTTGTTCTGTTGTGTATGTGTCCAAAGTGCATCACAGAGCGTCACATAGTGTTGCATTATTTTATATGCCGATCCGGGGAGCAAATGTGATTAAATTGCTGCTTTTCTGGAAAGTTGATGTGCATCAATGCTTGGAAATTGGCCAGTGGCATATAATGATGCATTGATGCGTGTCAGGGAAGAGTAATGCATTGAGTAAAAAAAAGACAATATATCTGGTTCTGATGCATAGTTTAAAAAAAAAAAAACTGTCCATCTTGATTCCGACAATGTTATAGGAGTGCAATGCTAAATTGGTGCAGTACTCTTTTAAAGGTACGCTATAGAGTTTTCTCTACAAAAACGCATTGTGTGTATTGTTAAGCTCTAAAAAAACATACTGAATGCATTTCCTTCCTTATAAAACAAAGCTCATTTAGTAATTCTATCCAGGTGTCACTTTTTATATGAGAAAATTCAATGGACTGACACACTTTGGCCACCTTGTTGAGTTTATTTAGATGTCAACCAGCCCAAATTCATTGCAGTAGATGTACTTAAAAGAAAAGATCTGTTGAGACAGTTGAGGTGCGGACAGTTGGAAAGATTATTGCTGCAGATGGCAATACTCGTGGGGCAACCCCCTTGAGTGCCAGTAGCAACTCTGAGGATAACCCAAAATTTGTCTTACTACCACTCTCAGTATCTCCCCCTCACTAAACGTAGTCCTTACCCTACTGACCCATGATTGCATGTTGCAAAATGAGGCATTTGTCCTTCCTTGTCCTTTGTAATGCATGAGATAGGGACAGGCACCGTGTGTCATCAGAGGTTTGGTTTGTTTGCTTCCATGCAGTGTCACAGAGGCAATGGAAACGGGTTTTCCTGTTATGCCTCAGACGTTGGATTCAGAGCACCAGCTGGCACTTATTGGCCTTGGCGTGCGCTGGTCGTGCTGTTGACAAATGGCTATTAATGGCCAGACGCTCGCCCTGAAATTGAGTTTAACTTTGCCTCTCCTCATTACTCAGTCTGAAACTACACCACAATCCTCGAGGTGGATTTCAAAGTTGCTAAAAATTGAGGGCAGTGGTCAAATTGATTTCAGCACTGACCGGCTGCTACTCAAGCAGTCAGAAAATATGAGCTGTAAATACAGACCTCATCCCCTACACCTGTGGGTTGCCTCCTGCAGCTCATTGTTTCTGAAAGAATGCTGATTGGCTGGAGTAAAATGTTTTTCCATGGACTGGAACAGGGGCTGCCAGAACCTGAATTGTGCCTGAAAAGTGGAGGTAACAAGCAATTCTGTTTGTGGTTCAAAGCTGTATTATTAGGGGATGAAGCATCGCAGTGGTTTCATTACATTTGTTACTAGAATCTGAGGGAGGTATCGATTGTCTCTTCTCTTCTAATTTCCTATACATGTTTCCCCTGATTTTCTCTGTTTCTATGTTCTGTCTCTTTGCTGTGTCATTTCCTTCAGCTCAGTTTATTCACACTCGTGTTCCTTTCTGTTATTTGGCTTTTTGTTTTCCATTTAGTTTACATTATTCACTGTCATGTTATGCTCTGCTCTCTCTTGCCCCCTTCCTCCGAGCCATCTCCTGCATCTCTGGTTCGCCAGACGCCGGGCAGAGGTTCACAAAACATCGTCAGCTACAGTGCACAATTCTTACCCAGACAACAACTCACTGATGCCAACCTGGCGATTGGTTGCCTTTCCCACTTTCATTTTCTTTCTCACTCCCTTTTGGCCTTGTGCTCTCTTTACTCCTCTTTCTGTGTTCTCTCTCTCTCTGCCGCTGACCTCTGGGATCAACCGAGCAAAACTGATTCCCGCTTTTTCACGGATCATGAGTGCGTCACTGGTTACGCAACAGAGAGAGAGAAAAAGAGAGAGAGAGAGAGAGAGAGAGAGAGAGAGAGAGAGAACATGTGAATATGTAACTGACATATTTGTCCATCTTTATTTGCATTGCTGCTTGTCACCAAAAGAATATTGCTTTTGGTTAAGCCACTTCCTCAACAAAATATTTAATTTAATGAAATATTTAGACTGTTATTATTGGCTGTGCTGCTGTGCAAACATAAAATGTGCACTGCTCATACACAGCGACAAATAGAAAGTCTGTTTACACACGTACATAAACGTACATTCATAGTGACAGATAGGAATGGGAGCTGAAACATTGTTTTTATGGCTCACTAGTCAGGAAACCTGCCACAGATGTGTCAAATACACTCATTTCAAGTAAAAATTAGAAAGATATAGTAAAATTAGACATTACAGTCAAAGAACACAGTTCCCATGCGGGAGTAGTAGTATACTGAGTGAACACATTAGGCTGAAAAACTCAGGAATGCTGTGTATTGTTTGTGAAGTGCCTGAGACCTTATGAGTAGGATTTATGCAAAGAACTAGGTTAAGATGTGGCTTGAAGGGCTGTATTGTGAGAGTCTAAGTATGAGCGCAGGAAGGCTTAGGAATATGTGGGAGCGTGTGTGTGTGTTTGTGCAGAGTGCTTGTGTGATTGTGCAGAGGGGTGACGTGTAGATGTGATGGCTGCAGCCATGCATAGATGTTCACACCAGGGAGAAAAGTAAACAAACATGGCAGCAGAATGGTAAGAAATGCAGCAACCACTGCTGGAGCACACTGCCTCTTTCTCTCTTCCTCTCCCTCCCTCTCTCTCTGTTTCACCCTCTCTTTCTCTGTTTGTTACCTCTGCCAGGGAGGTTCTTTTTTTAAGTTCTGTTTGTCTGTTTGCTTGTTTGCCTGTTGGTCTGTTAGTTTGCCCGATATGTCAGAAACTACTGAACAGATTTCGGTAAAATGTTTCCGACAACTGTTCAACTTTAAAGCAGATTTCCTTCTTTCATTTAGATTCCTTGGTCCAACATGTATCCATCTATATAGGCCATGGTTGCCAGATTTTTACACCATTTTCTCCACTAACATATTCTTTTTTACTTTCCACGCCATTTTCCTGTTACTGTTTGTCAAAGTCTTCTAGATATGCCCTATGTGACATTTAAATTATGTTAACACTTTGCATTGTGCAGCTACAACCACATTTAGAAGGTCTGTGCATATATCAACTCTGAGCCCCCCCCCCCGAAAGGTGCACATGGTTTAGTCCACTCCGGCAGTAGGGTAGACAAAAATAGTTCCTCTCCACAGTACTACAGTAATTGTGCTGATGCTGATGCTGAGAACTTCAGGTGAACTTTGAAGCAATCATGTAATAAAAAAAAGTAAAATCAGGCTACCAAAAGACAAAAGAAAGAGCAAAATAGAACTTGCTAGTAGGGTGTCAGAATGGTTTAATATTGGTATGTAATGTAGCTAGCTAGCTGATATTACAATGGTGAGCTTGCAGGTAAATGGAGCAGCATTGCCTTCAGTTTCAAACCTTTTTTCTATATGGATTGTGCCTGTACATTTCTACAGTTTGATTGTGTTTCTTCTATGGTGCAACAGACTGGGCTAGCAGTTGGTAGCCACATTATATCTATCTTCTTTTTAACATTTAGGTTTTCCCCTTCCCTCCCCTTCTCTTCCCTCTTCCTCCCTTCTTCCTTCTTCCTTTTTTTCACATTTTATAGACTAAACGAGTTAGTTGCATCCCTACTGGTTACCATAACATCCATGGTTACCATGTGTTTACTTGTAGATTCAGTTTTTTGTACAGTTCTTCTAACGTGACAATGGGTGTATTAAAAGGGCAAGAGGGCCCGCTGAGGCTGCGTATGTATGGGGCCCAGGTTTTTGTGCCACGCCACTGCTGTACGTTTTTTTTCTTTCTTCTACCTTTCTATGCTTCTCTTTCTTCCCCATCAATGACATAGCAACCTCCAAAGCGTCCATGTCTATGGAGTCTAACATTGCTTGGCAGCACTCTTGACAGACATAGTGGCTGCTATGATATTTCTGCATGTGTCTGAACGCTTATGTGTCCACTACTCGAACATGACTACAAAAAGGTGCTGTCTCAGTTTGAAAAAGTATTTCATCTTGTTGGAGAAATTTTGACCTGTGAACTATGATGAAGGCAGTGAGTACTTATTAGAAGCAAAAGGACCAGAGCTAACGGAAAAAATGGCCATGACTTCTATTAACAGTAGAGTTACAAAGTAAGTGATATGAAATGTTAAAACAGGTGAAAAGAAAGAGCCATCCTTCAAATGCCTTCCAAGGGCAGACATTTGTGAGGTGAGGGATGAAAACCTTTCACGGCACACCATTTGAAGGAAATACATAGTCTAACAGCGTTGATATTATTGCATGGCTTTTTTATCCTGGGAATAACTGAAGAGAAATATATGAGGCTGCTGAGGACCTGGTGGTCTTTTTGTGTGATCAGCATAGAATGACAGAATTCGTATTGATCATTTCATAATCAGGTCTTTTTGGGCTTGTGGTATTATTATTATTTCACATACTTCTATAAGCCATGTCTTTAACCAAATATTCCCCATTTGCAAAATTGAAGTGTTGAGAATGCTAAAATATAAATAGTCAGGCAATTAATATTCACCGTACAAACATCCATGCCCACGCCTTCGTACTTTAATTTGCAGCAGAAAGGCTTATAATTGGATGTATCAGTGAGGAAACTCCAGCGATTGTGCACAATAGAGAGAAATTATCTACAGTTTAATTTTTTTTCTCTTTTTGTCGTGCCCTCAATTAACTGGGCAGTTGAGATGTCTAAGACAGTCATGTGACTCAAAAGAGACCCAGCATACGCTTAGTTATAACCAAAATTAAAGAGAATCTTTAACCCTAACCCCCGCTCCCCCAACCCCACACCCCGCCTCAGAATGAGACATGGTAGGAGCCACGTAGCAGGCGAATGCCCTTGCTCTGGTGGAGCCATTATGCAGATGATATGCTAATGAAGTCATCCTGATTTGGTTCTACTTAGGGTGCGCTGCACTGAGGGAAGATAATCAAGCACTGATCAGCTCCCAACGCTGCACTCTCTGCGCGCTCACTTGTGTGTGTTGTACATATCCAGCCATGTGTGTGCTTCTGTGCTGGTTGGCTTTTGGAAAGAGAAAATATGTTTGGGTGTGCACGAATGTTCATGTGGTGGCGAATGTCGCGGCCTGTAATTATTTTTGCTTGTTTTTTTGTGCTTAATACACAAAGTGGCTTCTTTGTGAGCTGTTTTCAGATTGAACTCTCTTTTACTTTGGTTGCTGATAACGTAGATCTGAGTCTGTGCACTTGCAATGGTGCTGTCCAGGGCCATAGCCAGGATTTTATAAATACTGTGGTCATGAGCCCAAGTTGCCCACCATGTCCACACCCTTTAATATTTTAGATTTTCCATATTTTATCTATTCATTTAACTGTTCAGTTACATTTTCTGTAAATGTTATTTCCCAAAACAAAGGTCTAAATCCTGTTTCAAAGCTTTCACCGAACTGCCAGGATTAAAACAATAAACAGATCAAAAACCAAAATTTGGCAAGTATCAAAAGTTGCTGTCACTTGGTCAGATTCTTAGATTGTTTTACGTATTTTTTAGATTTTTTCAGATATTTCCTGATTTAAATCAAGATACTTTTATAACTTTACACTTTATTGTCTTTAGGGGTAACACTTTACTTTAACCTCCCTATTACCCACCAATAAGCAGTTTATAAACATGTAATAAATGGCTTATAACACACTATAATGTGGATTTAACCAGTATTTATTAAAAACATAGTAAAAATATAGTAATTAAAAATAGTAAAACACAGTTGTAATTCTACAAAATATATTTTCATAGGAGAAGTTATAATTGTTGATAAATACTGTACATTAATACACACTCAGAAATGTCCTTATATCTGCATACATATTATAGTGTGTTATAAACCATATATTAAATGCTTATATAGTGCTTACAAATGCTAAATGGGGTGACTGAAGTAAAGTCATATTATTACTAATTAGGGAACTCTCTCATAAAAGGTTTCTTTTCCCCAAAGTAAGGCATCATATAGACACTGATTTCGATACTCTGCTTTTTTTACTTTATTCATTTATTTTATGTTGGCCTAAGTGCAGTCAAATTTAAGTATATTGAGTCTCAGCATACTGGAATCAGCATGTAAAATGGCCACCATGTGTACGTTTCTTAACTGCAGAATGTAACTTTCCTCCGAATTCCTAGAAAACCTACAGAGGACGTGACCTGAGTGTCCTGAGTGGTAGCTGTACCTCCCTGGTGCCGTCACAACAAATGTACTAAGAGGACCTCTGCTACAAGGCTCTGATATTTATTTATTCATTCTTTTGCTTCAGTTGTAGGGGATGCTTCAGCTACTCCTGTCTCTTATGTTCTCAGCTTGTAGTGCCTCTTGATTATTTGTGTACTCTTCTCTTTCTCCGCCTGTGATCCCTTTCCCTCCTTTTATTTCTCCCTATATCTGTCCTCTCTTTCATCCCCCTGTCCTTTTTCTCCTGCTCGTTCTCTTGTCACTCTTTCACCCTCACTCATTAGTCACACGCCCACCTCCCTTCTTCCTCTTATTTGGCTATCAGACAGTCATCAGTTCACTTTACATTTTCTCCCCCCCTGCATCTCTCTTTCTGCCCCCTCTTCCTCTTCATCCCCTTCTTCGTGAATGTGAAAAAAGTAGTTCTTCTCTCATGATTAAATCATCTCTCTCTCCTTTTTTTTCAATTCTTTCTTGATCTCTTACTCTCACCTCCATTTTTCCCAGTTCAGTTGAAGTTCAGCGCTGTTTTGTAATACTCCCCTTCCCCACCCTCCATCCGTCCCTCGGTCCCCCCTCTTCCACTGCACTACCTGTTCCCAATCCACTCTAGTCCTAGCCCTGACCCTCCCTGAAGCCTTAAGTAAACAAAACATCATTTCACTCTTTTATCTCTTCTCTTTTCTCCTTTTTGTTTTTTCTTTTTTTTTTTATAAATTTGAGTGTAGCTGAGCAGATAATGGATTCAACTTGCATGTTCTTGGAGGCAAATCTCAAAGCATCACAGCACACCCATTAACCCCTATTGCCTCAGCGCCTGACTGGGGGTCCTCTGAGAGACTCACACAAGCATTTGATAGCGTTTGATCATCTTCTTCCCTTTCAGCGGTGTACGTGTGTGTGTGTGTGTGTGTGTGTGTGTGTTGCTCGGATTAACCCATCCTATTGATCTCCACTGCTCCACGCCTGCACAGTCTGACAGATCTGCAAGAGGCAATAATTAGTTGTGTAATTGGCTGATCATTTGCACGGAAATATGCTGAGCTAACACACTCTGTTGCTGGAATGTGTTTTGACCCTAGTGTAGATTTTGACAGGTGCGAGTCTCTGTGAGTGTCTCTTTATGTGAAAGTCGACACACGCTGGGAATTCTTTGTGATTATGAACTTAATGTCTGATCGCGCACTATTAAATTCATCAAAGCACTGTTGGAGGGATTGATTAATTTAAATCCATAATCATTTGCGTCTTTTGAAACAGGTTGCATGTTTCACATACAGTAGCCGTGTTGTGTTTCTGTGTAATTGTATTTTTCTGAATGAGAGTGAGCCGCCTCCTTATTTCATGTATTTTTTGCTAGAGGATGAAAAGGAATAGGAACGTGGTTTCAGACTGCTTTAAATGCCTGGCTCAAGGGTATGCTGACCACAGCTGTTGAGGAAGAGAGCAAAATCTGCCTTTTACATGCTCACCCAGGTTTTGTTGACATTCCCATCAGCCTCAGCTGTACTGTTTTGTGTTTAGATCTAATAAACAAATGTTACCACGCTGACATACTAAATTAAGACGGTGAACGTGGTAAACATTATAGCTGCTAAATATCAGCAAATTAAACATTTTCATTGTGAGCATGTTTTGCATGTTGATGTTAGCATTTAGCTCAACACACTGCTGTGCTTAGCCTCGCAGAGCTGCTAACATGGCTGTAGACTCTTAAGATGTGTCTCAATTTGCGTTTTCCGTACTTACACTTGCTATTTTAAGTGCATAAGTGCGTTCACACTGACAATTATGGCAAAATGCAGTGTGCGGATGGTGTACTCATAACAGTCAAAAAGTTGAGTGTGGAACGCTGGACACTTCTCACCCTCAGTGGTCGCCATCTTGGCTACGTAGCGGAAGGGGAGGGGCCACCAACCTATTAAAATGGCAGTCCTGGTTGCGATCGTTACAGTGAACACCGCACTAAAAGTAAAAGCACGTTCATTTTTAATAAAATTGAATTGAAGTCAAGTGAGCAAACAAACCAGCAAACGCTGTCAAAATTCATGCCCCTATGCAAGTAAGTACATAGTGTACACAGTGTACTACATGGAAGTGTACTAACGGAAGTATATGAATTAAGACACAAATCAATGTTATTGTTAATGATACAAATGATGGCCAAAACTGAACAGGACCCAGGTTTTAATAAACCAGAATTATCCTTCAATAGTGCTTAACATCTCTAGCAGCAAAATCCACCCCAATACTACACAATTTGTCTTTTCCATTATAACTCCCCTTCGAATGCAGCCATTAAAGCCATGACCATTATTGCTACTGTCACCTCTTGCTGGTATAGACTCCCACATTACCCTCCTGAATGGTTCCATGCCCACACATGTGACGATGTCTTAAAGTCCTAAAGTTTTACGAGTGTGCGTGCAAACCAGAGTCTCTGAAGGCTCATTCTTGTGAGTAATCAATGTCTCTTTCAAGCATGACACCATCACTATGCACCCAAGCATCAAGTAGGAGAGTGGAGAGGGCTGACGGGGGCCGCGGGCGTGTACTTTGTTAAAGAATAAGCTGTGTGTGTGTGTGTGTGTGTGTGTGTGTGTGTGTGTGTGTGTGTGTGTCCAGAGAGAGATGAGAGATTAAAAGTAGGTGATGGGAATACTTTCCCTCTCACAGTACCTAACACACCCACAGAGTGAGAGATTGGAGAACGGCTCTGACCTTCTGCTGACCTGTGCTGTGAAATGCTCACACCAGCCAAAGACGCATCTGCATGCGCCGATGTGTTAACTTGCCAAAGTATGATCATCTGTGTCCTTGAACATGTTTGGCAGGGAGATGTGTGTCTCTGCTTATGTGTGTGCGACTGAGTGAGTGCCGTACTGAATTATAGAGTATGTTTGCTTTTTAACAGATCAGCAGAAGAGGTGATGCCACAGTCAATGTCACAGCCTTCATGCATAATTGCTCCACTTTGTCATTGCCAAGGGCTGGGCAGAGCCACATCTGATTGCTTCCCCCCTTTCCCCCTTTTCTCCTTCCCTCTCCGTCTCTTCCTCTCTCCCCTTCAGTCTTTATTCTCATTAGACTCATTAACTTATCCTGCAGAGACAGATAGAGCGAGACAGACAAAGAGTGAGCATATTGAATATACTGGAGGCAAGCGGAGCGGTCTAAAGAAGATTTGTGTTAAAGGTTTTTGCCTCACAATGTAGCTGATGAGCCACAGATAGAGATATATCACAGTGTAAACCAAGAATAGCTTCTTCAAGCTAAATGAGGCTTCCCGTGAAGGGTAATGTATGACACCATGTCTGGTTCAACAGACCTGACGTGTGACTGTGTGTGTGTTTGTGAGTGTACACGTGCATCAGTGTTTATTTGCATGCGCTTACCTGTTAGCCTGTGTGTGTGTGTGTGTGAGTGAGTGAGTGTGAGTGATGGTGGTAAGAAGACACTGAGCAGTAGAAAGCTTACACTATCTGTGGTGCTGAGAGGTCACTCTGTTAGCCGCTGACTCACTGTCCGACGCTGGTTAAAAATTAATTGGAAAATACAGTTTAGAGAGCACTGCAACTTTCTGGACTGACATATTTTTGGCGAGTGCTTCTATATATATATTTTTTTTTTTCCCTCCTGAAGAATAATTTAACCTGTGTTCCTTTTCTTTATAGATTACTGGTGATATGTTTGTGTTTTATAGAGACCGTCCTCCCCAAAAATCCGACATATTTTAACTTACATACATAACTTAACTAACGTAGATAACATAGTTATTTTAACCTAAACCATGATCTTTTCCTGAACCAAGTAGTTTTGGTTCTTAACCCTACCCAAACCCTAACTGACCGTTTCACCATGACGACGATGTCCGGTATGCCTATATATATCGTCATTGGCAAACAACCTATTTTGTCGTTTTGGAAGTCATTGACAAACAACCTATTCTGTCGTTTAGGTTGGAGGACTTTCTATGTAAAGAAATCATCATCTCAGGCTCAGGTAATAGCTACAAATAGATATTTTTTTAGCAGTTCTATTTTTAAGTGATAAATTACATTAACAGCATGAGAAGTAAGTCTTTTTCTCCACGCACTAATTTTAACTTTCCTCTGTGTTTTGATGGTGTGTGGGTTCATGATTTTTGGGTATGTGTGTGAGTGGGCTCGCACATGTGTATTTGTGTGTCGGTGTGACCCGGTGCTGAAAGGCCGGCAGTGAGTGAAGTTGGAGTGTCTCATGGTTAAATGATGGGCCCCTTTCGGGCACTCAGAGGGCTTTGAAACACTAAGTAATTGGTTTTCCTGGCAGAATGGGGCCATGGCTATAGCTTAGGGCCAGTGTGAACTCCAGCGTATAGCTCAGGACACTAGCCTGCTAAACCTGGGGTAGAGGCTCACTAAACTATAGACATAAAAAATGGAAATGTTCAGCACACATATTTCCTCTGAATTAAGAAAAATACATCCAGAGGAAAACTGTTAATGCAGACATGTTCTTAATTATGAAAAATGTGGCATAATGGCCTTTGCTGCGTCAAATTAGCATTTGAAATCTACAATTTTTCAATCTGCAACTCCAATACCAAACCTCCAATAGAACTAACTCCTCAAGGTCAGATTCTAAAAGTCAAATCAAACCTCAGAATCAAGTTGAAAATATGAGTCTTACAAACGTGTCACTGCATTTAAGGGTCCGATGCTCAATCCAAACATGTCACTATCCTTTTAAATGCTTACTAGGTGCTGATAGCATATTTTCATACTCTCTAGTCCTCTGACTGTCCATTTATCTTCGTCAGCTTCAGTTATTACCATGAAATAAGAGGTAGGCTTAACAAGTAGCTGCAAGTGATCTGAAGACTTTTTGCCCTGGGTTGTGCCTCTCAGGCAACAAAGAAGTTGTTGGGGCCATAAGCGTCCTGAGAAGAAGACCTGTAGACACTAGTCAGGGCTAAAGAAAATCCTACCACCTCCTCTGCATGTTTAAATTAATCATTTAATATATATGATTTAATATTCTCCTAAAAACATACTTGAATAGAACATCAATCACGGTGTTCTTTGTAGTAAAGATGAAAATATGCTACAACATTATTTATCATAAAGTATCAGGTGACTATCAAGAAATCATTTTTATTTACATGGCCTAGCATTTAATTTTATTATTATTATGAAATTATTATTATGAAAGCATTCACTTTTTTTCAGGATCCACTGAAACCAGAACTACAGCCTTATTCTCAGCCTTCCGTTTGCCGATGTGTGACGTTTAGTGTCCTGTGTGCCTCCGCTATTGCAAGAGAATGAGACTGTAAAGTGACAAATGTGTGTGGGCAGCATGAATGAGTGCCAAGAATATCAGTCAGGCTCACATGCATGTGGGGGGACTTGAATTCACACACATACGCACAGGTTCAGTCTGCTCAATCACTCATTGTTTGTCCCTGAAAAGTCTCACTACACCAGCGTTCTCTATCTTTCACTCTGATAAACACACACATGTAGGCTACTGTACTCACATACCCAGGTCTCTCAGCGGATAAATAACCCCATATTTGTGTGTGTGTGTGTGTGTGTGTGTGTGTGTGTATACATGCATGTTCATATCTGCAGAGGAACTGGCTGGTTGCTGCCAAGGTTTGGCCGGCCCCAGGCACAGGAAAAGCTTTATATATATTGGCCTACATGCCACTTACTCTTCTGGGGGACTGTCGAGAGCTAATTTTTGAGACTGATAGTTAGTAGTTGTGGGGAAAAGATGTGTCTGTGGCTGGGGAATACACCGTATGACTTCCTTCTTTTTTAATGTAATCATCTTTATTGTGTTTTTTCTTTCCATATGCCTCCTCTCTTCCCACATCTGTGCACTTTAATGGATCCCTTCCCTTTCATTTAGTCATATTAGTCTTATTCTGCACCAGGCCTCAAATATCTACATGTTGAATAAAGCTCTGCCATGTATTCTTTCTCAAAGGCTGAACAAAGTTGCAACAAAAAGCTGTAATTTCTACTTATACCATCTGTGTTTTCGATTCTAAAGGTATCAAATAGTGCAATCACACACTGGTACATGAAAGGTAATTAAAATGCTCTTAAAAATAACTGGCACTTTGTATGCCTTAAAGTTTTAGAATTAATATTATTCTAATAGTCCTGACCCCAAAGACAAGTTTTATTTCATCTAATCTAATTATTTTATGTAATTTGGTATAATGTGGCACTTGGGACTCTGCCAGAGGATTGCACTGTATTTACTATTAATGTGTGGGAAAGAAAATGTTAAACTTCCTCTTGATGAAGCAGAATATTCATTATGGATGGCATTATTTCACATTCTATATATTAATACAACAAAAAGCCTCTGTTTATTCATTTAGCAAAGCATTATATACAGTTTTTCCTTCGAATTCTGCGAAGAGGAAGTCAGCCTGTTGCTTTGGGTCACCTTCAAATCTTTGACAGCGCGGTGAGCCACGGGGAGCGACCCCCGTTACCTCAGGCACTGACAAAGCTTGATGTGACTACTTTCTCAATCGAGTGTTGGGTAGTCTCCTCTCTAAAAGGCTCCGGTGCCTTAAAAAGTTTCCTTCATGACTTTCAGGGCTTGTGTGCTGATGGGACCTCTGTCAAGATCTCACTTTGAAGCGTTCTTTCGGGACGTCGGAGGTCTTTCCAAATTGCTGCAGCCTTTTGCATTAGTGAAAGGCCTCAGTTTGATCCAGAGCATCACCGAGCACAGCTGTGCCAAAAACCAAAAAGATTCTTAGTAAAGTTTGCCGTTTAATCTGCAACAATAACTATATTAACATTTGGTTCCGCCCTTCTCTTCTGTTAGCACTATCCATTAAAGTGAAAAGGTTGAATGTCCTTACATTCAATTTACTGTAAAAATGTGAAAGCAGAGTAAATAGAGTAAGCAATATATGAAAATAAGAAGAGAATAAGAGAAGAGAGGCACTTTTTGGGCACCAAACTGTTCTTTGAGGGAGTGTTGATATATTTAGGAGATGTGATAGAGAATGATAGTCTGCAAAAGTGGTCCAAGGCCATTTAGAGCTTTACATATTATGAGCAGATGAACTTTCTAAAAGATACTGGAAGTTTGCACAGCCTGGCTATAACTGGCTTAACATGCTCCCTCTTTTTTCTTCTAGAAGCAGAGTTTTTTGGATCAGCTGAAGCCTGTCAATACAGTGTTTTGGAAGGCCCGTGAATAATGTATTACAATATTATAATATATGTTCGAAACGAAGGTGTGAATAAGTTTTTCTGCATCATTCCTGGTCAAGAAGGGTCGAAATTTGGAAATCTTTCTCAAATGGAAGCAAAACTCAAGGGTTTCTGTAGAAGCTCTACACACTCAGCTGTGTGTTTTCCTTTTAAAGTGCAACCTAACATGCCTTAAGTAAGATTCTACAGTAAAATGGCCTGGCGCGAATGTGTTTGACCATACATCAACAGACAAATATCCCAAACACTTTCAGTGTGCCTCCTCAGATGATTTTGTACAGTTTGCTGAGGGATGAGCTCCTGGCTCAGGGCATCTCCTGGTGGGAATGTATAAGCACTGCTCTGAATTTTAGTGAAAATCCTTGTTTTCTACACTGGATAAAAATAGGAGGCCACTGGCAATGTATGGAACGATGCTGTCAATTCAGCTTGACGGCTGTCAGATGTCACCCATTTAGAGCTTTAAGAGGAGGAGGAGGAGGAGGAGGAGAAGGAAGAGGGAAGCTTCTACAGCAAGCTGGTTGGGTCAGACAGCTGCTTTACTCCTGACCTCAAACTGGAGCCAACTGGGATGCTTCTTCTGGAAATGGAGTACATATATTTAAGATTATTTTAAAATATATTTAAGTGCAATTTCTTGGCAGTAAAAGTATTTGCAGTAAAGGATAGCTTGTGTAACAATATGAGTATTTAGAATTGAAAATATAGGAAATGTCACTACCAGTACAGTATATTTCTAATCCAAGCATAATAAGGATAAAAATTACTGAGAAGTAACTCATCTAACTTAACCTGCAGATTTCCTTTGAACTTTGAATGACTGCGAATGCCTTGATGGTCCTCAAAAAGTGGCACTATAATGAACCAAAATAAGGAAGAAAGCTCAATGATATATCAAATTTGACATTAAAATATAGCCTCCACATTATTTCTAGTCTCCCAAATTACATTTCGAAACCCCAGACATGGCATTTCAAAACAATCCAAGGTCATACACATGATGCAGAACTACAATGAACCATTATCAAACACTGATTTAAAAAGAAAATCAAAATAAACATAAATATTAGGAAATAGTAACTTAAAATATTTGCAGATCATTTGTTGGCTTGTTGAAAGCCAATGTAATGTCAATGTACACATGCCTTAAAAGAAGTGTATGAAAAGTTCTTCTACCTGTAATTTTTGCAATTAGTTTTCCAGATTATTGCTTCAATTCAGGCCAAAAAATAAACATACATTTATGAGGCATTCTCATTTCAGTCCTGATTTGAGCGCAATCCAATAATCTGGTTCACAGATTTTCCTCAGCAGTGCAGTACAGCATGTAGTCTATATAATCAAATGTGGGAGCTTTATAAATACTACATGTGTATATTTCTTTACTCTCCCCATTCCTCTCTCTGCTTGTGTCCCTCCATCCCTGCCCCCTGTTTCCCACTTCTCCGCTGTGCGCCTGGTTGTAATTGAGTCATTTTCTCCTTGTTCGAGCACTGTCTCCGGCAGGCAGCTGTATCAAGGTGACCTCCTGCTATTGTTTGGGCCTCTGTGTTTTTGTCTCGCTAGCTCGCCAACATAATCACTGCCTTTCAAGCATTGTAATGGGTCAGCTGTGGCGGTGACACATTATTTCTGACCCTGGATACCTTGCTTCACAGTTGGAAATGTCAGCGAAGAGGCAAGAAGGTATGGCAATGAATGTAGTGATGTAATATTGCAGTCAACCCTTCCCTTTTCTTATGTCCCTCTCCCTCAGAGAGCTCACTCTGTCTGATTCCGGGTTTTTTTCTCAGCATCTCTTGAAAATAGCCGAAAGGGGAATTGGGGATCTGTTGGGAGTTGGATCTCCTCTCCCCTCCTCTCCTCTCCTTGGAGCGTAGTTGCTCAGAGGAATAATCTCTCTGTCTGTTTAAAGCGCTAATCCGTCTGTCAATTCCTGTCTATTAATTGTAGCATTAGTGTCTTGCAGGCAGGCTGGACAGGCAGGGTAATTACATTGATTTGACTGCTATTTAACCTTTATTTAGCCACATGACACTCAACAACAAAGTTTCAATGACAAAACTTCTAATTTAAAACGGGATGGATTGCATAGGAGTTGTGACGCATTTAAAGCTGCCAACTTTTTGACCTGCACTGCATGGCACTTGACGTCTTTCACCTTTTTTTTTTATTGTAACTGGGATACAAGTCTAAACAGCAGTGACTAAATATGCCCACGATCCCCATCCTCAATGTCAAGTCAGTCTAATGATATCGTAAGACTACAGAGGAATCTATAGACTATTGTAAGATTGCAGATTAGGAGGGGCTTGTTATTATCCTCACCCTTAAGTCCTGTGAGATCTACTTGATAGAGTGTCAGTCACCACGATCTTAAGGAGCTTGGAGATCAAGCTGTGAAAGCAGCTGACATGTCAATCCGCAGTGGAAGTTCGACAAGATAACATACACACTATACAGTATACATGCTGCAGCGTCACTCATGTGTGCGCTGTTATATAATGTTCTGTTATGCATCTGTTAGATTTAATTATAATATTCAAGATTTTTTCATCTTATCAAACACAATTTATACTGGTACTATTTACGAGCTGGCATTTATTCTACTATAGTAGCAAAACACACATTTTCTTGTCCAGGATTTAAGTCCAAAAAAATGTACAGTGATGTCTGTTTCCCAAAGAGCTGCAACACTGTAGAATGCTCCCTTAATTTGTTTTTGGTTCATTACATTTAGAAAAAGTACATTTCAAACCCAAATTGGCCATTTTGAAGAGGAAACAAATTTGCATAGAGCTACAATGACTGCTCGTCTTTTCCTGATGTATTTCTGACAGAGTAGCTGCTCAAAGTGCCCCCATTGAACAGAATTCTGGGATGTATTATTAAGACATTCTTAGTGTTACGGCCTGTAACCTGAGGTGTTGCCAAATCAGCCAGAACTAAAATATTAAGGATTATAACTTTAAACTTAATGTTTTAAACTTGTTTGGGCTTGAGATGGTTAATGCACCCAACCTTTTCCCATAGCAACATTATTATAAAAAATGAACATTTCATAGCCAGTTTAATAAGGCTCTTTTCTGTGTTATAATTCTAAAGTCATGCTAAATTGACCCCATTTCTGCCTAAGTGCTAGATGCCTCTGAATAGTGAGAGTAATCATTTTACACAACTGAAGCTTGTTTAAAGCTTGGCCTTCATGATTAATTGGTCGGTAGGTAGTTTGTATGCACTAAATTGCACTTTGTGTTGAATCTGCACATCAGCCGAACAGTCTCAACAGACCCGACCTGCAGTTGTTCTCAGATCAGAAATGACACAACCTCCATTTTACTGTCTCTAAGCTGTCGGCTACATCAAATTAGCCTTTGTAAAACAATCTGGTTCGGATCGCAGAGAGGCCATGCTGCCCCTGGCTGTATACGCTTGGTTTTGACCTGGAAAGTCATTCATAGCTTCTGGCTTTGAATAGAGCTTTCAGGTAAAGAGTCATAGTAGCTGTTAGGCTGTGTTAGTTGCAGTTATGAAGATGCATGGTTCTCTATGGTCAGCCGTGTCCACTGGTGTATGCGTCACTCACTGTTGGCTAAACACACATGACCTGTTGCGTGTCGGGAAAGATGCGACATGGTAGAGACACGATATCTGATGCTGTTTCGGATGCAGGAGAGGAAAAAAAATGCTTTGATAATGTCTGAAGAGGTGTCATTGAAACAGTTAGTTTGTTAATAATTCTAATTCCAGTTGCATGAAGCTCATCAGTTAATGAGTTCTTGTGGAAAAAGGTATGAGAGAAAAATGGCCTGTTGCCTGTAGGTATTGAAGTGTCTTTAAATAGCTTGAGAAGCAACGGAGAGAGAACGCATCACCTTGAAAATAAGAATCGGAGGTTGAGAGTGTGACTCGTGGGCTGTAAAAGAAAAATAATAATATTCCACTGTTGGAAATCATCTACGTTGAAGTATCATCGTTCCGATACGGCCTCAAGAGACTGAGAGAGGTATCTGATAACCAGGTGAGTACAAGTAAGCTGGCGGCTGAAAAAGTCTGAGTGAAGCAGAGCCGCGGGTGGCTGTCAGAGCTGCGTTTGTGGGGCAGTGAGGATGAGAGGCACTTGTCTCATTCCTTCACTCCCTCATTTCTTTTCCTCCCATCTCTCTCTCTCTCTCTTTTTTCGGGCTCGTGACTGATTTGGCTCATTAAGATCGGGAGAAGGAGAATTAATTATTGTCATTAAATGAAGTATGCTGCTCCCCCCTCTCTCTCTCTCTCTCTCTCTCTCTCGAGCACTCCAGCGGCAGGGCAGTGAAGTGTGGGCGGCGGTGAGGGGATGAGGAAGGAATGGAAAGAGTGTGGTGGTGGTGGTGGGTGTAGAAAGATGTGGTGAAAGGAAGCAAAGGAGGGTTAAAGAAGGGAAAAGAGAGATGGGAGAAGTAGAGGAACACATGGACTTTCAGACAAAAACAAGAAAGGATAAGATAAATAGAGGCCTTGTAGATGAGGAGAAAGCAAAGGAAATGGAGAACAGAAAGCAGATGTGAGAGTCACAGTGTAAGATGGAGGGCGGAGGCCACAAGAGAGGAAGATGGTCAGACACAGAGAGGAGGGGCCTGAGCAGGATTTCTGTTTTTTTGGAAGGGCTGCATGCTAATACGCTGGAGTGTATTGTTCAGCTCAGGGAGCTGAAAAAAAAAATGGATAATCCAGGTCAGAGGGATGGAGTTGGGTGGAGGGAGAAGAGGGAGGGAGGGAGAGGGTGCAGGAGAAAGGGATGAAGGCAGAGCACACAAAAAAAAGGAAGAGGTCAGAGATTGAGGCATTAAGAGCCAAGAATGCAGGGAGGAGAGAGAAAAAGCATGAGAGAGAACATTAGCACCTCCGTAGTGATTTACATCACCGTGGCTACAGTTTCTGCTTTGCTCTGTATACATTAAAATATAAAAGACCCAACAAATAGGAGAGGTGATTTAGTTTGTGCTGGTTCTTGCTGGCTTGTCACCTGCAAAAAAAAAAATAAAAAAATAAAAAATAATGCATACAGATTTTTACACAAGTAGCCTGCAGTGGCTAGTGCACCGCCTGCATGTGTGTGTTTGTGTGTGTGTGTGTGTGTGTGTTAGAGCTAATATTATCGACTCTTGTGGAGGAAGCTTGAATGCACAAGGCCCGAGGGCAAAGCCACTCAAGAACATCCCCTGCAATTCAAGTGACCTGCTTTCCTGATGCCGGCTCTTTCCCATTACCCAGAGTGGCATTTCATTTAGTTTCCGTCATTCATCTTTCCTTTCCCAGAAGGGACTCTTGTGTTGCTGACACCTCACCCCTCTGTTTTTTTTATTTTGCTGTCCCTGTCTTTTTTGTTGTTTCTAGCTGCTGCTCTGTCTTCCTCTTTGTGTTGCTTTACCTTTGTTTATTCCCGTCTTTTTTTAAATTAAAGGATTTACATATTGCTACAAGTTTTCGCGCGTGCAAGTTGTTACCAAACAAAGTAGGAACACATTGCTTGAGGCGCACATATGTGGTAAACTTTGTTATGCCACAGACTGTGTACCTAAGAGGGAGTGATGTTTGAGGTCAGGTTCTATTGAATGCTGCAGTTAATATGACTCAGCTGACAAATATCCCTAAGCGATAAGCTCTGCTGCCCTTAAAACTGTTTGTGCTTCAAGACCGACTGATGTTGACAGCCATACATTCAGACAGAGTTTGTTTGGTTGAAACACTTGCTGTGACAGAATGTTTAGTCCTTATTTCTTCTGTGCTCAGCCTGAGCCAGGCACAGGGGAGTTAGCATATTCACTTGTTTAAATTTAAAGCACCACAGCAGCAGTGAGAAGGTGCTCTCTGGGAGCTTTACTGATATTGAAATGAATGAACTGAAAACAAGGTGATGTCATTGAATTAACTTAGCCAGGTCCAGCCAGTATCATCCGATTACAGAGCCACGGTGCTAGAAGTTCAGACCTGCTAACATGTGCCATTTACTTGCATTTAAAGTAATAGCCTCTGCCATTGTGACAGAGGTGCCGCCTGCAGGCGTGTAAGTGTTGTGTAAGTGTTGCATGGTATTGTTTATTTGTACAGTAGTTGGCACTGGACAGGCATTTGATGTTTTACAGTTACAAGATGAATTGTATTTCTATTTTAGTGTTTGATATCCAGCAGAGATTAGCGCGACACAATGATATTTCATTTTTAACCATGCTAGCAGCATGGATGGCATGCTGACTGTCGGTCGGTCCACCTTTTTGGTCCAGACTGAAATATCTCAACAACTATTGGATTGATTGCCATGAAATTTTGTACATTCATGGTTCCCAGTCAATGTAGCCTAATGATTTGGGTGATCCCCTGACATTTCCTCTAGCGCCACCAGCAGGTCGACATTTTACTTTGTCCAATACTTTGGTTTATGGCCAAATACCTGCAAAAGTAATGACATTCCCAACAGCCTCAGCTGTAATAGGTGTTTAGTGCTAGTTAGCTAGTATTAGCATGCTAATGTGCTAAACTAAGATGGTGACCAGGGCAAACATTAAGGTCTAAGCCACAACTGCTGCAATTCCTTTCCTTTCCTATAGGTGGCACAGGTTGACATGTAGAACTTCTCTGACAAGGACCAATCAACCCCTCTGATCAACTTTAGACAATCTGCAGTTGCTGAATGTGAATGAGCGAATTATTTAATTAACGTTTAAGTTTACAAGCCAGTTCCATGAGGTGCTTTCAAAAATAAACCAAAATGTAA
The DNA here is from genome assembly GCA_008360985.2 of Macquaria ambigua. Lineage (NCBI taxonomy): Eukaryota > Metazoa > Chordata > Actinopteri > Centrarchiformes > Percichthyidae > Macquaria > Macquaria ambigua. Next base: position 101,244 of record VMKM01000190.1, read on the forward strand.
TTCTTACTATGTCAACTTAAGAACTGTTACACTAAGGTTAATCATGGGGCCCCTTAAACCATTATTTGCAACTTCTTCTCAAAACTTTGTGCAATGGATTTGCATGAAATCTTCAAGATTTGTTCAGTTCTGCTCTTGCTCTCTCGCTCTCACTCTCTCTGTCTGTCTGTACTGGTGTTAACCTGCACTGGGAATACAAGACGTCTGTGCATGTAGAGCTACAAGCCTTCATGAAGGGAAATACTTGTATTTGCGGGTATTCACAGGTCTTTTAACCAATACTGCAACACAAGTTGTAGTTCCGCTGCACAAAGCAAAAACCGAGTTCATACACTAGAAAACTGGAGAAAGACTCTGCGAGGAAGACTCTGAGACTCTGCTGCTTACTCAGTGTTCATGTTTTAGGCTGTAAAGATTTTTTGACAGCTGGATATACTCTGGAAAGTTTCACAGAGAGGTTTTTCTTTTTACTGTTTAACATACAAGTTGAGCTGAGTGGAGGCAGCATGTGGAACTTTGAAGGTACATGGATACACCAGCAGCTGGGCTAAAAATATTAGATTTTGTAATTCTACAAATACCTGTATCATTCCAAAATCACCATTGTGTAGAAGAAACAGTTTCCGGATCATTACACAGCAATAAATAGGAAACCATTAACATCTTGCTTTCTGGCAATGGCAAGACATTAGCATTTTATATTTTGTGTATTCATGTGAAATATTACATACTCAAACACTGAAGCAGAAGTCCATCTTCTCTTTTCTTTTCCCTCATTTGTAGTCCTCTCAGCCATTATTCTCTGCAGTCTATACCCCTGAACATCTAAGCTTTCAGGCAAAACTTCCTTCAAACTTCAAACATTGACTCAGCATTGAACAGTAAAAGTCAATATTTTTTTTCCTCACCTTCAGACTCACCTCCCCTCCTCTCCTATCTGTCTTTCAGTCGCTCCGTCTCTTTAGTTATTTAAAAAAAAAGCCATCAGTTTTACTGTGTGGCTCTGCCTTTTATAAATCTTATAAGAGTGCGGTTGTGCACACAGTCACCACAGGTGTCTCTTGAACTGGCGCAAAGTAGAGATTGAGATGTAGAGGAGGAAAGCGAGAAAGAGAAACAAAGCAACGGAGAGGGGAAGAAACAGAGCAAAATTTAGAGAAAAAATAATAACAGGAAGCAGAAGAGGAGGGGAGTGAAAGAAAACAGTGAGAGTAAAGATCAAGAGAAAAGAAAGATGGCAGGGAAGATATGAGTTGCGTTTTAGCAGCTTCGGGGCTTTGTTCGCTATATAGATGCTTATATATGCCAAAGGTGCACTCAAAGTAATTCTAATAGGTGTGTATGCAAGGATGAAATGGTGTTAGAACAAACACTCCCCAACACAGCTTTAGATTGTCCTGTGCCAACATCTGGGAGAGAGTTGGGGACTTGGATGTGAATGCAAATTATTGCCGCTGTCCTCCTCTGCAGTCTTCCTGTGCAGAAGATGCTGATATTAGAGAGTCGGACTGTCTGAAGTGTCTCAATATTGTGTTTCTTTTGTGGGTAGAGCATCTGTGATGGAGTTTAGTTTTTCTGTGTGTTGAGGCGGATGCATTGCACACACTAGAGAAAGGACACACACTTGCACGCCTTTCCGACAGCCACTCCCTGAAACATGTTTCATGCTCTGCACACATTCGACCTATCAGCATGACATCTCACCCACCATCCTCCACGTAGACATGAACAGATAAAATTACTGTTTCCCCACACACTTGCACACACACACACTCCAGGGTGGAAGTTAATGGAGTGTGATCTGGTCTGACGTCTCGGCGTCGGGCCCCTCATCTGCATGCAGGCAGTATTCACCAGCATTCCACGGCCCATAATAATAATAAATCCAGACTGAGGAATTGGCACACCTAATCTGACAGGCCTTTATGGATACTCTCATTCATGTAGGACCGGCGCCACACTGTATTATATTCTCTAACTCTCTCATATACCCTGCACGTCACCGATTGTTAAAAACCAAAGATTAATGATTTGAAGGAACATTATTTCTCTCTGAGATTGTATAAATCATCTTTGACACATATAGATCACATGGTGAGATCAGGGGCAGGAGAGAAAAAAAATTAGAGCTGATAGGGAACAAATGGGATGCAGGGACCAAATGAAACTGAAGATTTGATGAGAAGACACATTATTATAGCAAACAAAATCCTTAGAAAGGCTGGCATTGTATTTTACTTCACACAGTAATGGTTAACACAGAAGATTTTGTGCTCTGATGAAAGACAAATGTATTGAATTAATAAATGTCTTAATGGCGAGAACAGTCCGCAGAAATCTCCATTTCTTGAAGTTATTGAGCTTCTTGCTGTTACATCTGCATGAGAAGTATGGGATGTGCAATATTTATTTATAATATTAATATGAATTATATATGTATTTTAACACTGTAAAAATCACAGTCTTCTGGAAGTTCAGCCAAAAATCAAACAAAAAAAGTCAGCTCATATAATTTATTTTTAGGCATTCAGATTCTCTGGCTTCGCCAACAGGACTTACAGTAACAGCATCCAAGCATACATGAATTATCAAGTTAAAGGGGTACTCCAGTGGTTTAGTATTGCACTTTCAAACAGTAAAGTTGGGGGACTCAGATTAAAAAAGAATGGTCAAAATCAATGCCGTCCAGGATATCCTGACTTTTAGTTTTTAGTATGGGTCAAGCTTCAAAAACACTGGATCCTGCATTTCCCACAACGCAACTCAGTAGCATCTTTCTGTTAGTCACTGTCTGGTAATGCCCTTGTTTTTCAAACTCCACAACTCTAGTCTGTAAGACAGTCTGTTATAAATGTGTCTCCATGTCCAAGCAGACATGACCAAGTGCTGTGAGTCCCTAAACATAACCATGACAAGTCTAAGAGTCTACAGCCATGCTATAGCCATGCTAGTGGCACTGTGAGGCATGTGCTTTGAGCTAAATGCTAGTGTCAGCATGCTGACCTGCTCACGATGACAATGCTAACATGCTGATGTTAAGCAGACACAATGTTTATACCATGTTCACCATCTTATTTTAGCATGTTTGCATGGTAACATTTGTTAATTAGCAATAAACACCAAGTACAGCTGAGGCTGATGGGAATGTCATTAGTTTTGCAGGTATTTGCTCATAAACCAAAGTATTACTGGAAACTGGAATTTTGACCCAATGGTGGCACTAGTAGAAAAGGATTCATTCTCTGGGAACGATGAATGTGTATATCAAATGTTGTGCCAATCTGTCAAGTAGATGGTGAGATATTGTAGAGAATAAGTGGATACTTTGACCGGCTGGTGGCGCTAGAGGGAAAATCAGGGGATCACTAAAGTCATTAGGATTCATCCTCTGGACACCTTGGATATCTATTCCACATTTCATGGCAACTGACTTATTGGCATTGCCATCCCTAGAGCTATGCTGCTATGGCTAAAACAAACAAAACAATCATGCAATTAATCACAACAATTAACAACAATTCCTCATAAAAAAAAATGTAATTTAGGTGGCACTATGTTTCTCTCTAACCATATTTGCTGTTGCAGATTAGTAGTACTTTAACATCATTTCTAGGAGACAGGGTAGTTCACAAAGACAGAGGCTTTTTCCCACTCCTCAGCTATCATTTATACTATATAGGAGACAAATACAGTGAGATTTAATGTCACAACTGAGTGCTGTGTTAGATAATAGTATGTGTGGGTAATGAGATATGAAACATCTTTCTATATGTGCACCCTGTCGCAGTGAAAACTTGATTTCCATTTTTGTACTGGCCATTGACTCAGTACGGTCATGCCTGTGTTCTGTTACTTTGGGAAATACACAGCGTAAAGCAGAAAAAGAATCTAAGTGTCTGTGCGTCATCTATCATCATTGTCACCATCAGCTTCGTCATTATCATCTCCAATCCCCCTTTTGAAAGTCGCTGACCCCGGGGGACTAGCCGTGACCTTGGAGCAACCTCCTCGGCCGTTCCCACTTGCTCTGGGTCTGGTTTATAATGAAGTCGCTCCACAACAGACCCACTGCTTAATGAGCTTCACCCAGATGCTAAGGGGAGCCACAGCCTCCCTGTAGCCCACAGTCCCTCTCCAATCTCAGCCTCACCTCCCAGTCCTCCCTTTCGAGCTGTCTTCCAGCGTTTCTCTACTTCAGTTCTCTCTGTCTCGACTGGAGCTGGTTGTCATTTTGTTTATAAATGAGTTCCATTACCCGTTTCTCTCTCTCCCTTTGCACAATTTTCCCATGAATGTTCTCTTTCCTCTTGTCAAGTGTGAAAGAATAATCCCTAAGCTTTTTCTGTATGTATCCATATGTGCACTGTCATGGTGTACATGCTGTAATGAAAATCGTTCCCCTTTATGTTTGTATTTTGGGGGTGGGGGGTGAAGGTAAATATTAAAGGGGTTTTGTATTGCCGCGAGTCTGTAAAGAACAAAGCCAATTTATCTTTTCGCATCTTCCCCACCTCCACCAGCAGCCAAACATCGAGCGAGCTTGCGTCTCCACTCGCCTCGCCTCGCCTCGCCTCGTCTCCCCCGCAGCAAAAATAGCTCCTCTTAGCTCCCATGAAGAGGGAGGGCTGTAAAATGTTTGCTGTTGGAATTTTTCCCACACACTAAAGCACAAAATGGATTCATCTCGTTTTAGAATAGGGAAGCAAAATACAAAATAAAAAAAAAGAAGGAAACAAAGCAAATAAACAAACAAACAGACAGCAGAGAAGGCCAACCAAAAAGTTAAAAAAAAAAAAAAAAGATGATGACAAATGGCTTTTCTGAAGGCGGCATAATTCTCCCGTTCCTCTTTGAGTGTTAGAGCTATTATGTCCCTCAAATAAAACATCTTCCAGCACCTTGACCCTTGTGCATAATGGACTCTAAATGCCTGTGGTGACATAAATAATAGAGAGATGGTGATGGCCTGGAGTATAAGAGAAGGTGTAAGTACATTACCTCTTCATGTAGTACCTGTTTTGTTCTCTAAGCTGACATATATACATGATAGTCATCAACTCATTTGTCAGAAGCAAAATGTGCATCTTTAAAGACAACATATTTGCCCCAAGGTCATACAATTGTGACTCAAATCAGCTGAGTGAGTCACAGTTACAAAACCCATAATGGCATTTCCAAAGAAACTCTTGACATATTAATAGCGGCATGTACTCTAAGCACTTCTCGTGTTCTTTTTCTGCTCTGTTGAAGCGAGCTGACTCTTCCAGGGCCATGTAATGTACTTATTTTTACTGATCTGATGACAAGTCATCAAACACCGGGCCTCTTTAAACTGACCGATCTCGCGCTGTGCTAATTAATATCCTCCTGCTCTCGTGCTGTTTTGGATACGCTGCAGAGTGTATCTGCTGAGAAAGAGTGCCAAGGACATGTGACAAGTGTTGGTTTATTGAAAAAGGGAGTCCAAGCCTCTTTGCTATCAATAGGGGTTGGAGCAGCCTGCGTCCCTCATCTTATCTCCCCTCCTCTCTCTCTCTGGCATTCTCTTAGTATTCTGGTGTTTGAGTGTGTCTCAGTTTGTGTTTGTGTGCATACATACAGTACTTGTGAGTACACAGGCATGTCCATGCACCTCCCATGTGTACATATCTGTATGTACAGGCACAGATGGACCTGGAATGTGCACATCAATTCCGTTCCAGGGTGTTAGCATGGCGTCCGCCCACTACAGATGGCGTTAATCATTGGCCATTTTGAGCGTGACATGGCATTGAGAGCGTAGGTACGTGGGAAATCAGCGAGTGCAGCCACATGGGATAGCACCACCAATGATGGGATCTGCATAGACGCATGTGACACAACTAAGACGATAGTAAGAAAACCGATTAATCTTTCTTCAGTCCCCTTGTTGGAGTTTTTTTTCTTTCATGAGCAGCTGGTAAGTTGGGAAGTGGAATGGGATGAGAGCATTTACATAATTGACCAGTGAGCCAGGAATGTGTCCTTGTTGGTAGGCCTTCAAAGAGAAGATGAGACCTTCTCTCCGGGGGCACCCAGTCCTTCCACCTCTTTAGGCCACACTGGCTGCCAGGAAAAGCCTTAGTCTGTACTGTCCAACATGCATATGACATAAGTACACATATGTGCAGATACATGTATGCTTGTGCTTCTTGGTTTCCAGGCTTTTTTGCTCACTACATGTCATATATAATATGCTTGTAACAATGGTGAAGCATGATTAAGGTTTTTATGATTGTGGTCTTGGTGTAATATTTAAAAAGTTAATAGTGACTTGAAGCACAGGAAAGGACAAACTTTTTAAGCCACACAAGCGGTGTGGTTCTAGGGATAGCAGTGTTGGTTGGTCCACCACTTTGGTCCAGACTGAAATGTCTCAACAGCTATTTGATGGATTGCCATAAAAGTTTCTACAGACATTCATGTTCCCCAGAGGATGAAGCCTACTGATGTTGGTGATCCCTTGACGTCTTTTGTAACGCCTCCATGAGGTTGACATGTTTGCTTTTGAGTAAAATGTCTCAACAACCATTGGATGTATTTTGGTACAGATATGTTCATGCCCCCCTCAAGATAAACTGCGTGAACTTTGGTAAACCCGACTTTTCCATATAGTGCCATGATCAGGTTCAAATTCTGTCAAATACTTTGGCTTATGACCAAATACCTGCAAAACGTATGACATTCCCATCAGCCTCGTTAAACTAAAATGCTGATCGTGGTAAACATTATATGACGTTGACGTTTGACATTGTCATTGTGAGCATGTTAGCATGCTGACGTTAGTATTCAGCTCAAAGCAAAACTGTTCCTAAATACAGTACCAGTAGCATGGCCATAGACACTTAATCTTGTTAACATGTAACCTAAACCATGATCTTTCTCTAAATAAACCTTAACCAAAGTGTTCAGGATACAAGGGATCAAATCCTAGTCTTCGATGTCAAAGTCCTGCTCTTTGTACGCCCACCGTCGTCCCTACAACATGGTTGTGGAACAAAAATGAAGCACTACCTGAGTGGGAAAAATGTTGCCAGTGAACATACCAGGCATGTAAACCTAACTGGCAAGTAAAATGAATAGTATATAATATCTAAGAGACAAGTGTTGACAGGCTAGAGCTGCTACTCATCAAATTCCATGACTAATTTCATGTTAGCTAGAACAATTAGTATGAAACTCATTTTCCATTTAATTGTGAGGTTAATTCAAGGTTGTTGCAGCTACAGGACTGAATAGTCCAACTGGACCCGGCTGAGACTGGCCTTGTCCATGGTGCTGAAATGCTCAATGGTGCTCAGTGAGAGAGCATCAATGCGCCTGTATACTCCGTCAGAAGTACTTGACGGACGGGGGGGTTACCATTTCTGTAACTTTCCAAAACCAACAATCCAACATTCATACCCACTTTACACAGTGATTCCTGCAAAACACCAACAAACTAGACAGACAAAAAGACAAAAATCTAAAGTGGATCGTTGCACAGCAGGAGGCTCATATGAATATTCTTCAATAGTTTATGTTTGTTAAGGAACAAGTGCAACTGTGTGAACAACATTTATTTTTCCAGAGGCTTTTATCGGCTTCACCTAGCAGAAAGGATTTGTCAGTTACCTTGTTCTGGAAACATTTTGAGTTGGCCATGTTCCATATGGACCCCCTTGTCAAAAATATTACTGGTACTGAGAGCATGTTGAAATGTTGTTTCAAAGGTGGCGTATTTTATGTCATTTTTCTCTTACTGTTCAAAGCAGCTCAGAGGACGTTAGCTTGTGTTTCTGCTGCAGGGAAGCGAACCCTGGAAAATTTGCTGGTGGGAAAAAACAGGAAGGAAAAAAAGCAGATTCTTGTCAGGCTCTGTCAGAGGCAACAAGCAGTAACTTGGAAGGTAAAAACGATGTAAACTCTGAAGCAGCTTTGATTCTTTTGATTTTCACTTGTTCATGTAAAGTTACGCACACGAGTCATCATTTTACCGGGGGCTAATAATCACACTGTAGTTCCTCGGTGCAAATCAAATGTCAGGTAAGTGCTGAAAGCGCTCCTTAGGTTCAGTCGTAGATTTAACGCAACATTTCTAGCACAGGCAGCCCCTTCCCTTTCCCCACACACAAGCGTGAACAGACACAGCACATTTATGTCTGTCCCCGGTCCTCGTTTTTGCGACTTAGTAATACATACGCAGCCTTTGCCCTTTTGCCTCGAAATCCCCCCACAGCTTTCCTGCACAATCACCCTTTACAATTTATCTTGACGTACTCTCAATCGCCCTTTCTTGTAGAATCCCCTGCGCTTAATTTAAACTGTCTCTTCTGTCCACTCCCTCACAGCGGTAGTTTACTATCTGGTGTAAGAGAGGGAGATAGACTGTGGGCCTTAAATTATCCCTGCTCTACATTGGCTCTGAAACCTCCGAAGCAGTGTGGGTGGACTGATTTTATGAGTGCGATGATGGTTTGACGTGCCGTAATCCTCTTTTACTGATCTCCCCTCGTCCATCTGCTCCATCTCTATCCCTATTTCCTCTCCTCTCTCTCACCGCTCCATCTCTCCATCCAGACACACACACACACACACACGCATGTAGACACACTTACAAAAGCACGCCCGCTCACAGATGCAGATACACACAAAAATATAATCACGCAGATACACACTTACTGTACATGTGCGCAGCATTCATCAGATTAGGTTTAGATGTTTGCTGCTGTCCTGTGGCGTCTCTGCAAAGTAACCGCAGGTCATCAGAGCGCATTTCCATCCCTCCCTCCCTCCATCAAGGCCCCTGTATCTTCAGATGTCTCCCCTCCATATCTTGCTGCAGCTGGTAGTTGAAAATAGACTTGATGTGTCTCTACAGTTGTGTGCCACCGTATTTTTTCTTACATCTGCACAGAGATTGTATCACTTTGCCTTTTTGTCTTTTTTTTTTTTTTTTGGAATAATCCCATCCACTGCTGAACAACACAAGCAGTCTCAGAAGAAGACCAGTACAGTGGGGACATGTAATCTGTCCGACAAGTGGAACACTTTTCTGGTTATATTTCTGGTGGCGTGGCTGGGACTCTTTTCTTTCTAAAAGACAGCCAAGCATATCCTCTTTCACCCTGCTTAAAATGTGCCCACAGTGCCTTGTTGTAATTTGATGTGTTACACAGAAATTAGTATAAACTGAGGGCCGCATTTTCCAAAATGCCGTGATTATGATTTTGTAACAGAAAGTACATTTTGTAAATGTCATTTTCTTTGAAGTTTTAATTTTGCTATCTCTCATGAGATTAATTTTTCCTCGCACAGACATATGTACATTCATGATAATTAATATTTCATGCATCACTCCTGTTTGCTCTGATTTCTTCTGACCTGGATAGGATTTGAAATGACAAAAATATGGATGTGTTGGCAGAGGCTGACTCTGATGCTTTTAACACGCCCGAGTTTGCATCCCCACTCTCAATTTCACACGCTATCTCCACTTGCTCACCTTTGATGGTTCCTTTGGCAATTTTTTCCCTTTGTCTCTCATCTCCTTCCTTCTCTTAATCTTTTTTTCCCTTTCTCGTAGCTTTTATCTTCCCTCTGTTTCTCTTCATCTTTCTTTATCTTAGCCTCCCTCCTCACCATTCTCACTCTGCACTCCCCTTCCTCTCCTCTCCCTCTCTCTCTCTCTCCTTGCCATAGCAGTGGGTGTACTAAGCAGGGATTAGGCGTGATTGAAGTGCTGACGTGAGAGTTCTTCCACCGGGGCCTCTTATCCTCTGCAGTCCCCCAGAGAGACCTCTCATTGCTGGGCTTCACTAGCAGGTTGGGCCTGGCCTCCAAGGACTCCCCATGGAAATAGCCTCTCTTCATGCCTCCATGCCTTATCCCCAATAGCCTTAGTGCCTTTCCTTGATAGATGTGTGGCTTGGCCCTGATAGAGCTCTCTGCCTGCCACACTCAAGCCTGGCTTTTTATTTATTTATTTATTTTTGTAAAGAAGAGAGAGGTCTTTCCTGTTACTGTATATCAAAGCCTGGGCTCTCTCTGAGATGACTCGTCGTGGTCTCATTTCGCATCTTCCTCCTCTCTCCCAGGTGACACTTTATAGGCGTCACAGGCTATAGTTCCTGATTTGATTTTGATGATTTTGATGGGACCACATCCATGCAGGCTAATGAGCTTACTCAGCCCACTTAGCTGTTCCTCTCAGATGTTTAAGAGAATCACCAGTTGAGTTTTCAGGGAGGTGCCCAGTTCATTGCCATCGTCACATTTTCTGATTGAGCTTGAAAGGTCAGGATGTTTTCCTTTCATGTGGCATATGCACCCAACACTGTGATAGTAGCAGAAGGGAATACAAATTATGGAGCAAGCAGATGTCAAGGAGTCTTGGCGGGGTTGGGGGGGTAGACGGGCTGCACCAGTCACTTCCCACGACCTAAATCTTCATTACATTTTCATTCGTCTTCCATCCGCTGCTGCGCTGACGGTGATTAGCACATAAAAGAGTGAGAGATGTGTGATATGGCGTGCACTCAGCATATTGTGTGCTTTATCCCCACCCCGCCCTACCCCACCTGACTTGAATTCTGCAAGAGAGTAACTCTTTGAAGTCAAGCTGTAGAGAAGAAAAGAGGGGAGTGAGAGAAAATGACTACTATATGCAGAATGTAGTGTTGCCCTCGGGGGCTAATGGGAATATTCATGGCACCACTTGTTTCAAGTTTGTTGATTTAGCCGGTATTTGATTTTTCCTCTTTGCTTTACTTTTCCTGGCAGTGTTTTTACACTGTTTGAGTTTGCTCAAGAAAATGCTGTGATTACCTCTGTAGCCCTGAAATAAGACCCGCATCTTCATCGCTACGCTGTGCAAGAATGAGTGCAAATTACAACACAAAATCTTTGACATTTTCAGCTGCAGCCATTTTACTTCTGATCCTTGATGTTGCCAGGTAATCATTCTGTCACGCATGCACAAGTATGTGTGCACACATGTTTGACTTATACGCCTATGTTTACATACATATATAAACATATAATCCTCTCCCCAAGTTGCATGCTTATGCTCCATATGCATGTGGATGCCGGCAATACACTCCGCACAATGAACTGTACTTTCATACCTGGAATATTTCACTGTAACAAAGAGATGAACAAAGGGCTGATTCTGATTTCAGCTAGGTGTACATCTACTACATGTTCACTGCTTGACTTTGGTCTGCAGCTCCTCTAATGCATCAAACCATAGACTGTGTATTTTTGCCAACCCGGGTTATATACATAGACTGTATATAAAGATGGACGGCATGACAGCTCCCCAAAAGTGAATCCAAAACATCTCGATCGCCCCCTGGTGGCTGGCTGCAGTATAGGCCATAAACCCCGCCTCCTCCATGTTAGCTAATGGGACATGGGTCAAACTGAAAAATCAAAGTACACGTCAAATACATTTTTCCCAAAGATGGTTTCTGTCATTTTAGGTAGCTCTTACCACGCTGATGTTTGTTCAAGTGTTCATTTTTCTGATCAGTTTGGTTTTAATTACTTATTTGATGCTATAAAAAGGGGGTGTCATGTCATGATTGACAACTGTGCTCACTATTGGTTCAGGCGGGTGTATGGGCGGGAACTAGATCACTACTGCGCAGACTCTGGCTCCAAATGACGTCACCAGCGCAAGATGGCAGTTCCTGTATCCAGGGTATTTTGGCTTCATTTTTTACAATGGGAGGAAGTGGAGATGCGTCGTCCATCTTTATATACGGTCTATGCATCAAACGCATGAAATTAGGAAGGAATGAAGAACCTCGAGAAATGCATTTCCATGTTAAAATACTCTGCTCTAAGTTCAATCAGAATAAGCCCAAACATATGCAGGTACTCCCTATAGGACAGTTGACCCACCGCTCTTTAGCACCTCTGATTGTCTTAGCACATTAACCCTTTAAACCTGATTGGTGCAATTTGTGTCAAAAATCCTTCTACTCAGAATAATAACACTTACATGTACTGATAGAATCAGCGTGACTTACACTTTAGTTCATGGCAACATGGCAACATTATACTTCCTTCTTATGCAACACCCCCACCACCACCACCACCGCCTCCAAAGCATTATGGGAAGTCAGGACACAATTATCCTAAATAGAAGTCAGAAAGAGAATAACAATAGGAGTGGCAAAATCCAATAATATGGTTTGGTTTACACTATCAATAAATTTCTGGACATTACCAAGGCTCATACTGTCTTATAAACATGTTTTTTATATCCCTGGAACACACTGGGGCACTCTCCTCTATCTGTTCATATACTGATATTTGCTCAGATATTGGTCCTCTGCAATTTTTTGCAGGCTGCAAAATATTATTTCCATTGCACCAATGCAGAAAATGCTGCTCTCTTTGCATTTGAATCATGAAATGAAATGAAATACGAGAAAAGAATTGTCAAACAGCTACCTGCTCTCTCCCTGTGCCATATATAAAAGAGACTTTAAAGCAGAGGATCGGGTGGTTTTCTTGGAGCCCTTTGCCTCAACAGGCAGAGAGCAGTGAGGCTGCTGACAGGGACCCATCCTGCAGCCTATCTGGGTGGTGGGTGGGTGTCAAATGAAGACCCATCCTAGAGGACAGCTTCTCTATTAGCCTCATTGATGAGCAGGGAGGAGGTGAGCTGCAGGGACACTGCAGGGATGCAGGCTCTTTCTGTGATCTTAGAACTAGTGTTACTAACAAGAAGAGTCAGTGGATGGGGAGACGGTTGCTTCTCCAACCTTTTTGTGAAAAATGATCCCCAGGTTTTAACAGCCTCATTCTGAATGGATGGAAATGTTTTTTTTTTTTTTTTTACATAAGAAGATCATACATGTAATCCAAATCCAGAGGGGAGGGTTGACCATGAATCCAGCATGATGTGACTGCTGGATGAAGAACCTCTTTGGCTCTATACTTATGTGGGCGTCCATTAAATGCCACATCATAGACCGGAACCGCACTAATCGCTGCATTGTGTAGCTGTGTGGCCGACTTCTAAATGCCCTTTCCCTTCTCCTTCTCACTCCCCTCGCTGTTGATTCTCAGGGCAGGAGGGAACGTATGGCACTTATTACAAGTTAATGGATCATAAATTGAAACTGAAAGTTCTATAAAAGAGCTCCATTCATATGCCCATGCGCTCGCAAACACACACACACACACAGATACACGCCGCTCACACACAGATTTCTTCCAAAGCTCCCGACCTCGGTATTCCTCATTCGTTATGCCCAGCCGTCGCCTGGTTTGAGGTCATCTTTTATGAATTACTGGTCTAAATTTACGGTCTAATAAGTTTTTGAACGTTTATGTGGCGTTCGGCCCTGCGTGTCCTCCACTGTGAAGTGCAAAAATAGGAGTCAACCTCTGGAGTTTTTACTTAATGGACTACTGCTATCCACCAGTTACTCTTTGGTGAGGTCATCCTTGGTGTGGTTTGTGAGAGTGTCTATCTGTGGTGAATGTGTGTTTTTGTTAGTATATGAATGACGTAAACCATCAGAGATAGTTGAAAGCGTGGAGTGAACACACACAGCTTGACTCTGTCATGTCCCCATTTTGGGGCTTTGCTGTCCTCTGGATTTGACGACTTTGTTGTGGAGCAGGCAAAAAGATTTGATATACAATATTTCAACACAGCGAGTGTGTTTTTGTCAGTGCAGTTCAGGGGAAAATTAAAGCTGAAGCAGAGATAGCCAGCCCTCTTGGGTAACAGTAGCTTCCATTACGGAGCCATGGACTCCTGATTCCTCAACCACATCAGATTAAATGTGTCACCATGAATAATTACAAATCAACCGTGTTCATCATGGCAGTTCAGCAAATTTCCCTCTTCTCATCTCGCTACTGCTCATTAATGTTTCAGATGTAGCACACTGTGGACAAAGTGTTCGACTAAATACCAAGGAACACACAGATACACAAATGTGCAATAAACATGCATCACTAAGCTCAGTGTTTCCTCTAATGGCGATTTCATGAGCTCATTGTAATAGCCGAGATAGCCCCTCTGAGGTTTAGCAACAGCACTTTATTGTTTTGTCTCTTTGTTCCTCCGTTTGTATTTTAATTTTGTCCTCTTCCTTGGCCAGTATCCTCAATGTAAATTAGCTCCTCTTCCTTGGCTCTCTCACATAATTCCACAGAGACACTTAAATAAACCGTCACAATCATCACCATCATCATCATCATCATCATCCCCATCGTTATCCACTCACCCAGATAATGAAACGATGGACGTGTGTGTGTGGTTATTTAGTCAGTGTTCCCCCACCACATGGCCTTTGTGGCATGGCTGCCAATTAAAAGTCAGTGAAGTGGGGGAGGCGGTCAGGAATAAAGCAGCAAAGTCCTTGTGTTGCTAAGAACCATTTAGGTAGATATTACACTAAAGGTAGCTCATATCCTTACTAATCTATAAGTACAATGAACATGTTTAAAGTTTGGATGAAATATAGTCTTTACTTCTTGTTCTGCATCATTTTTAGCCTCTTTAATGCCACCACACACACACACTCTTACTAAACCCACCTGGGCTTCAGTCCCTCATCCATATGGAGCAGCCTCTGGTGTAGCGCAACAGTCACACTCCTCACCAGCTCCAACTGGTCAAACACATATGTACACACACACACACACACACACACACACTCATACAGGCTCCAGAAATAGACATTTGGAGTGATAGCCTGCAGGGTGGAGCTGACCACTCTACCATACAGCCAGCTGTGCCACAGGAATTGGCATTTACTTAGATTGGTCCACACAGAGTTTTACTTCATCTCGCAGATGTGTGTTGCTTCCTTTTTGGTTTGAGAACAATGAGACATGCAAAAGGACTTGGATGTTACCTGGGTGGTTTCCCTTTAGATTTAAATTTTCTTCATTTTTTATGATGATACGGCAGCTATTTTGCATGTTTTTCCATTTTTCAAAGGATGATTAAATCTGTGAAAACAGCGTCTGGGTGGCTACTGACTTGAGCACGTCATAGCTCTGTATATCCTTTCAACGTTGATACGAGCTGTCATTTCCCCTTTTTCTACAAACCCTCATAGCGCTGGTTATCAACCGTTAGCACTTGAAGACGTCTGTCCCTTTTATATTGTCACCATGCCCGACCGGTCAAAGGAGGCAACTAGAGTTAGGTAGCACTTTAGCACTTACATTTTATTTGACATAGCACCAGTACAACACAACCACCTTCCAGCCCCCTCATCACCCACAAACTGAGGCCTTATATATGTGTCTTCCCTCATAATTGGCTGGAACATACCATTCCCAAATTACCGATACACACATAAATATACAATAAATATTTACATAAACCATTTCCCCAAAATATATACAATCTTAATAAATATTACACACCCCACAATAGCTCTAATAAATACACATACATCTTTTACATACTAAATACAATCCAACAGTCCAACCCAACTCCCCTCTACCCACTTCTCACCTGTTGTTATCCTCCCGGAACCAATAAAAAAGGTGTCCGAGTCCCCGGGGAATTCTTTTGCCCGAACACCGTGGGAGACCGAGAACCGGCAGAGGTAAGTTGTGCGTGATACAGCCTTCACTTTAGCCTAGCCTAATTGTACCTTCTCTTCCTCCATATGAATATACATTTGGCTCCTATCGAGTCATACTAATGCACGTTATTTGCACGTTCACAGACGACACGGTGGAACAGCCCAGCGCTCCCGCTGTGAAACCCGGCTCAAACCACTGCAGCCTACCAACAATTAATCAATAAATCCCTTTATTAAAATACCATGCGTGTGTACTTAACCATGTCTTAATACCTCAATCACTATCTTGCTCTTGTAAGAATATATACTATTAACTGGACGTCTTATTAACGGCATATTACATATCGTCGTTACATATATAATTCAACATTTAGGAGGACACGTTGTGTTGTTAAGTTTTTATTCCAAGATAAGAAGCTAGGCTAACTAACTTCCACTCAGAAACTGGAAGCTAGTTAGCCTAGCTTGCTAAAGTTAGCTCTGATTCCCACTAAATGTTACTTTTCATTCATGTGATTTCCAAACATGCTGAGTCATTGGCAGCTCCCGCACATTTGGTGATGTGCTCGTTCTGCGTTACAGAAAGAAAGGAGGGGGTTTAGCTAGTGTTAGCAGTCTCTCTTTCATGGGCTAGTTGTGGTGACGGGCAAATGACCAGACCGTCAAAACTCACAGCAACGTAGTCCTGTAAACGCAGCACTCCACAAAGGCTAACAGCGCCACCCTTGGAATTGAAGTGATAACAAACTCTTTTTAGTGCCCGCCCACACAGATATGGCACCAGTCAAAATAATGACATCATCTGTTGGCACACAAGTCAAAGCTAACCCCACAGATATTGGTTTCTTAGCCAAAATGAATTTTAATTTCAGTTTTCCTTTCAAAAAATTGTGTTGTCAGTCAAAACACAAGGTCACTGTGACCCTAAAACTATTTTGATACAATAATTCAAGAAACTTTAATAGAATTTATATGAAGACAGTTCAATAGTAATGGTTTATTTTCTTTTGGGGATGTATTCTGACACACAGGGCAATAAAATTACTCATTGCTCACTCAAAGAGCCAGCCTAAATTTGTTGATGTAATGTCCTTAGCACAACGGAAATAGGGCACATAAGTCCATGAGGTGTTCACTTGTGTGTTATCCAACTAGCAGTAAGCCTTCTGGCGTTTGTTCTTCTCTCCTTGTATTTTGAAGGGTCCCAGCGGAGCGAGAGCATGGTGAAATGGAGAGGGGAGTGAGCGGTGGGGGGGGATAACAAAGGAGATGCTTTTAGAGTACCAGGCCAAATAAAGCACCTTTTCTCTATTTGATAAAGCAAAAGGGAGGGAGATGGAGAGTGAGTGTGACGGATGGAAAGAGAAGGGAGGAAGAGAGAGAGAGAGAGAGACTCAGGGGTACCGCGCTCAGAAAGAGGCAGATCTGTGAAGCTGAACATCAGTCCATGCGTTCAGAAGGACTTGTCTTCACGTCATCTCTACTTTACAAAAAATAAAGATTCATACCACCCTGACTTAACTGTCTCTACGTCTGAGTCTGTGCCTGAGTGTATATTTTTTCTCTCTTTTTACTCCTCCACACACACTCATCCTTTCAGTGTGATGATTTATCCCTTCATCTCCAGAGTGTCATTGAAGAGAGCCGTTTGGCTCTCCAGACTAATAACCGTCGCCGAGATGGAGAGGGGATAATGTTATTGACTTCCAAGCTAGACGGCAGCCTGGCAGTGTGTGTGTGTGTGTGATTTCACACAAACGTACAGTCATCCCTGGTTGCATATACCTGTGTAATTTTTGGATTTTCAGCATGCATTTTCGATTTTGCATGCAAGTATCTCAGTCATCTCTCAGTGTGTGCGCCCACATATGTGGTTTTTCACTTTAGGGATGTTGTTGCTGTTAATTAGGGAGGTCAGAGGTCGGGAAGCAACCCCCTTGCTGTTGTATTAAGTCACCTAATTCTTGCTGAAGACACCTTTGCTGCGTGGTTGCTTACAGCATCATGATCTTTGCCCTGGGCACCACCCTACATGTTGTATACACATATGTGTGTGCTCATGCCTGCTGCAAAGAAAAGCCCTTGCAATTCCATTCACCAGACGGCCAAACAGTCAGTGGTGCTACTCTAACAAGCTTGGATTAGCATAGTTGTAGTAACTGTGGGCAGACCTCACTCCACAAATAGTAAATACCACTTTCCTCAATGACAGTAATTCTGTATTTACCTCAGTGTGTCAGGATCAGTAGATTTGATTGCAGCCAACAGGATTTGGAAAGCAGCTGGCATTTGTTTTTCATAAAACGCACCCACACATATTCACTGGTTTTGTACGTGCACATGATCTCGGCAGTGGCTCAGTACAGTACATGCAGAAAAAAAAAAACCCACACAAAAGCTTACACACATGCCATAAACATGCTACAAATCTGGCTTGATGCGAGGGAGGCATGATGGTGCAGATGATTCCATGAAAACGCAGACATGTCAGTTGGTCCCTGCTTCTCCCCGGAGAGGCTGTGGATCCTCTCTGCTAATTTTAGAAGGCCGGGGGAATGCTGGAGCTGCTGAGTTTAGTTCAACCAGGCCAAGCTTGGGAAGCGAGGACGAGGCTTCCTAAACCCTCCCCCACCCCCTGTAGCTGCGTGCACACTTTTCAGGAAAACGTATGTGGCGTAGGGATGGAAGGAAGGGGACAGGATGAAGGAGAAAGGTGGAAAGAGAAGGAAAAAGTAGGAGAGAAAAAAAGCATCCAAGCACACGGTGGCCCGGCCTCTAGCGTCAGTGTTGCTGCCACGTGATGGAGGATGTGCATGTGAGTGTGTGCTTGTTTGAATTGTGTGATTAGTGTCGCTGTTTGTCGCCAGCAAATGCGAAGATTACCGTTCGCCCATTGATGCTTAAGTGTGTGTCTGTGTGTATCCTCTTATTTATGAGCCATATGCTGTACACATACCCCTTTATGATCACAGCATCATACCTTGTTTATTTGCATGTGTAAAGTTTGCAATCAGCCCTGCAGTAAAAGGTTAAAAGGAGAGCGCTAGAGAGAGGTGAGAGTAATCCATCGTCGCTCTTATCTCTCGAAGGAGAACGTCGTTGCAAATGCCTGCACACACTCTTAACACGCGCACATGCTCTTGCACGCGCAGAGCGAGAGTCACATATTGTTTTGGCTACAGGCTACAACTGGTTCTAGCTGGATTTAAAGCTACAGCAGTGGGTTTTTTTCCCCCTTCATTTTGCTAAGCTCTGGGATGAATATGTTTCCCTGAGTTGTCTGCTATCCAAGAAATAATTATTATACTCAGTTCCTACATGCTATTGGAAAATGATACTAATGTATAAGAGAAAGGATACTCTGTGTGTCTTAGTCATCTTTTATGCCATGTGTCTCAGTGCACCGCAAACTGATTTTCACACTCTCTAAGTAGACAATAATGTAACCAAATTGGTGTTCACCTCCATCTTAAAACAGCACTCGATGGGATTGGCTGTTGAGACGAGGTCTAAGCTCAAGCCTGATGGGGGGGTGCTTGTCGTTAACCGCCTTTGGCACCCTGCTCTTCCCCGCCATCTAGATTATATTTGCTTTAAGGGCTCTTTCACGGTGAGTCATGTTTATTTCATTGTCCCTTTTATGGCACCGCTGTTCCCCTTTTAACCCCTCGCCTCCCTGCACGCAGCAAAATGTTCCTGCAGTACACAGGAGAGTAAGTTATAGAGGTAATAAATATTAGATGGCCTCAGCTTCCACTAGGAATGTGTGCTAATCTGTTTCAAGTGCAGGAGAGGGACTTTGCCTCTCTCGCGCTCTCATTAGTTTATGATTTCTGCTCGCGTTATTTTAAACAAAGTCAGAATTCATATTTATGTAATGTAATGTAAAAAATGGACAAAAAAGGAAAAATATGTGGGCTAAAGCACACATCATTTAATCACTGTGTTCTAGTTCAAACGCATCCTGGGATCGTCAAAATAATGTCGAAATGTAAAAAAAATAATAATCTACAAAAGAAATATATAGATCAATTCATCAAATAATGCATCGCACTGATTGCCTTACCCAGCATATATTGAATGAATTGTGTATTTTTTATGGTTTCGGGACTAAATAAATAAATAAGTATCCACAGTGTAATAGTATTAGTATTATTATTTGAAGAAAATGAAACCAAAAAAGGTAAAATTACTCATATTTAAAATTAGCCATATTATCCCAATTTTTACTTTTATTATAGTTGATTCTGTTTAAGATTTCTCTGGAGAGCTTGATATAGCTTTACTTTGCCATGGTTCCTGAAGCCCCCTTAATGCGTGTCTTAATAGAGATAGCAATTTTCCAAGCCTGTGTGTGTTGATGTATCCAGTTTGTTATTCTAACTAGCATTTAGTATGTTGTTTAATCCTAACTATATATGTAGACTTCAGTATATATTGGATGTTCTGTAAGTAGGAAAACCTTCACATCAACCTCACAGTGGTAATTACAAATGTGAATTTTATGTTGGTACTCATATCTCCCATGTGGCATTGCACATTTAGAAACTGTGTCAGCATAAGCAATAAGCATGCCAGGGAAAAAAAACAAAAATAAAAACCAACAACATGGTATTAAATGGATAACTGAAAAAGAAAAACAAATGTGGAGGAAGACCACCCATAAAATCGAATATGCCATGTGCAACTGCTAAAAATGTAAGCTAAGTATATAATGGAAAAAGTACTATATGTGTTGCTGCAGTGTTAATTGCTTTTTTTGCAGTTGCTGCTCCTGCATTTGTGGGTGGAGAGCAGTTCTATAGCATACTGAAGCTACGTCAAGCTCAACAGTTAAGTAGGTGATAAAGTATTAGACACATAAGTTGAAGAAAATATGACAGAATATAAAAATAACATGAAAAACCTTTAATGTAAGTGGCCCTCTCATTAAACAAATAAAAAATAATAATTTAACATCTGTAGTCCCAGAATAAAAGGTGACATTTGTTGAAGGAGTCTTGGGCTGAAACTGCACATGTCACCAAAAGTAATCATAACAGTAGCATGCAGCTTCATGCTCCACGGCTCTATCCACAGGCAGCATGTGAGCTGACAGAGACTGATGTGGTGAGGTGGAGGCATGGCCAGGCTTCTGACAGGAGAGATAATAGCCAATAAGGCACCGCCACTCTGGATGATTGACAGGCTCCAGGGAAGGCCCCGTCTGCCCACAAACCCTGTTCCACGGTGCAAACCTCTGCTCAAATACAAACACTATAGCTATACATGTGTATACACACGTGCACAAAGATGCACATTTATACACACATACTGCACACACATACATACAAATCATTCACATTATTGACAGGTTCTTTACTATTCAGTGAATGCTCACAGCAAATTACGAAGGTAGTCCAATACAATATACAAAGACATCCATTCACTGTAGCTTAAAGTAATTAAGTGATTTGGATCACAAACAGAAAAGCACATTTTATGGTAAAACATATAATGTGTCAGACAGACAGATGAAAACAAATCCCACACAGATGCAGAGTGATGCAAGTCTATCAAGAGACTTCTCTGCAGAATGGTGGAGAACACGAAACCGATACAATGCTCACTGCCGTCACTTCCCATTTTGGCTCAGGATGGCAGCTGTCAGGCTGATGCAATAGTCGGCATTCAGGAGACATACTGTCAAAGATCGTTTGATTGGAGATAATACAGACCGTGGATGACTCCATAATATTGTAATCCACAGTTACAGTCATTTAAAAAAGGAAACTACCCAAGGATTCATGAATGCTGCTCCTGCAGTGTACAGTAATTCAATCAATATGTGACTGTATAAACGCACGCTGAAAGCTAAAAACCAGACAACAGAAGAATCAATGATGTCATCAAAACGTAAAAACTGGAGCTGTGTCAGGATGTTTCCTCAAGCCGAGCAGTATTCTTATTTTAAAGGCATATTGTACATATACATGCCTCTAATCTCTTTTTCCTAAAGTGCTTATGGATTCTGACTAATGGCTTTCCACAAGCAGCTATGAAACAAGTTGTTTTAGTGCTTTAAATTTTGATCATTACACTTGACCATTTACCCCCAGTTGCTAAGCATTCTAAATGATTTGAATGAATAATATGAACCTGATCATTTCTTGACTGACGCTTGAATCTCGGATAAGGCAGACTAAAGCAGACACTAAACCAGCCAAATAATGAGTGCAGATATGATAAATGTGGTTGAATGCGTGCTCTGCCGGTTTTGCTCAGGTTCCTGCAATTTCCAAGGGCGGCTGTGGCTCCGGAGGCTCAGGAGGTAGAGCGGGTTGCTCACTGATCACAGGGTTAGTGGTTTGATCCCCAGCTTCTCCTTCCACATGTCAAAGTGTCCTTGGGCAAGACACTGAACCCCAGCTTGCTGCCATCAGTGTGCGAGTGTGTGTGTGTGTGTGTGTGTGTGTGAATGGGTGAATGAGAGGCAAATTGTAAAGCACTTTGTATAAAGCACTATATAAAGAAGAGATAAAAGGTAATTAACCCACATTCTATAGTATTCTCAATGACAGCAGACGAGGATGAATGGACAAAAAAAACAAAGAAAAGCAGACAATGAATTAACAATACGTGTTTTTACACTAATCAAACAGCAAATGTTCAATGAGTGTATTATGGCAATTGCACTCTAAATAAGACATTCACATTGCGTTTTTGGTTGTATTTTTACATACATTACTTATAGTTAAACAATATTTTCTTTGTACCGTTGATCCTCATATAAAAGCCGGTATTTAAATAATGGCGAAGCACGAACAAATAAAGGCCTGTCGCTAATAAATAATAATAAAAAATAAAAAAACACTGAGGGGTGTGGAATTAGTTGTACTACAACAACTCACATGGTAAATTTAGTATAATGTACATTTCCGTGGCAACAACATGTTATACTCACCACTCTGCTGTTCTGAGTTTTTCTTTTTTACCTTAATTAATTCCAGTTGTTTCTTCTATGCTGTACTCCTGATGTTGACGTTAAGCTGTCAACAAAACTTCCAGATGTTTTTTCACATTAAAAACCTACCGATAAAGGGAAGGATGCGGGACTTTTAATGTTAAAATTACGGAGGAAGTGTTGAGTTTTATTCATGGTAGCTTAACATTTTTGGGGAAAAAGGCAAAGTAGAATGCCTGATGTGACACTTGCTGTGCTGATAGAATTAGTGGTGTGGAAATGGACATTATAATGAATTTATCAAGACAACAGCTAAACTTGGCCTAGGGAACAGGCCTGTCTCTAATATAAGCCACTGAGGTAAATAAAGGCCACTATTTTAGATTTCACGGGCATTGTCATTTCATCTCTTTTTCATTTCCTTTGAAGTTACTCTAATGTCTCCTACTGCATTACTAAGAATCCCTTCTGTAAATAAATATTATTTTAATTGTATGACTGTGTCCTACAATAAGGATTGCCCGATTGCCTGGGGCCAGTGAAAAGTTATGTCGGGCCAGTAAATACAATCAGCCAGTTGCCCGACCGGGCCAAAAAAACTTTATTGTTGGACCCAGTTATGAGTTATAGATGCTTGTATAATTTCTCAAACGTCATTTTACGTACTGAAAAATTTGCACAGGCTAGCTACAGATGGGGCAAATATTCACTGTTGCATTTTAATACTTATATGACATACATTTATCATTTTTTATCTTGAATTTGTATCCATTATATTTCCTTTTCTAATTCTTATTCTTATTCTTATGTCAGCACAGCCTCAAGAGTATGCCACCATGTATTTCACTGCACATATTAAATGAGTATGTGCCAAGTAAAACCATTTAATCTTTGAAATCATTGGGATCTTTTAATTGCAGCCTTAGTACGTGTTTTGGATTGTCTTGAGTATTTCTTTTTCAGCATTACTTCACATTCTGGGCTTTGACAATTCCCACCTCTAAGCTCTGCGTCACTCAAAGAATACATGTAGATGGCAGTCCCGGTCACTGATTTCCTTTGTAAATCAGATGCTAATTTCATGCAGATTCTAAGAGCAAATAGAAAGGTTTGCGTTTTCATGGACATAAGTCTGGCCTCAAATGTACACAGAGATGGATTACATCGCATCCCAAGCAGTGTTCATTTGGCACCTGATTTTGATTTAGTTTTAGTCTTTTGCTGGAAATGTAGTAATTTTAGTAATTTGATTTTTGTTAGATTTAGTCTATTTTAGTCAACACAAACCAAAAACATTAAAGTGTAGTTTATGTCAAGCATTTTAAAATGTTATGCCTTCCAAGCATTTTGAGGCTACAGCTGTCGCCATCTTTGTTGTGTATCATGGTTTTGGGTGTCGCTCTCATCTATCACAAGGTTAGTGGAAAGGACATTGCTTACTTGTCCACACACACAGTGTCCATGTTGCTCTGCTCTACAGTAATTCAACTGACTGACTCTCCTAAGTAAATCCAGTTGGCATTTTAACTCTGGCCGCTCTCTCTCCGTTGTTCCTGCTCACCTGGCATTAGCATTAGTACACCTGCTCTCTCCGCTGCAGAACAGCGGCTCATTCAGAAGCTGGATTCACTCACTTGTTCACTAAACTGCTGTTCAATGTGTGGGTTAAGCTTGAGAGGAGAAGCTAAAACGTCAGATAATGTAGTGATATTTCTTTAGCGAACATCTAGAGGAAGATTTAGATGGTTGACCGTCAACATTATACTGGAACTTATATAGCAAGATAGCCAACGTTTCCGACAATTCTTAAAGTTACATCCACAGCACTTGATAATGTTACATTAGCTTACCTTTTTATAAATGTTGGCATGCTGCCTGTATGTTTTTTGTAATTTATCTCAGTTGTTTTGTTGCTGCTTCTTGTCTAATTCTCAGTGGATTCCACAGTTTTTTTATAGAACCGGTAATGTCAGATAACATTACTGACAGAGACAAAACGTTACTGAATGCAAGATGCTTCTTATTAACGGCAGTGCAACAGGTCAAGCAGTTAAATAACTTCTGAACTTTTCAAACATCCCTTCTACTCTTAATTGTCTGGTATTAGTAATAGGGAGTGCAGTCACCACATCTCTGGCTTACTCCCTCTCTCTCCTTTGCAAACTCATCCTCAACCCCCACCTCCTCACTCCAGTATTCGCTCCGCACAATTGCCTCAGTTGATGGGATTGGACCTCAGGCGCCTGCCCCCATTCTTCAGCCACCCTCCATCCCTCCATCGTTCACTCCCGCCATTCACACCATCCCCCCTGTTGTCACTCCAAACCTCATCACTCACTCCATGGAGACTCCACCATCAGTAGCCAATAAGGAGCTTCAGTGACACACACACACACACACACACACACACACAAACATTCTGAAAAACACACAGAAGGTGACAGTGACTAGCTTGTCACAGCCAGTAGCCAGGAGGAAGCCTTGGGCCATGTCCACACTAATGCAGATACATTTGAAAATGACATTTACCTGTCCAAAGTTTTCCAGTTATTTTCAGGTTATTTTCTCAAGGTATAGTGTTTACACTGAAATGCCAAAGCAGAGGAAAAATGCTTCAGATTCTTCTATTGGGCATTCACATGCCACTAGAGGCAGCAGCTTTACACCATTTCTGCCAGGCGGCTTTCTGCTGTTTTATGAAGCGTTAAATGTTGTTCACAGAGCAAACATCAAGAACCTTAACAAGTCAAGATTCTTAAAAACAGATCACAGAATCTCACACATAATCAGACACCTGAGATCAAATCATATGTTAGTGTTTTTGAAGAATTCCATGTCCAATTAAAACTACCATGCAAGATTGGCATTTTCAAATTTAAAGTATTATTAATTGATTTTTTTGGGGGGGGGGGTGAGCAGAACAACCTCTAAACCCAACATTGACATATAATCACCGTATGCAGTCTGACTATAAAAAAGGTTGTAAACAAGTCAGTTTAGCCTGATTATCTAAACCACTTTATTTTAAAGTTAAAGTGACCACACATGAAATGTTGGTACCATTGCACAGGAAAACGATGTTGTATACAGCTACAACAAGTTGGGTTAGTCAAAGTGAACCAAGCTGGTCTGCAGAAGTTTACAACGGACAGTTCAGGTCATAATTTTACAGTTCCCCCTTAAAATAATAAATAATAATAGGTTAATAAGATAAAAACACAACATATTTGACTATATTTGATAATTCTACATCACCTCATAAAGTTGTTGTACAGGTAGTGTACAGCTCATTCATCAGAAATTCGTCACTGAAAACAGCTGCATGCTGCTGCAAACAAGGTTGGATAGAGCAGTGAGTGGTCCAAAGCAGTAAAGTTGCAGGTCAATAAACCAAAACATTGAGCTAAAAGAAGCTGAAAGGAAACTGCAAAGTTGGTGACAAATCTCACATAGTCACAGTAAACATAGACATTTGATTCAAATTGAGTATAAAAAATGATTAGTGTAGCTTTAACTACTTTAGGGCCAGCTAAGTTACCTACCTCTCAAGGGTTCATCTACTTGTGAGCAAAAAATGTTCATGAAGTCCAACATGTTTTGGCCTCAAAGTGCTGCTAAAGGAAAGGTGACCAAAGGGGCCCACTGTGTAAAAAGTATTGTCAACCCACCCTGTATATTTTAGATATCTTGTGTACATTGCTGACAGTCTCACCAGAAGGTACTGCCAAAGGAAAGGGCAGGAGGTCATTAAATTCATCATCCTCTGATGGTGATGAAAATCTGTATCAAATTTCATGGGAATACATCCTACACAGGAGTTGTTGAAATATTTCACTCAGGACCAAAGTGTTGGACTGACAGACAACTATGCCATCCCTAGAGCTGCACAAATTGAGTGGCTAAAAACATAGACATGACCCTATTCATCTCCGAGTCTCTCCAACAAGTTCACTGGGTTTAGCCTATGCACACAAAGTCACAAAGTCAACCAGTTGACCTGCTCTCTGTGCAGATCTATTAATAAAATTACCAGTCCAATGAGGATAAGGCCAGTTCAGGCCAATGCAACTAGATGAGACGGAGTATCGTTTCCATAGCAACGACTCTCTGTACGTCCGTTCTAACCATTGGCTTTTCAGGCATTTTTTGTAGCTGGATATAATTTGTAGCGTCTTAAAATATGAATGAGGATAGTACAGTTGCATTTCTAGTATGGATGAGGGCTGAGATGACCAGCTGACTTCACTACAAGCTGATTAGTTGTTGAAACAGGTGACGTGTCTTAGGTTCTAAAACCAGCCACTGGCGATTTGACAAGCTGAGTCGCAGGTGATGCCATCAGCCAACTTGAGTCGAACTGCGACGGGCCAGTTCACATCGCTGCAACATTCTAAAACGGTTTCGTCTCGTCGCGAATCTTTGGTCTGAACTGGCCTTTAGGGTGTCTCATATAGTGTATTAGCTGACCACCCTGCTTCCCCTCCATGTGCAGTACTAGCCTGTCTACCATACTGAGTCATACTCTGTCGCAGTCAAGATTCTGCAGTCTTCTAAGTCTGCTTCACTTCTCCCTGCAGCAGTTTCTTTTCCTGTACATTTTGAAGTTGAGAAGAAGGGGCTTATTTTATTTATGTACTTTGTAAATATTGCAATAAAATGAGCATGTACTATAAGTAATGATGGTTTCTGCTATGTTTTTTTCAGCAGGAGGTCTTTTAGAGAATCTTTGGAATCCCAATTCTTAGACACTAATTTAAAAAGCCTTTCATTGGGGAATTTGCTATTGCAGAAATCTTCTGACTATAAAGTAGGCTCTGAGAAAGTGTTGGATTTGTGGTGGTATTTGTGTGCTGTGAGGGAGGTAAAGGGGTGACAAAGAGAGAGCAGGATTTGGTGGGTGTGCTGTGTTATCAGGTGCAGTAATAAGGTTTATCAATGCTGGAATCACAAGCCACAGGGACAGCTCTTCACTGCTAGTCTTAACACACAGTGTCACCTCGCTTCTCTGGAGAGCCATTGGAAGTGCCGCTGTCTCTCTTTCCCTCCATCTGCCACCCTCATCCTCCTGTTCTGCCTCTCGCCGCCTCTCTGTCTCCCAAACTCTCCCTGCTTTTTTGCCTGTCTCTTTTCTTTCTCTTCTCTTTCTCGTTTCCTTTCCTTCTAGACTCTTTCGCTTCCTCCATGTCACTTCTGTTTATGTTTACCCCTCTGTTTGTCTCTCTCTCTCTCTCTTGTCACTCTTCCCTCCTCAGTCTGTACGTGCAGACATGAAAGGCAGACAGGTCGTCGGCCGCGGCTTCACAAGGTTACGTGAAACAAGAAATGAGAAAAGAAGTGTCAGGGTGACAATTCACTTCAACCTCTTAGATACTTCATGTGACATCTTGAAAGTTGTCATGAAGAGGACACATTAAGCGCAGTTTGTATATAGGTTTTGACTGGAAAATAAATCCCTGAAAACCTTTACATACACAACTTTCTGGCCGCTAACGTCAGTACTTTTGTATCCTGGATTGAATTTAATTGTTGCTACAGTACATTGGTAGTAATTGGGAGGTTATATATTAACATGCATTATATACCCTATTTGACCAAATCTCCCTGCAACATAAGCCTGCCTGACAGTGCTGCCTGCCTTTGAAGAGAGACATCACCCATGATGCTCCAAATTTATTTGACACATGGTGGCTCACCATTGAGCTTTAAGCTCCACAGTTGCATAGTTAGTGGTAGCCTCATGTCGGGAAGCATTGTTCATGTTTGGCTGCGTCAGGCTTACCATGCTGCTTCAACTGTTATTAGCAAATGATGCTAATTTCTCACTTTGGGGATGGAGGAAAAGAGAGAATGGATATGACGGAGAGTGAGAGAGAGAGGGTGTGAAGAGGCATGGATTTTCAGATTTTGTTAAATGCGCTGTGTGGGATGACACCACAACCTTGAATGACTTCGGTTCCTGAGGGTGTCACGCAAACAACAATAGCTAAAAGCAGAATTTAGCTTTCTATGTTTAGGTCTGGAACTTCTGGCTTGTTTATCTGCAAATGTAGTGCAAACATACATTTGATGTGTTGGATGTCAGCACCAATTGAGTTCACTTCACCAGAGAAAAGTCTCTTTGGGACTACACTAGTGTTAGTTGCCCAGCTAGCATCCTTATGGGCTTGGCAGCCTTACAGCTGTAACATCTCCAGCTAAAGTCGGTGTTTTGCCACAATAATCACAATGCCTTCTGTCTCTAATCCTATCATTAAACTCATCTGATTTCCCTTTACGTGCTTTAAGTCTTTTGCCTCCCACAGTGATTAGGAACAGTTTGATATCCTGTGGTGATCTCCAGGAGGTTGAAGGTTGTGGACCGGAGCTCTGTAAGGTGACGGCACTCCCTGCTCGAAGGCCCTTGGGGTCAGACTAGAGTGCGAGCTCAGGCAGCATGGGTGTGTATGGTGAGGGGGAGCGGAAGAGAAAGGGAGATGGTAATGAAGGAGCTAATTGCTTCCAGTGGATTTTGAAATCGAACCCCAGCCCCCAGTGCATGGGCCTGGCAGCACGCAAATGGAATATTGATGACTATGGCGAAAATAAGGGAAAATGACCCTGCTATATGATCGATTTGAAAGCCACAGATCTGTGCAGAACATGTCTCAACAGGCAATACATTTCCCCTGGTTTTTATGGATCCGTATACACTTACCACGGGTTTAATATTGCTGAGGTGCACAAATATTACATCATATCAATTTGCTCTCTCTATTATTCATAGCAATAATGTTATATTGATAGTCTTTACAGCTCCACAGGAACTTTGTAATTACATGATTATAATTAATACACATGTGGAGAGTCAAACATACCATAGACTGGTAGCCTTTTACTTTAGTATTAGTATTTTGTGGCAAAATATAATATATGATAAATGATTAGGAATTATATTTGACATTGCAAGTCATGTAGGAAACCATGATGGGAACCATGAATGTCTGTACAAAATTTGAATGGCAATCCATCCAATAGTTGTTGAGATATTTCAGTCTGGACCAAAATGGAGGACTGACTAACTGACTGACCCCTAGAGCTGTGCTGCCAGCGAAACTGTAAGCTATTGCACTGCCAAAACCTCTATTACACTGGTCAGTAGGTCACTGCTCTTTAACTCTGGCTACACCATTTCCCACATCCAGGACTGGTAAACAGCCACTAATGGTTCTGTTTGGTCTATTGGCACCTTTTAATAAAATGTGACCAGGAATCCCTTTGAATGCCGTAAGCCTGTCTTATCCAGAGATAAACAACGTAATTAGAGTATGCTGGATAGATGAGGGGAGTTGCCATGACGATAACCATTCTACCTTGGGGCAGGTGAGAGCATACAAGATCAGGTGCCTGGGGTGGATCTGAAGGGATTAACCTTGCTGCATGCCTGCTTAGATGTAGCGACAGAGGGTACTTTCTTGGTGGCTTTTTTAGAGTTTTAAAAAAGTCTGACTCACCTTTAATTAAGTTGCTCGCCGTATATCCAATATTGGATCAGAGGGTGTTTGTTCACAAAGCCTGTTTAAATGACTTTAAAGATGTCATTTGTATAATTGCTTGAGAAAAGTAAAAGAATATAACATTTATAAACCAGAAACCAGTCAGCCTTCTATCCAGATTTGCCATCAGGCATACGCAGGGGGCCTCCAGGTAAGATGTGACAGAGAGCCCACCAGTGTCAGTGTAGCATCAAAACATTTCTACATAACACGGTTATAGTGCCAACTGTTTCAAGGACTCTCTCTGGCTTGGGGACCCCAGAGGGTTTTGGCCCATACTCGTCCAGATGTGCAATAAAGCCAAGTGGAGCAAGAGACCCATTTTATTATCGACATTGATGACAGAGTAACCACACTGTAGATATATAAATCAATATTTTATTAATCATCTGAAAGACTTTCTCATTGGATGTTTTATAAAAAGGCTACGGAGAGAGTCACAATGGCACAATTGACGGGACTGACATGCCACTTTTTCTTTTTCTTCACAACTTACAGCACTATCATTTTGCGTTTGGTGTCCTAGACAATTGTTCCAGAACAATATTATATGGATAGACAATCTACTGGCCTCTCCATGCAGTGAATGCCTGTGCAATTTCTTAGATTAGATGCATGAAATCAGTAGAGATGGAGTGGTTTTTTGATTCTCCAGTGTATATTCTGCAGCCTCTCTTGTGTTGCGCTCTCTCAGTGGTAATAATGGGTTTCTATTTATTCCCCTGGCACATGGATCAGGGCTTTCACAGGGCCTTTGTTGCCTCGCATACTATTTCCTCTTGTCTCTGTGTTGCGCAGAGACATGAGTTTGACGCCGAGGGGAGAATTTCTCCATGACCGGGATCAGCACCCCATCATCCCACAGCCCCGCTCCCCTTTCCTTTTGGTTTCTCTCTCAATATTCTCATTCTCATTTTTTTTTTCTCCCCCTCCTTCTGTATCTTTCACAACACTGCTCCCTCATGTTTACATATAGCCTGTTCCAAAACAACAAACTGGAGCTTTACAGCCTTCAGCCCGTGTGCTTTCTCTCCCTCTCTTTTTCTTTCTCATCTCTCTCGTCTGTCTTCCCCGCTTGTGCTTTTTCTCCTTTCACTCGTCATGACTTCTCTGTGAGTACACAAAAGAAAAATGCAGGATGCAGAAGAAATGAAATGACACGTTGAAAATGGTATTGTTGGCAGGTAATGAGATAGTTACTGTTACCAAGTGCCGCGGAGGTTAGTTGGTTTGGTATGTTGACTGGGCTTTTTCTGAAGGTTGTAATTTCTGAAAGGTGCTGCCTTGTGAACACTGGGTTCTTGGAGGAGGAATCTTCTACCCCTACCCTTGAGTCAGTGGTGCCGTATCCAACTTAACACACTGTGTAAATAATTGACAGTGAGTCCGACCTTGTCTCTTAACAGATTCACCTAGACCCAAGCAAGCTGACCAGAGTGTGTCAAACCACCTTTTTAGAGGCAGCAGGAAAAGTGTCAATTATTTCATCACAGATCATAAGGAAACACTACTCCTCTGTCTCATCCACTCGTTCTTTCTTGTAGAGTCTTCTCTTTCCCTCAGCCCAGCAATTTTATTTTTGCTCTCACACTTTTTCCATCCATCCCTGAGCCCCCACTCCCCCCTGTCACTTTCTGTCTGGAGCTGTCTCACTTTACTCTCCGTGTCGATCTAAAAAATGGGCCCAGGAAGTCACTTTGCAACAGCGGAGTGATATAAAACTGTAAAATCAGGCTAAGTTTGATTTATGCGCACCATTAGCGGGGAATAGTGTTCCATCATAAGTAGTCTGTCTGTCTAGAGGCTGTATGTGAAACCTAAACCCACGGTCGTACAGATAGGATTTTATGATCTGGACTGAATGATGGGATTATCATAGCTGTAATTATGGTGAGCAGTGCATTGTGTGTGTGTGTGTGTGTGTGTGGGTGGGTGTGTTTGCTTGATGTAACCTCTGCAGCGTACAGTAGGTCTCATATTTACTGGGGCTGCTTTTATGATTGATGCTGGGACCAACATGGACGCCAGGCTTGTTTCATGTTTTAAACATTATAAGAAATGCGAGAATGAATGTGATGATGACTGTTGGGGAAGTAGTCGTCATGGTCCACAAACACATAAGGAAAAACATTTTTTTTTTAAACGACACATGGTGAATCATGGCAAGCTCAGGTGCTGAATGTCAGTGCCGAAAATGTATCACTTACCTTCTCTGGCTGTCGTGAGAAGATATATCACTCCTAAAAGTAACATGCTGTTTCTTCTCTCTTGTCATTTCAGCGAGAGAGGAGAACGTGGCCACATTCCGTGGCTCTGAGTACTTCTGCTATGACCTGTCGCAGAACCCCATCCAGAGCAGCAGCGACGAGATCACACTGTCCTTCAAGACGTGGCAACGCAACGGCCTCCTGCTCCACACGGGGAAATCCGCAGACTATGTCAACCTGGCTCTCAAAGATGGGGCCGTCTCCCTTGTCATCAATCTGGGTTCCGGGGCCTTTGAGGCCATTGTGGAGCCAGTCAATGGAAAATTTAATGACAACGCCTGGCACGACATCAAAGTGACACGCAACCTGAGACAGGTAATCGGGGGTAGCAGTGATGGACGGAGTTTGGCGACAGGTGGATTTTTTTTTTTTTGCTTTAGATTAGCTGCTTCCAAGAGCTTTGAGACATAGCTGGCGTTAAGAATATCACCTTGTTCTGATTGGTTGTCATTCCATCTCCGCAGTTCAGATACATTATTGAGACAGATGTCATTATACTTTTGGTTGCCTTCACAATTACATGAATTATTTTTAATTTAATGTCATTGTTTAATTTCATTTTCCACTAAATGAATGGTTAAACAACACAGGGCAAAGCAGTTCTTTCGTATGTGATTGATAGCTTAGTCAAGGCGCCATTACGCTAGGTATTTTCTTCTCTCCTGTTTATCGGCTTATTGAACTTGAGTTTCGTGTGTCCTCAAATTAAAGTTATCTGATAATTTCTATTTTGCTTCACACTCCCCAAAGCCGACACCTCAGGCACTGCCGCTATCTCCTTCCTTTCAGAAACTGTGTTTATGCTTGTGTAGAAATATAGACTTTCACTTTAAAGCCAGGCAGAGTGTTAGTGCCTTTGAGCTGTCCATTAATGCAGTATTTATAGCTCAGATGATCATGATGCTTTTTAAAGAGAGAAGTACATTTCCATCAAAGATGTGCATCTGTTGTGCATAAGCAGAATTTGTTACTTGACAGATATTGCTCACCATTTTCTTAATGTGATTTTAAATTAGCTTGTATTGCTGTGAGGTGAATCAGTGCTGTCTACAGGAGGCTGTAACAATAATGACACTGTATGGAGGTAGTGCTAGCTGCAAAGTGTGGAGTTGTTCATTGTCTTGCTCGACCTTTAGTTTGTCTGCAAGGTGAGACAGCACTTAGTGTTGCTCTCAGAGCAGCACAACAAGTAAGTGCCGATTTCCTGACCCTCCCTGACAGTAAGCTCTCGCCCCACAGGTTAGTAAATAGTTGTAGCTGCAAATCCCAACAGGATAACACACCGTTTAGGGGGTTAGAAGCTAAGAGCCAAAGGCTGCTTGCCTGTTTTCTTCTTTCTTTCTTTCTTTTTACAGATCTGTCTTTCTTTCACTATCATTTTCTTTCCTCTTTGAAAGGCACACTTTGTTAGACTAAGGGTGAAAAAAACACCACAAGTTTTGTTGGGGTTTAAGCCATCCTACACAAATTTTTATCTGAAAGTCCCACATCTTACAGTACTTCTCTGTGTTTCTTTCTTGCAGGACTCTGATAGACTGTAGAAAATTTGGCTAGGATGGCAAGATGGCACTTTATTACTGCAGTGAATCCTGTAGTGTTTTTTCACCACAACACTAACTCATCCATGATAAAAGTCATTTTTTTACTACTAACCAATATCTAACCAACTAATGTACTAACATCCTAATTCTTCATCGTTGCTTTTGGTTTTTGTTTTCTGTCCATCCTTATTAACAACCTTTTTTGTTCACTATTCTTTTGATTTCCTTTCTTCCCCTTTTTCTGGAAAGCAATCAGGCATTGGACACGCTATGGTAAACAAACTACATTGTCTGGTAGATATCATTCTTATTGTCTTTTTTTTGGGTTTGCCGTGTGTCCCCTCCCCCTCTCTTCTTTTATTCGTTCTCTTTGAGTTCCATCCTAGACACTCTTATCAAAAAATGAGGAGATGGGTTTGTATTACCAGGCAATTCTTTCTTCGCTTCTTCTCAATTTCCTCCCTGACCTGCCAACAACCCCCTTCTTTATCCCACAATCCCCCATCCTGTTTTTTTTTTTTCCACTTTGGCTTTTACTTTTTTCTCTTTGTTTCTTCCACATTATTGCAGATTTCCAACAAGTAAAAAAAATTAATTGACTTCTTTGCCTTTGTCAGGGCAACTTACTTTTTATTTTATTTTTTTTTCACACAAAAAGTCCCCATTTTTTGTGAGGACTGTCGTCCAGAACTGACAGAAGCTTACCACAATCCCAAAGATGGTGACCTCGACACCGAGACCTAAAAGAGAAACTACCAAAAACGTGGCAACCCTTAACCTTCATTGCGGGAGCTCTGACAGTTGTTTCCAACTCACTATGGCGCATGGCATGCCCACACCTCATTGACCTCTCATCTCCCAAACTCATAGAACCTCAACCCTGTCACCCAAAATAACCACTAACACTCTAATTCACTCACTCACTTTCCACCTATCACTGTACCACCCCACTCTGCCCTCCCTGTGTGTGTTTTCGTGGCATGCTGGTGAAAGTGGTGTTTGTGTGTTTCGGCTAACCTTGATCACCCTTACCCCTGGGCCCATATACATAACATTTCTAAGAATAAGCATACTGATCTAGGATTATCGGTCTGGTCCAGTGACATTGAAAATACAACCATGACACCTGAGCTAAACCTGATCAAAGATCAGCATCAGCTATTCTGAGAGTGCGTTTGAATATGGGCTCTGGTCTTGACTGTGCATGAGCCTCTGCACCCTGTGTGGCCTGCTCCAGCTTCGTATGGCACCATTGATCCACTTACTCCCTTACATGTCCAATTAAGTGTGTTTAATTTGCCTTCTAACAGTGATGACCTTGGTTTGCACATTGATGTGGTGTGAAAAGCCTCCCTTTGTTTTGCATGTGTGTGGATATATAGATGTGGATGTCTGCAAGAGAGGGGAGAAAGTGAGACGGATGGTGTGAGAATGAACGTATGCGTGTGAGTGTAGGCGCCCGAGTGTGTGTGCTGACATACGTGTGTACTGTAAATGTGTGTGTCTGCAGTTACTAGATAAATCCCGAAACCTAAGACAAGTGCGATCAATTTGTCCTTGGTTTGAACATTGTACTAACCCTCCCCCAACCTGAACTTTCAAAACCAAACCTAGGATCCATTCTCTTCTTACCCCCATCAAAGATAAAGAAAATATGCCTCTGCCATATTTTCTTTACCTGTCCTGTGAATCCTATGGCAAAAATTCCATTAACAAAATCCAAACGCTGTCTGGTCCAAAACAATCGCTTCAAGGTACCAAACGATTCTGTAAAAAAAGGTTCAATGAGAAATACAACCTACAGTGTGGAACCTAAAGAAAAGTTCAAGTAGCTGATTTCGAATGCAGACCAAGGAAGGAGGTGTGTTTTATACACATCACAGGATCGAATTCCAGAGTGTAATGGCTTGGCTTTGGCTATGTGTTACCCCTCGACAGGTGACTATCGCCGTTGATGGGATCCTAACCACCACTGGCTACACCCAGGAAGACTACACCATGCTGGGCTCTGATGATTTCTTCTACGTGGGTGGGAGCCCCAGCACTGCGGACCTGCCCGGATCTCCAGTTAGCAACAATTTCCTGGGCTGCCTCAGAGAGGTAGGAGGGACTCAAATGAATACAGACAGAGAACAGGTGCATGACTAGTATAGTATGTGGGTTGTTCATTCCCAATATTATATCTGCATTTGCATTACATTTTTCAATGTTTCAAGCATAGACTGTATATAAAGATGGACAACGCGTTTCCACTTCCTCCCACTGTACAAAAATGAAGCCAAAATATCCCGGATATGGGAGCGGCCATCTTGCGCTGGTGACGTCATTTGGAGCCAGAGTCTGCGCAGTAGTGATACGCGGTATCGAGTTCCCACCCAGACACCCACCCAAACAAAAATAGCATCAAATAACTAAACTTATCAGAAAAATGAAATTTTATTTGATGTGTACTTTGATCTGTTTTGTATGTCCCATCCGCTTACATGGAGGGGGCGGGGTTTATGACCTATGCTGCATCGAGAACGAGATGTTTTGGCTTCACTTTTGGGGAGCTGTCATGTCGTCCATCTTTATATACAGTCTGCGGTTTCAAGACTGTAGTAGTACACATACAGATGCTTTCCTAGTGTTTACTTAGCCAGTGCGGCTGTTTTAGATATGGACAAAAATAATATTCAGCATACTTTCTCTGGAAGGAAGGGAAAGGAGGAAAATAAATAAAACTGCATTATCAATTAAAGCTGCTGAGTTGGCAGAGGAAGTATCAGACTTTCAATATTCCCTCACTTAATCTAATTCATAACACTTACTGCAGTTTGTGTGTGAGACAATATCCCAAAATTGCTTCTGTCACATGTAATTTGCAGCATCAGCTTGAGTGTGCCGCTGAAACTCCTCCCAGTGGGCAACAATCTGAAAGAAATATTTGCCTGTGATGAAATACGAAAAAGCCTTGTTGTTTTGGGACATTTATAATGTATTTGCTGGCTCTTTGAGCTTGTGAGTAGAGCCAAAAAATATATTAAGTGCCCTGTTATTTACATTTTGCTCACCATTACTTATTCTGCAGCAAGTAATGATAATAAAGGGAGGACTGGTGGCTCTTCAGAGCTGTAAAAAAGAAAGTCTACATCGATTTCTGCAGTTTAGCAGCAGTGTCAGATATAGCATTATGTATTTACTTGGCACTGGGTGCAAGTGTGTGTCTTTTTGTAGGGGCTGCAGTATGGAACATTGCTTTAATTGGAAACCACACTCATTATCAGTGATTTTGTCTTGCTGTTTAAAAGATTTTTGGAGAATGGTGTTGGTAATGTGAAGGGTTAATAGAAGTATGTTTTCACGTTGTGGTTTTTCGAGAGACAACATTTGAAGCCGTGGTCTTGGACAGCTTTGTTACACTGTTAGAACGAAGGTCAGTTCTGAGGAAATTCCAGGACTAATGTGCCTTAGACGATTGGAATGCTGCCAGGAAATTGTTGCCATTGTTTGCTGTTAAAGCAGATACAGTTATGTTTGGTAAAATGGCAACTTTCTTGCTCTATCTGAAAGTAATCTCGTATTGGGCCAGGATAAAAAGCCCAGGCAGTGTAATAATTGTTCATACTCACAACAATCCACAAAAGTTTGACTAAAATCATTTAGTATAATTTTGCCTCTTTGCTTAGTATAGTATAATTTTTGCTTGTAGAGTTTGTGGCAGCGAACTCTACATGAAAAACATTTGTTGTCTTCAACCATGGAAACAGAACATCCTAGTTCACGTTTTAATTTTCATGGCATCTCAAAAATGTGTGCAAATGCCGGGACACAAGGTCACAGAGATGAAACACTAACCAATACAAGCACATTTGAGCATTACGGCTCATTCTTGACCTTCAACAACAGCTGACAAAGCGATATCGTGACACACAGTGAGTTGCTTCCTCGTTAAAATCGTATTAAAAGACAGCAAAAGCCACAGAAACAATGCAAATAGTTGGCTGCTGTTAACCAAATAAAGTGTTTGTATAGACCTAGTTTTGTACTGAACTAAACAAGTTGAACCAGCAACCGACTGAACATACTACTGAACTGAAGTCAGAATCCCAGCTGATTGACACTGTATTACAACCAGTGATGCGTTCACTTACTGATGTACGTATAACTGCATTTGAACTGTGATTTGATTGCTTAGCGTAGGAAAAAGGGAACAAACTACATATTCAGTGACTATAAATCTTTTTAATGAAATGAACTCAAATATTTGAATCAGCAAAGTTATTTCCACCTCTAACACCGAACCTTTTGCTCCTTCAAACAGTATATATGGTCCAAAGTGTGTTGGTTTAAAAGTCAAAAAAGTTGCAAATGAAAAACTATTTGAATCTGTTGGGAACGTTTAAGGAGTTGAGGCAACATCTTAATGAAACATCTGTGCCCAGTAACCACCACCAAGCACTGTGCAGTGGTTTTCCTAAAGTATATTTTAATACTGAATATGTTAATCTTATTTCTCAATCAAAACAATATTGTATACTGTGATGATTTTAGTCAAAATAATCATACTATGACATTTATTTGCACACGCCTACTTTGTAGTTCTACTGTAGAGGATATTTTTTTACAGCTTCAGAAAATTTACTTTATCCCAGCTGATGGAATCATGGCTACAGAAATTCATATTTTATTGGCGTGGCATCTCAACACCCTTCATAATATTTGTTTTCTATAGGGACATTAATATGCAACCTTTAATATCTCAGGCTGGCCCTCGTCCTGGCTGTTTTTTCCCTTCCATCACAACCTTCAAAATTTTGACAAGAGCCAGTAGGTCTAGTGATGTGCTGCCAAGCTCAGCCGAGCACCTTCCAACATGCCTTTCATTCAGCCAAGTTCGCTTCCATCAGACCAATATCCACTCTCTGACCTCATCTTGTTTTGAGGGATGCGCGCGCGCACACACACACACACACACACACACACACACACACACACACACACACACACACAAGCAGCCTCGTTTGGGTGATGGCTAAGAGAAAGTCACCTTGTCTGCATTGTTTTATGTTTCGACTGAGTGGCTCAGGCTGCTCTTCCTCCAGTCATTACCACATTGGCTAATGCACCCCTGGTCCATCCTCAAACTGCTATGACACTTTCTCTCTCTCTCTCTCTCTCTCTCTCACAGACACATGTACAGTGCCTACGTTTCTAGCACTGACCCAGTCGTGCCTGCACTGTTACCCGAGGCTCCATGAATAAATAGTTAACATACCCTGAGGCGCCTGTGAACATTAACATCCTAGCTGTGTTTTGTCTTAGGAAACGAGCTCAGTTGATTGTTTGCTTTCAGTCTGTGGTTCCCAGTGTACAGTTAAGCACAGAAAGTGCCAAAATGATACACAATAGAAAGCAGGGGGCCCTTTTTTAAAACAAGGCTAAGGATAATCAAAGAATTAGAGATGAACAAATACATTAATGGTCCACCTGGTGTGCAGCAAGAGGGAATGATCATAATAAATAATAAATAACCACAGCATACACCCTGTGATGAAAAATTCTCCTTCTTATGGTATTGTATTTCAAGCCATTTGTGTATTTGTTTTTTTGCAACATGGGAGGATTTGTTGATTCGCAGTTCTTGACAGCCGTGGAAGTCAGTCCAGCACAAAGCATGAAACATAAATGAGCACTTGGGTCAGTACTGCAAGCAGGCCTGCCAGCTCTATATGATTTTATAGGTACTGCACTCTAAACACTGTAACACATTTGCAGCATCAAAGTAACATGAGCTTCTTACCTGTGTTACTTAACCTGCATTCAGGTCTTCAGGGAGAAGCTCCCGGACCCACCATGTTTAAGTGAGTGGGAGACATTTCTATTGTTGAAGCTTCTAGTAGTTGCATCAGCATTTAGCTGAGTGATTCATTATTATTCTGTGAACGCAGAATTGTATTAACTTTAAAAATTCTGCATATGTTAGGGCTGTTTTTTTGTGTTTGACTCCCCCACTGGTGGTGTAGTCCATGCCAAGCAATAGGGTGAAGAAAGTTGCTTGGACAGGAAATGTGGCTGCTGCTATGTATGGTGATGCCGTAAATTCCCACACAAAGAACAGCTGAACTCCTCCTCGCCCGAGCCTCCTCACTCATCCTCCAGTGTAGGCAAATATGACACAGCCAATGTGACTATAAGGAGAATAAATCTTGGTTTCACTTTAACTAAACATACCCTTATTTGCGCTCATGTTCCACACGTACAGTACCAAGATAAAAAAATCAAAGAATTAAACAGTCGAAGATATACTCTTATGTGTCAATTCTAATACTATACTTCTTTAGAGGCATAATTTGCATATTCACATATCTTTAATAATCCTGAGGCCAATTCGAAATGATTCTAAATCATCACGCTGAAATTTGTGTATTTTATTACGATATCGGCGCCTTCCCTCAAACATCTAAAACTAATCAATATGTATGTGAGCAAATGCGTTTATACTAACCATGATATGAATTTTATACTTGTATATAAAATGTTTAAAGCTGGATGCATCAATTATTTCTCAGCCACGCAGAACTCCAAAATAAGCTAAAAATTGCACGTTTGACACATTACAGCCTCATAAAGTTGATATGGCTAACGTGTTAGCAAACAGTTGCCTAATTACACATCCAGCAGACATGGAGTGACATTAGCATTCATTTGGAGTCGTGTCCAATATTCACTCCTCTTTTGGCTCTGTTTTTGGCTTCCACCAACTCCTGAGAAAATGTCTAGCACTTTAGCTGCTAAATGTTCCACGATGTTCATCAGCTAGTCGCTATATTTTGTCTGTCTCAGAAAAAAAAAAATAGTTTTTTGTCTGAAAATAGCTGCTCACACAGGCTGATGAGAGCTGAACCAAAACAGTAAATTTGCACACCAGAAAACCAAAAACAATGAAAGCTGCTAAAATGCTCCGTGCTGCATTACATGTATTCATTTAAACCCATTCTTCATGTAAAAATCTGCAAATGCATTAATGTAAAGAGTTTGCATATTTCATCATGGGCCGTGATGCAGAGGCAGGTGTATCTTACATGTGTTTCCAATATTATCCGAACAAGTGTGACTCAGCGTGAGTTGGCCCTGGAAAGAGAGCGTTGGGTGGACAGTGGAGTCATGAAGGTGATTCACCATGTGGTTAGGTTGTGGTAGTATTGTTGCGATCCTCAACTGTTCATCATACGGTGCTCCATTAAGCAGGAATGATGCCAGCTGCTACCAAGGACCATGCAAACTGTTCACGAGCGGCTTTGTGATCTCCCCTTCATACTTTTATTCATTCACAATATCTCCTTTGCTGTTGTATGAAGCCCAACTTAAAGTGTGCTTCTTTCCATGCACTGCATTGTGTGTATTTGCATGCATGCTTTCACCTACATATACTTCCTATGCATCATTTCTTTGTATCTCTGCCTCTCTCCTGCGCTCCTACACCATATTTATTCCTTCCTGCCCCCTCCACCTCTTCCTTTGGATTCAATATCCCCAGATAATGAGGGAGTGATTCAGTTGAGTTTGGCCCATTGCTCGGATCAGAGTGTGTCAGTATTTCTGTCTGACTGTGTGTGTGTGTAATGTCTGGCTAGAGCGCTTCAAATGCTACTGAGGCAGGAATGTTGGTGCATATTGGTCTCTGTTCACTATGAGATATTAAAATCACTTAGAGCTGATGAATAAGCTGATGGAGGCATGTGTTGCTGCGGCGAGCGAGTGCCTCCCTTTCTCTTCTGTCTGACAACAAAAGAGATGCTGCACGCTGCCATCACAACCCCTCTCTCGTTCAGTCTCCACTGCACTCATCTGCCTGCGTAGGCTACATGGGATGTCATCCATACTCGACACACACACACACACACACACACACGTCCTGCCTATGCTCGTGTTTTGCCATGTGGGCAGCAGCGTGTCACGTGACTGAGGGCCAGTGGGCAGCCGGCTCGCTCTCCGGTCAGTCGGATGTTTGCAGTGCCATGCAGTCAGTGCCTTCTGCAAATAGCCCCCCCCCCCAAAATCAGCTCTCACGCCATCCAGACCCTCCTTTCCGGTGTCACAGGGCACCCGTGGCGGTACTGGAGCTGTGCAGTGGCAACTTGTGTCAGACTGTGTGTGTGGGGGGGGCGGCGGCTGGGGCATGCGCTGTCATCTCCGCTGAGAGAGGGAGGGGCTGCATGCAAAGAGGTGGAAGAACAGGAGGAAGATGATGAGTAACAAGCAGAAAAGCAAGTATGTGAGCATGGAAGGTGTGAGTATTAAAAAAAAAGGGGGGGGGAGTGACAAGAACATTGGAGAAGACAGGTGCAGGTGAGGTGAATGTCAGCGGGTGGGAGACCAAAACGGGAGATATGGACGGAGATCAAGAGAATGATGAGTAAGTGAGAAGAAGTGGAGAGAGGGCAAGAGACCAATATTTGGCATTTGAGGGGAACATTGTCGTCATCAGTTTTGTGTTAGTCACCACAGAATGTTCAGGCAGCGCTTGTTTTCCCCTCCAATACAAATTCAAATGTCACCCTGTCCTTTTAATTATTTTACTTTTCAATGTCCCCTTAGAGGTCCCAAACAGTGATGGATGGGTACAAACCTCAGACTTTAATGGAATGCCTTCACCTTCCACCTCCACCCCCCCCATAGGCTAAACTCTGACGCTGGTAAACATCGTTTGTTTACAGGATTTGGCTCTAGGTTACACCTTATGCACAAATGTATGTCCTAAATTCTGGGTAACTCAAAACCTAGCATTATATAATATTACAGAAATTAATTTGCTGTAAGATATATTTAAATTCTTGAGTCAGAGCGGCCCAGGAAGCACGATTACACCTATGATAACTGATAGCATATGAGAGGAATGGTGTTTTATTTACTGTTGACAAAATTAGAACTGTTTTTGTAAGTCATACTCTTTTGAAAGAGTGTAGCTAAAAACAGAGACGATAACTCATAATCTTCCCTTTTTGAGGCCTTTTTTGGATCCATCGGGTAACCTTTATTTAATACAGATGAAATGGATGCAATTATAGAAAAGAAGTTCACATTTCCTCACACTAACTTTCTACAGGAAATGTAACACATACTGTTCTAAGGCTAATCTCGTCATCACAGAATGGACCTAATCATATGATTTACAGCATTTGCCAGAAAAATCAAGATATTCCTGTAACAATTCAGGCGTTCTTTCACTGAAAAACACAGTCTGAACACTGAAACTTATTTAGTTGGCTATGTTTGTTCCCTTTAAAGGAATAGTTTGACATTTTGGAAAATATCCTCCTTCACTTTCTTTCTAAGAGTTAGATGAGAAGACAAAGTGCACTGCTGATTTTTTTTTTTAAGGAATAGTTTTAAATTTTGGGAAATACGTTTATTTACATTCTTGCCGAAAGTTAGATGAGTGGATTGGTACCACTCTCATGTCTGTACGCTAAATAAGAAGCTACAGCCAGGAGACGGTCAGCTTAGCTTAGCACAAAGACTAGAAACGGGGAAATGGCTAGGCTAGCTCTGTCTAAAGGTAAAAAATCTGCTTACAAGCACCTCTAAAACTCACTAATTAACATGTTATATCTTGTTTTGTATTAATCTGTACTTGAACTGGAATGTAAAATTGATTTTGGTTTTATAAATACATTTAGATTTCATCTAAGACTTGCATTCAAAGTCCTTTGATGCTCCCTATCTGCAGTTGACCTTAAATATCACATGGCTAGTTGTATTAACTCGCAGGAAGTTTCTCCATTTGTCTTTTTTTTAAATGTATTTTTTGTGCTGGTTTATATGCAGTAATGTTACTGTGTAACATTAAGGCTTTCAAATGAATGGCTGGTTAAATGCCATAGGCTAGCAAGGATAAAAACAAAAACTGCACTTTTTTATTATATAGTTTCTATTCAGTGTATTTGTACCAAAAGATAAATTAGAAAGTAAAGAACTAAGACCTACAAACCACCTGGGCAGTAGTCCCTGTGATACAAGCCAAAAGGTACAGTCCTGCAATAATAAAAAAACTCCATCACTGAAGTGCAACTGCATGATGGACAAGGTCTGGATAGGCTAAAAAACACAACAAAGTAGTCTACCAGCACCCTAGTTGTAGAGCATAGTTCAGTATTGTGCAAACAGCTGTAGTGTGTTATTAATGCAGTAGCAGTGAAGCTCAGAAGTCAATAGAAAACCTTGCTACAATATCTGTCAGTCAAGATAGAAGCATTCTAAGATTTGCTAAGGGCCCACAGTATTTCAACCAGGGCCAACATGAGATTAAAATGCATGCCAAACGGAGGTAAACTCTCTCCCCAGGTAGAACCCTAGAATTAGACACTACATGCTACATGTATGCTGTGGTGGAGGTGAAGGTGAGGCTGTAGCTGTAGAGCCAGAGGTTGGTATTTTGAGCGGTGTGGCAGCAGCATTCGCAGGGAGGGTATGATCAAGTACATGTGACAGATTGAATGCAACGCCTCACTGTGTGTGTGTGTGTGTGTGTGTTTGACAGGGTACTGTATCTGTCACTATGAATAGTGTATTATGTGGCACAGCTGAAGCTGCCTGCCTAATAAGTTTTGCAGCATTCCTTCTGTTTTGCCACATTAAAGGGTCATTTCACCCAAAATCACAAAACACATATTCTCCCACTTGCCCCTGTAGCAGTATCTAGTGATACACAGGGTTTTGGTTTTATGTGCGAGGATAAGCCAATATTGGTATAATATTGAAAAATTACATATGAAAAACTAAGAAGGTCTTAATTTTTCCTTAAACAATATCCTGGTTACTCAGGGTACTGCACAGACAGTTCTCAATTAACAGAGTTAACAGTCAAGATTA
Organism: Macquaria ambigua; assembly: GCA_008360985.2. Classification (NCBI taxonomy): domain Eukaryota; kingdom Metazoa; phylum Chordata; class Actinopteri; order Centrarchiformes; family Percichthyidae; genus Macquaria; species Macquaria ambigua. The sequence continues at coordinate 145,950 of VMKM01000190.1, forward strand.
TCCAGAGTAATAGGGGCATTGTAGGGGCAATTTTCTTGACACTTTGAGCAATCACCTCCATTATATTGGCTTGGCGGCAGAAGTCTCACTGGCTAACATCTCAAGAACTCTCCATATAAGACCAGAACCATCTGCATACCTACATACTGTGGCAATAGGCAAAGTTGGGAAGATATGTTATTTTTTTGTGATTTGGCTGAACTAACCCTTTAATTTTGGTGCAATGTCACATCCCAGTCATTGTAATTAGAGACATGTTGATCTCCAGTAATTATTACTGAATATACTATATTCTGTCACTTATCCAGTTATATAATTTACCCAGTGTATATTGTTACATTGACCTGCGCGTAGTAAATACTGTATGTATTGTATGCGTTTCTGTCTGTGCAGTTGCGTTTGTGTATTTGCACAAACAACTTAATGTATTAAAAAATGTCATTTTTTGTGTGTGTTTGAGCAAGTAGAGATCTCCTCTGCAAAGATTCATGAGCACCTTGTGTGTGTGTATCTTCACTCCACTTCAGTGGAATTACCCTGCTTCTTCATTAACACTGGGGCAGAATCAGCAGCTGACAGCAGCTGTGGCCGGGGCCAAGAGAACATGAGCACTGATCTGAAGTTTAGGGAGGATGTTGTGTACGTGTGTGTGTCTGTGTGTGTCTGTGCATGCACACTTTGCGCTTCCACCCACCTGCCCTTCCCTCACCCTTACCAGGGCCCAATCAATACACCATCTTGGAGCAGAGATGGAGGATCTCGGCTTTATGGAGTCGTTACAGTCCCCTGTGTGTGCGCGTTATGAATGGGCCCCATAAGGCTGTTGATAGGCCGAAGGATAGTGTAGCAAAGCGCAGCCATAACAAAGAAAAAGATGAGGTACACACAGCCGCAGTAGTCAGTTCCTCTTTTATAACATCATTTCGATTACCTTATTGATCAGCCTGCAGTGGAACAGACAAAATCATAATCCCAAAGCAGATCGGGAGCTGGCTGATTGTAAGATTAGTACGTCCCAGAATAACACTGCAGTGCCTGGGAGAGTTTGTAAAGACTTTCCGCTGTCAAGAAAACTAAGATAGAGAGCAAGGTTTGAGTTGAGTAGACAAACTGTGTTTTATAGTAGTGTTTTAGAGTATAAGAACAGCCTCTGATGGAGACCTTGTGTTGTAAGGGTATCACAGAGATTAATTATTCTTTCCATGTCTAGAAAATTATACTTACTATGTCTCAAAGACAGAGACAGAGTGCCTCGAACTTTGGCAAGTTTGAGCAATTTACATCTAAGAACTGCACAGTGACCATCACAGTACTGTTAAAAAAGTTCTACATTGCAAATGAGCAGCATTAAAGCATCTTTTTCTTCTCTCTTTCTCTTTTCATGTAATATTCAGTTTGTTCTCTTGCCCAAGAGTAGTCTAAAAAAGCATGCTGAAAGTGGAATGCAAGGTATTTGGCTTCAGAAGAAAACACATAAAAACATCAGTTTTACACAGACATCAGTAATGGTGGTTAAATCTAAAAGAATTTTGAGCTACAGGGCAGCTGCAGCATTTCTGTGAAATATAATTTTCATTTGATGTTCATCATAATTCAGAAAGTACATTGAATTTGACAGTTGTTGTGGGTAGCTTCAGCTCTAAATGTTGCCGCTCTTGATTGACAATAATCAGAGAGCCAGATTATGCCTAAATGTTCTCTCAAATCAAGAGTTTAGCTGATAATCGCATGCAGACAAAAAGAACAAACAGAGGTGATCCCTCAAACCATGAGTCATATTAGCATGCTTAGCATACTCACACATTGCAGCAGCATTAGGGTGGCTTTTTCTAAATTGATTTATTGCTGGAAATGTCCCTGTAGAGCTGAAATGATCAGTCGATTAATTAATTAGTCGATGTACAGAAAACCATTTTGATAAGCTATTAATCGTTTGTCATTTTCCAAATAAAAATACCAAACATTCTCTAATTCCAGCTTCTCAATTGTTAGCATATTGTGCTTATATTTGGATATTTGTTTTCTGTGTAATCAACTGGAAGTCTTTGGGGTTTTGACTGTTCGGCAAAACAAGCAATTTTGAAGATGTCACCTCGGGCTTAAGAAAATTATGATATTTCTCACTATTTTCTGACATTTTATAGATGAATCCGGGGTTGTAGCGGATGTAAACAAGCCGCCATTACTGCGGTGGCACCTTACTCGTAAACCAGCGCATAACACTGTATTGTAAGTAAAGGATTTCACTTCTTAAGTGCTTCTGCCAAGAAATCTGTCAAATAGATCCTGTAAGACTTTTTACATGTTGAAAATGTAGTCATCAATGGTTTCCAATTTTTATCAAATTATGCTTTTCTTCTGTTTACAGTGCAACAAATCATGGAGTTTGATGAGTTTAATAATAAGCTAATTCCTGCTTGGCTTAATCACTAATTAATTACCGGGTCAGACAGATGCGGTACATTACGGCTGTGTCATAATTCATTTCAGACCAGGGCTTTTAGACTGAACAACTTCCACATTCACACAGACTATCTCCGTACATCGGAGGGGGCGACGGCTGGCTGTGATTAACCCAAACATCTATGCTTTCATTGTCAGTATAAGTGTGTTCAGTTCCTTTCTGCTACCAGAGTAATGGCGGCATTGCTTGAGAGGGCAATACATAAATCACCTGCTGAATTTGTCTATAGGACAAATGATTAATTGATGAATCAAGAAAATAATCAACAGATTTATCTAAATAATCATTAGTTGCAGCCCTAGTCTTATCTCAGGTAGCTTTCTGTTCATACAATCATATACTTTGTTGCAGGTAGCCTAAATGTACTGTATTTAAAATGAAATGAACTTCATTAGTATTGTGTGGTGCACTGCCAGTAGATTAGGTGCTTGACAAAGTGTGCGGTAAGTATTTTGTTGTGTGTCATGTTCAGGAGCTTAAGCGTGGTCATTAACCGCATTGACAGCTACATCACTGTGTTTGTACTGCACACACACAAACATACACACAAGCGTATTTTGGGAGCCAGTGGTGCATACTGGACTTGCAAGACTTAATCTTCGAGATCTCTCCCTCTTTTTCTCTCGATTTGCCTCCTGACATATTTTCTTTCTTTTGCCGTTTCCCTCTCTTCTGCTGCCCTTATTCCCACCAGCCGCTCTTCCTCTCCCCGTGGTTTTTCTTTCTCTTTCCCCCTCTCGTCAGTCCTCCCCGGCGCTCGGGTCACCTGTGTTGATTTACTGTCAAATCGTCCAGGATTATCGGTAATCCCACAGCAGTGAAATCTGTTTGCTGACAGCTGTGCTCCCTCTAACAGTGTTGCTGTTTCCTGCGCACACACTGCCCTATATACCAGAAGAAGCCTGTCTTCCTCCCCACAAAAGAAAAAAACATTAATTTTCCGCCTCAATGGATTCGAATTGACAATATTCTACTCTCCTTTTCTGTGGTATTTGTTGTATTTGACTATAATGTGAGATTGCTTTCTACTTTGTGGATTAGGGGGTTGGAGCAAATTTATTGTGGGTAAATAGGTATGATATTACTGTGGGTATATTCTCACAGGGTCACAGATACTCCCGTGGGGTTTCACCCCATGTCCGTGAAGACTGCTCCTTTTGAACATTAGAGGAATGACTCACTAATAAATTTGCCATCGCTTCTCACGCTTCACTCAGTCGGCAGGTGTTCAATCACACGAAAATACAGTCATGCATTTGTGTGAAATCTCCTTTTCATCTTGGATGGATTGAAGTTGAATAGAAAATGACTGAGAAACAAATTGGACCACACACACCTTAGAAGATATTAGTTTTATCGATTTAGCTGTCCTCGGATCGGCAGTATGTAATATTACTAGAGTATGATGCTATAATATCACAGTTTGCAATGGAGTGCAATTCATTGACAGGGAAATAAATATTTTTCAACCATTACTGCACTGACAATTATCCACTACAGTTGGGGAAAAACAAAAAAACTAAAAAGAAAACCCTAAGATACGATTCACACTGAGGTATAATCATCATCGTTACACTTGCATGCTTGACATGTATTTGTTATGCATATAAGAGAAGTCTCCAACCCCTGTATTTCTTCCCCAGGTGGTGTACAAGAACAACGACATCCGCCTGGAGCTGTCCCGCCTCGCCCGCATCGTGGACCCCAAGATGAAACTCCAGGGTGATGTGGTCTTCAAGTGCGAAAACGTTCCCACCCTCGACCCCATCAGCTTCGAGACACCAGACTCCTACCTGGCCTTGCCGAAATGGAACACCAAACGCGTGGGCTCCATCTCCTTTGACTTCCGCACCTCCGAACCCAACGGGTTGATACTCTTCACCCACGGCAAGCCCCAGGACCGGCGGGACGCAAAGGGCCAGAAGAACAACAAGGTGGACTTCTTTGCGGTGGAGCTGCTCGATGGAGGGCTGTACCTGCTGCTGGACATGGGCTCCGGCACCATCAAGGTCAAGGCCACACAGGCTAAGGTCAACGATGGCGCCTGGCACCATGTTGACATCCAGAGAGACGGTCGCTCAGGTAAGGATGGATAAGAAATTTCAGAACTCAATTTTCTCATTTTGAAGTAGTCGTAACTGAAATGTTCTGCAATTACCTGCCACACAGTTTACCAACAGTAGAATTAGAAACTTCATTTCTGTTTAACATCACTGTCATGGGTTGTTAAAGTTAAGGTAAACTGTGATCAGCTTGGTGTTTTGGGAAGGCACTGGGGTCTCGTTATGTCACTGTTTTTCATTCCTCTCTCTCTTTCACACACAAGCACAAGTACATAATCAAGAATGGCTTCAATCAGAAAGCTGAACTCCTGGCTCAATTAAAAATATGTTGCCTTTGGCTATACATCATATGAATTTATAGGCAGAGCTGACAAGGCAAGTAACAAACTGCTAGACTACAGAGTAATCAAACCAAGAGAAATAAAGGTACGCTCCAGTACAATATATCCTAAAATACTGAGTGAAGAAGAAGAACTAGTATTTCATGCAGTGTTGCTGTAGCAACCTTGTTATATGTTAGTTTATAGTGAGCGGGTATCATCATTCATTGTTTCAAATTGGAAACCTACATTTCAGGGAATAAACAAAAAAGGAAGCTCCACAATAATTTTTATTATAACAGCAATTAAATCTATTATCTTATTATTTTATCAGGTAACTAGAAGTGAAATCTCAAAAATGACAACAAATGCCCATCCTCCACACCCGTCTCTACTCGAGGCTGTACTCAAGTGCTGTTTTTTAATTAGCAAACAGAGTTAATTCTTACCAAGAGTCATCAAATTCAAAGGTATGTAGTTTACCATATAAAATGGCAAAAAGCAGCAAAATTACAGATGTGAGAGGCTGTAACCAATAATAGTATTAGCTAATAGTATTTTTAGCCATGCCAGCGGTGTGGCTCTAGGGATGGCAATGTTGGACAACAACTTTAGGATGAATTGCCATGGAATTTTGTACAGACATTCATGGTCCCAAGAGGATGAATCCTACTTTGGTCGACTTTGGTCATCCCCTGAGTTTTCCTCCACAATTTTACTATTCTACAACATTAAAAATGATGGTTCAACTGGTTTTAATGTACTGAAATTGTTATGTTAGGTTAATGGAATTCAAACTGAGAAAAAAAAACCTAGAATAATTATGACACTGTAGACTCACTGCAGCTGTCACAATTCGAACTGCACCAGCTGTAAGAATCAAGGTTGCAATCATGTTGGTGCTTATTTCAGCTTTTTCCTGCATCACAACCACAGGATGATGTAAACTTCCTCAATATATTAATTTCAGTGATGATTTATTGCCAGGATAAAGTCATACTTCTCTCTAGATAGCTACTGACTATTTCCCCTAGCGTCCTTCCATCTGTATGTCCTCTGACCTCAAAAACATGGCCAACTGCGAAAGTATTAGAAGAAGATTATATTAGAGAAAAGAGTTCGAAACTTCTGTTGCCTTGAGCTCCAAACCCAACACAATCTCTGCATTAGGTAGGATCCTCCAGAGAACTCGGGTGTGTTAGTCGGCGCTACAGCCTGTGTTATATATCAGGTTAGAGCAGCCAATTTAGCCGTGTGTCAGAGCTCGCTGCTTTGATTAATCACTGGCACAGCCCCCAGTGCGATAGCAGAGTAGAAAGTAGGATTTTTGCAGGGAAAAAGAGGAATGAGACAGATATATGGATACCAGACTGAGGGATGGTTAAGAACAGGCATAATCACACTTGTGGCTTGAGTGAAATGTTAATGGAGTGGCAAGCGAATTAAATTTCTTGTCCACACCAAACTCTAGCCAGAATCTCTCTGTCTGGCTGCAAGGTGAATGTAGCGCAAGTAAAATGTGAGAACTCGTATTACGCCGTTTTCAGACAAGCTAAATTTGCTGTGCGTAAAGAGGGATCTTTTCATCTCTTTGCTACGTTGACTTGACCTCAGTAAGGGCTGATAGGGAGGTGAAGACAGAGGTAATAATGAAGAAGAAACAATGTGAAGTTAAACCCTCTTTTTCTTCTTCCTTTGATGAACTATTTATATTTAAAGGCCCCATCTGTAATTATTAGGCCACATTAATTACAGGTGTACATGCATATGTAATTGAAAAGTTTGACTTACTGAAACATTTTTTTTTGGTTTATTACTGTAAGTGATCATAATTTGAATTATTAGTTTTCACTTATGTTAAATTCTTAACAGCATCAGCAAAGTTAAACTTCTAGTTTGCTAAAAGCAGATTTCAGCCTTGTAGTTTTAACGTTAGTGTCTGGTGTAATTGCATCTGTTTGGAATACAAATGAGAGAATCTGTTGTCATGGCGCCTTTGCATTACAAATGTAGTTGTGGAATTGGATTTAGTGTATTTTATTCTGTTGATAATGCATGTGTACACGAAAAGTGAGTGTGTTTCTTTGTTTTGCTAATTATCTGGCGGTTTGATATTCATAAACCTCAAAAGTCAAATTAGCTTCGTCTTAATGCATTTGAACTATGTGACCCCTGCATAGATCTAGATGAATTTGGGGTTCTATGGATGTATAAAGATACATAAAATATAAAACAGTCTCATGGAACATACCCTGTAAAAAATATTTACTGTGATTACACACAGAGATCTTGTGCCAGTGAGAGTGCTTATTTTGTTGGATGAAAGCTTATTTTTTTCTCTGCCCCCCATTCTGTAATTTTGTGAAGAGAGTGTTACAAAGTCGGTGATCAGTGCAATTTTGGCTGCCAAACATAAATTTGCACCGCCACATCTTAGCACACAGACACGGGCATGCTGTGCTATTTTTGTCTGCCTTTTTTGCAACTCGCGTTCGCCTGCTTGTTAGAGCTTCAGGTTACAAAATTATCAAAAATGTATCCGTCATTTTCACCTCTGTCTTCACTTTAACAGAAAAGGGGCTGTCAGTCTCACATTCAGTTTGAAAATATAATTTTTGTGGAAGTGCCAAATACTTTAAATTGAGGGCAATAAATATCTTTTTTTCAGTGGAGTTCCTGTTATTTTCCGGCAGCAAGCAAAATGAGGCAGACCACTTAACTAGTAGAACATGACACTTGCTTTACAAAAATTCAACAAGAAACAGAGATAATGTCTCAGTCTTTTTTTAAAGCATATGAAAGGAGTAGATTACATGACATGTTGACACGTACATTCTTGCAGTGTAGTATCTGGCCAGTGTTTAATAATGGATTTTTCCTCCTCCAGGCATCATCTCAGTAAACAGCCGCCGGACCCCTTTCACAGCCAGCGGAGAAAATGAGATCTTGGACCTGGAGGGGGACCTGTATCTGGGTGGTCTGCCTGACAACCGGGCGGGCCTGGTGCGCCCCACTGAGCTCTGGACCGCTATGCTCAACTACGGCTACGTGGGCTGCGTCCGGGATCTGTTCATTGACGGACGGAGCAAGGACATCCGGCACATAGCTCAGTCCCAGAATGTGACCGGCATCAAGTCTTCGTGTAGCAAGGTGACGGGGAAACAGTGCGACAGCAACCCCTGCAAGAACAACGGAGCATGTAAGGAGGGATGGAACCGCTTCATCTGCGACTGTACTGGAACTGGCTTCTGGGATAGTACCTGTGAGAGAGGTGAGACTTCTTTCCAATCATTCCTCTGTATGTGGTGAGTGTGTTTTCTCTCTTATAGTGATGATTTTAAAATCTGATTGGGTTTGTCAGGGCTTATTGATTTGTTAGTAATGGGCTTTTTAAAGGGGGTACAGCAGCTGTACTCCTTTTACATGCTCAGAAATCTATTTGGCGAGTGTGCTTCTGGAGTAGTGTTGTGTTACTTTCTAACAATATGTTTGTGTTGGTTACAAGATGCAAAATGTTGACAATAGCTATGAAGTAGTTTTACAGAGTTGAAATATTTTTTCTGGTATCCTAAAGACGGTTGTAAAGGCAGTGATGTAGCCACTATCTTCTAACAATAGCTTTTCCAAGAAAGTGGATAGCGTTCTGTTTTAGCAGACAGGCAGAAGTGTGACTTGGGACACTTCCCTCACAATATTTATGGCAGCTTTGCTGAAAGATTTAATAGGATTTCACTTTTCTGCCAAGTGGCTTTGGAAAACCGAAGCCTTTTTTTGCTGGAGAAGGTTCTGCGGTGAAATTGAACTTCTCTCTGCTGGTGAAATGGTCTCTCCTTGTCTGGGGCTTTAAGAGCTTGGACGCATTAAGTTTTTATGAGACGGCAGAGATAGGGACACTCTGAGCTGTGGGGGGGTATGTTATCGGACTACTGTTCAGATTGTCCTTCACTTTTTCACTATTTTACAGAGATTTTCGGGGGTTCAGTAGAGGGCTTTAAGTACTTCCCTAAGAACTTGAGGTGTGTAAAGAAACATACTTGTTGGAGGAATAATGAGCGTCTGGAGAGGAGGTTGTTACCACCGGCAGTGTGTGTGACTGTAGGAGGCCGGCGGGATGATAATGTGTTGTTAATGATTAAAGAAAGCCAAAGGAGAATAGGGATCGACATGTACCTTACACTGAGAACTGTCTGTTTTATGTGTTGTAAGAACTGAAACATATCCTTCCTGTGCCTGTGCTGTGTATCTTCAGGAATTAAACTTTACACAGTGAGATTTGAGGTGTGGTGAAATGTTCTGATGTTGCTAATGCTGAATACATGCCTCTGGATTTTAGTTTCTTGGTTCAAATACTAGTTGAATCCCTCCTAGTCAGTTCAGTTGTTTGGAGGTATGTTGCCAAATATTGAGGTAGTGCTGGAAGTTGTATTTGTTCATTTCAAATCCTCCAATGTTAGGACTTGCCGCTTTTGTCTGGATTTTAAGAACTTGGGGAACAACACCTTGGCTTCTGGGAGCTTTGGATGGGCATTTGTTGTTAATTTCTTACATTTTAAAGATGAAGCAATTGACAGTAATGACAGTTGTTAGCCCAAAAGTGAACAACAACTTGTAGATGTAGTCCTAAAAGTATAATTTCCTTTAGATTGAAGTCAGATTTGGTATTGTCTTTATCATATAGATCATACCTTCAAACTTTTTTAGAGCATCCTTTGGGCCTTAACTTCCATCCATCCATCATCTATTTTCTTGCCTTTTCCAGACACGTATCAAGGTCAGGGTCTTAGTGGTAACAGTGTGGACAGAGCAGTCTCGATGTTCTTTCCCCCCTCTATCTTCCTCCAGCTCTACCTGGGGGATCAGTAATCCCTCTGGTGTGTTCTGGGTCTGCTCTGTGGTTCAGGCCTGAACACCCTGAACCACCTAAGCTAGAGCTCCTGTCGGAGCAGAGGCAAAGCAGCTCGATACCGGAGCCCTCTCAGCTTGCTGAACTGCTCACTTTCTCACGTAGAGTGAGGCCAGCCACCCTGTAGAGGAATCTCATCTCGGGCTGCTTGTGTCAGCGATCTTTTTTTTATTTTTTATTTCCCGGTCACTACCCAAAGCGTGTGACCACAGGTAAAAGGGTCGTAAAGAAGCTTTGATTTGAAGCTCCCTCTTCTCCACCGCAGTGAAGACGTCCCTCGGTACCATTCCCCTTCTGCCACAATAAAAAGCCTGCTTTATTTCGGCAGTCACTATCACCGTCTCCACTGACACTTGAACACTGAACAAGAGCTCACCTGAACTGAGCAGTCCACCTTTTTCCTGCCCTCATTCTGTCTGTTTGACCCTCTGCTGCAATCTGTACATGGGAGGTCACAACGTCTGGACGTTGGCAAACAAAATTTACAAATGTGTCTGATTTCATTAGCTTCTATATTCCCTAATGAGTGCTCACATTACAGTTCAGAGTAGACTATATTTGAAAACAGTGGCCCGTGAGATGACGAAATCGCTTTGATTCGAATTGTTGGGCTTGAAAAGACATGTGGTACTTTGTTTTTTTCTAAATAAATGTGCAACACTTTGGAACGAAAGGTATATCATTAGTCGTGTGGGTAGAATGGCGTATTTTCCTTCTCCTTCACGCTTTTGAGCAGCTCCTGGAGCTCCCCAGTGACAATATCAAACAACCACGGAGATGTATTCACACATGGCGCTTGCTATTGATCTCGAGTAAGCTATATGGTACAACAGAGAATTGTATGATGAGACGAGGGGGGGTGAAATGATAAGAGATCAGGGGACCGGGGAGTATTTCAAAGGTTATACATTTGCATTACACTGATTGGCCTTTGCTGGTGACTTTCTGCTGGAATGTAAATACGCTCTTTTGTCTGTCTTTGTTCAGAACAGTTTGTTGAGATCAGCCTACTCTTTTTGTTGTGATATTATTTAATTCAAGGCTTGGGAGGCATTGTAAGTAACTTTTTGACACTGTCACAGAGGTGTTAATTAAATTATATAGTAATGCTGTAGGTCATAATTGAATTTACACATTTCGGACAATGTGAGCAAAAACTGAACATTCTGAACTTCGTAAAGGTAGATTTATAGCAGATGTAGAGAAGGCTTTGAAAAGAATTTAAGACCTACATGTTGGGGAACACAATTTACAGAAAATATAAATGAACAATGAAATAAGTAAAGTTTGAAAAATCAAAATAAGTAAACTAAAATTTTGTTTTCATGCCTATAGTTCGTTTGCTCTGGTCCAAATCTTGGAGCGTTTTCCCCTTGGTTTGGTTTCTTTTCACTCATAGAAAAATCCAAGCAAACTAAAATGCATCGCTGCAAACCACGTGAGAAGGTTCACTCCGCTTATTGGTCAGATGTGTCTGCGGTGGGAGCACTGTCTATTACCCTCTTCTAGAACCAGCTTAGTTAAGTACAACTCTGATGTTGGTTTGCTACTTTTCTTTCCTCATTTTCATGCAACATCCATCTCACAAATCTTTAACTTTTTTGCTTAGTTTTTTTCAAATAATGTCCATACGTGTATTTTACTTGTTATATACCATGATCAGTTCTGATACTTCATACCTTATCTGATACCTTAATACTTGATGATTTTAAATCAGTGTTCATATAATTCATTTGTAAGGAATGTGTTGTAATTTCTTTGTAGTTACTTATACCAAAACATGTTCTATAGAGATTATACTCGTGGAACAGCATATTATTATTCATTCCCACTTTATTTAGCTGAATATGAAGTAAGCTTTTACAGCCAGCACTCTGTTTAGGCTACTTGTTGGTGACATTGCTTTCGCTGGTTTACTAAGAGCATATGGTGCTCTATGGAATTGTATTTTTCTACAGTACTAAGGGTCTAAGTGCAAAAACTCCTCCTCACGTACGATTGTTGATTTTTATAACTTGAGAAAACCCAGGCCTCGTGGAAGTAGTTTCAGCACATTTTGCACTAATGATATTTTTGGAACTCAAATAATAATGGAATCATCAGAAATGAAAGTCTCAAGAAGATTTCATCATATTTGTATTGAACAGAGTACACCGCTCTGTGTAATTTCTTCCCTTCCACTGGGAGCTAAAAAGCTAGCAATATTCTCACTCTGTTTACCAGAACGAAAATACAACCTGACAGATATTTTAGATTGTTTGAGGAGATCAAAGGTCGTACAGGGCGACAACTAGCAGACAACAGCGCTCCTGTCTGCTCTGTTTTCTACCTGGTATCTGTGCCAGGTTTAGTATACAGATGATTCTGTCTCTTATCTCTTGTGTGTCTCTGTTTCTTTTCATTCGCAGTCTTGAAATTCCTCCCTTTCTTTTGCTTTTTGCTACTCCCTCTCTCTCTCTCTCTCTCTCTCTCTCTCTCACACACACACACACACACACACACACACACACACACACACACTCCCTCTGTTTGGCATGTCTTCTTTAACCCAGCCCATGAGACACGACAGCACCTGTGATCAGAGGTCTGCTGTGGTATCACACAAACAGATGTAGTGTCAGCATGGGAGCCAGCCACTGTGTGTGTGTGTGTGTGTGTGTGTGTGTGTGTGTATTACAGATATGTGCACATACTGAATATGATGCATAAAAAGCAATGTATATCATAATTTGCTGTTTTTGTACCACCATATGTTTCTGTGTCTGCACCCTGTATATGTTTGCATCCATTCACATGATTCAGAATGCCTTTTTTTGTGACCGCCAACGCTTGAGAGTGTGTGTGTGTGTGTGTGTGTGTGTGTGTGTGTGTCTGTCTGTGTGTTTGTACCAGCCAGGCAGTGCCAATGCCTCTTGCAGGTGTATGATACCGGAGCCCTGGCCCTGATAGACCCCTCTCGTCTGGGTTGTGACCGGGAGCACAGCCCTGCCAAAAACCCGTCTGCCTGTGATCTGAATTAAAATAGGGCAGCTTGGCTTGGTGCAGCCCCGACAGGCACACATTAGCGAAGAGAAGAGACAGCACCGTGCACATGTATTAACATGGTTTGAGGGAAAAATATTTGCCCTTATACACTTTCGCCCTTAGAATGATGAGGCTTGTGGAATTGATGTGTCATTTCTTTATTTTTGTAACCTGTTTTCATTGTCTTCTGCTGTGCCGGCTTTAATCATTTTCTAAAGGTATGAAAAGGTCGTAACTTAGCACTCCATCTGCGTGGGATATGTCCAGTGGCGTAAGGTAGTTATGACGGCCCTAGTGCACACTAGCTGCTAGTTATGAAGTGCACATACACACACTTGTCAGTCTTGCGCCTAAACTAGCTACCGTATATGGTATCATCTCGTCACATGATCAAATAGAGACTTCATTGGACAACATCAACGTACATATTACTCAGCAATCATCATTACATATCTTTATATGACAAAAATACCAAAGAAAATAAGAAATTATTCATTTAATTGAATAGCTGTTTTTATAGTTTTTATAGTTTATGTAGAAAAAGCATAAATTTTTGTTATATCCATGATGGAGATGAGTTTGCCTTATTCGCAAATGGCACCATTTTTAATGTAATGTGAGTTTTTCTTTGAATACAGGCGTATTTCCGACTTGAAAGGGCCCCACCCCATGGGCCCCATTGCAACCGCACTGCCTGCACTGTTTATATTTACGCCCCTGGATATGTCAAACTGGGCTGAATCAGGCGTACAGGTTAGTTCGGTGTACAGTAGTACTTTAAAAATGTGACGCTGGCAAATGATTTTCTCCTCAAAGAGCCTAAAGTCAGATCCACAGAAAAAATCATTACCCTCCTGTAATGATAATGTTCCAAGATGGGCTTTGTCCCCTCTCTCGTCTTTGGGAGGCAGCTCGAGGCTTTCTTCCTTTTTGATTGTTACATTCCATTACATGAAAAGGTTACCCAAATGTTATTCCCCATAAGGAAAACTCGAGTACAACAGATTATTCAGGTCGCATTTGAGTCTTAACTTGTAAGAGGTGACATTAATTCAAGGCTACAGGGAGGTATATTGATATGATGTCGTCCGCTGACTCTGCTGAGAGAACGGGAATTCACACACGCTGCCTCGATTCAGCAAGCCAGTCGGTCACTCAGACAGCCAGCCAGTAAGTCAGAGCTTGTGTTTGTAGACTGTGTTGTGTGGGTCTATTTGTGTGGGTGTGGGAGGGGAGCTTTGAGGGAGCCGCGGTGTTGCTGACGGTCGTGTGTTCCAGAGTGCTGTGCAGCTGATAAAGTAGCCCAGTTAATCAGGTAAATAGGCCTGTAATGAAGTGTGTTTGTCTGACGGTGTGCCAGCCCAGTGCCGAGCGATCCCACTGAGACTCTCCTCTTTCTGTCTTTCTGCTGCATCTACACACACACACACAGATACACAGCCAGGAACACACACACACACACACACACACAATCCACTGGAGACAGATTGGATTGTGTCTAATGCATATTGCATTTTCCCTGACAAGATGCCACCGCCCAAATACAGTAAGTGCCTGTGTTTTCCCTGCTGTCACTGGAGAGGAGTGGTGATGGCTCTGGGCCTGAGCTGATGGCTGGAAGTGTGTCCACCACAGACCAGTGGTGACATCACTCATTATAGTGCTGGCTTCCTCTTTGCGCTGCTTAAACTACCATCCGTTGGCACATTGTTTTATTCATTTAATTTCATTCAATTTCATTTAAAGTCACATTTGTTTATATGATTGATTGATTGATTGATTGATTATAAGATTTTGGGGTGGAATTGGTCAGGCTTTTTTTTTGCCTAAACCCATACACGCCTTAATCAGTGTCAATCGACACCAGAACACACACACAACATTCAATTACCTGCTCATTTTGCTCCATGTTCATTCACAGTGGCAGTGAAATAATAGGCTGCCACGTGGCTTTTACAGTTTAATCATAGGTAGTGGCAGAACAGAGATTGGATGACATCGATGCTCGCCACCTTCCTACATGGAATCTTGTAAGCTGGGTATAACATTATACTCCTTTATTTTTGGGTTATGCTTGAAAAGTGAAAAACAGCAGTACTTTTTCAAGAAAATGCTTTATTTTATATTTCTCTCATTCACATGCAGAGTCTACGATGAACTCTGCCATAATGATCGTGTATTGTGCTGCTCACAATTATTAATCTATTGTTAACATGATTGGAAAGTATGGGAGCATTATGGGAATTCCAAATCAAATGGTCGGTGACTTGATCTTGCTGAAAGTCAAATTTGAATCTATACCGATCTTACTGCATCTTTAATCTCACCCCTAGGTTGAGTGGTTTAGCATTTTATTCTTGTATTTCAGCTTTACTGTATTTACTTGTAATCTTTAAGTCTAGTTGTCTTGACATTTATAGCGATTGGCATGTGGAATTACTTGTATGTTAATCGCCCGTGGAAGATACGTTTGAACCACACAGGGATTGAGCAGAACAGGTGCAGAACAGAAAACCGTTTGTTGTCTGACACAGTATGTACTGTATATAACTTAGGTCAGACTGATTTCCAACATATTTTATCAAATGTTTTTTTTGTTTATGATAAGCAAAGCTTTTTGTAACTTTGGCTAACTTGTGATAAAACTTATCTATTTCTGAACTTTCCAGCTCTGTGATAACACCTGAGAAAGTGCTGAAGAAGGCTGTGGTATATGGCCAAAAGCTTCTAGTACAGCTAAGTGAGTGAACCTTGACTTTAGAATTTTTTTATCACAGTGTGTCCCCAAGGTCAAAAATGAACCTTTAGCTAAATCATTAAAGGTGCTGAAAGATAAACCTGACCTAATCATATTTGGCTTAGTTGCCTAATCTTAACTACTGGCTAGCCTTACCATGTGCCAATCTGCAGAAAATGGCATTAACTTTTCCTGCTGTCATCACATAATCTTAATTTGTGGTGAAGGAATGTAATATAGTATTGACATAATTTGTCACGTAACTTACACTCAAGGTTTAATAGAGGTTTTCCATTGATTTAGTATATTGCACTTTCATTAAATTAGGGAGCTAGTCAGCGACAGATTAAAAACTAATTTATCAAATCAAAATGTATGCAGCAGAAGGTGAGATACTCTGACCTTCAGTCCTGAGTATGGGTCAAGCTCCAAAAATTCTGGACTCTTCATTTCCCATAATTCAGCTTGATTGAGTCTTTCATTAGACTCTCCATGTCTAGTCAACACACACGTCTTTAAAACTCCACACCTCCAGTTTGTAATGCAGGCTTTCTGTTAAAAATGCGCAGTCTCCAAGCCCAAGCCAAGATAACCCTGATGACATCACTATGACATCGTCAGGGTTCCATTACAGGTTTTTAACTACATTGTTCAAAGGTTGTCAATCATTTTTGTGGCATTTACCGTTACCAGTCAAGAAATGGTATTCTCTATAGTTTATCCTTGAAAACAGTTTTATTTATTTATTTTTTTTTGCTTTTACTTGGTGTTTTTTGTGTCTCCTGTTTTTGAGTCTGCTTTCATTAACCTGAAGCAGGTGGCTGGCATTAAACAGATATCATCCATTTGATTTTGACCTGTATAAATCATGGTAAGATAGAGCTCGAGAGCCAGTGGCGCTTTTATGATTGTAAAAAAGGGGGAATTAGTGAATCTTGGTGGCTCCGTCTGCAAGGTCATAGTTCTGTTTGGCAGGATGTCGGTGCAAGCAGTATAAAACTCCCTCCCGTCTAACGGCTGACAATTTGGTTTGAATAAAAAAACATCACTTCAAGGTTGACAATCATGCAGCTGTCACAGACACTCACCTTTCAGCAGTTTTTAATTTTTTTTTTTCAGCTTAGCTGTTGGCATTTGGAGAAAGCCATTGTCGCTGAGTGAGATAGAATGTGATGTACAACTGGAGCCTTCCGGATACTTTTCCTGTGTTATCATAAAGTAGATATCCACCCAGAGAAGGAGGGGTGAGGAAGTCTTTAGAAGCTGAGGAATCATGATTTAGCATTTGGCGCTGCCCTTAGCTCTGTCACTTGGAGTGAAAATGGTTTCATCCTCCCCTTTCCTCACTACCAGAGACAGCTAAATTTGTAGGAAACAACTGAGTTCTGTCTTTGTATTTCCGTCAGTTCCTTTTCTTTTTTAAGGAAGGATAATAGTTCAAAAATCCACCACACATCTGTGACGCTTCCCTTCCTCTCCCTGCCCACTGTCCTGTGGCTTCCTTTCACCTTCGTCTCTCTCTCGCCCTTGTCTTTTCCCAGCCCCACTCCTCACTGTAAATGGGTGATAAGCACCTTTGCTGGGGCATTTATCTCCGCAGACCGAAGAAAATGACACTTCAAGGTCTGCCCTGACTAACAGGCCATGTGCTTGCATACATGCGCAGGACGAAGGGGGGAAGGGTGTAAAATGGAGGATGGGAAAGACGAGGAAAATGGAGAAAAGAGAAGGAGGTTGAAAATACAAAAGGGGCGTGAGTTCTAGAAGGGGATGGCAAATGAAGAATGGAGACAGATGAGTGTGAAGAATTAGCTGGGGAAGAATGGTTGAGCAATCAGCCTTATAAAGCAGGACAGTGGACTTCAAAGCATGTGATATATAGCCTTATTCTTGGCCTTATTTACAAAATTATTGCTATAATAACCTATAAATGTGGATACTTTTAAGTAGATTAATTGAAAAATACATGTATTAGATTAGAAGTTAGACTTTATTTCCTTGATTTCTCTTTGCTTTAGAATGTATAGCCTGAGGTTTTGATACACCTACAGGCTGACAGTGAAGGCTCACTGGCTCTGGATGTGGTAACTGATTCGCATCATTTAGCACATGATGCCTCTGTGATGCCTCTGTGGGGCACTGCAGGTGGTAGATTTGAAGCATCAGCAGCAGCTTGCACCTGCAGTTCACCATTACAACTCATGTTACTATCACGCTCATTTTAGAGTGAGAATAATATGTCTAGGACTGTTAGTGGCCAGTGAGACAATGCTACTTTGTGTTTTCTCTATTCACCGTGTGTGTATGCTGCAAGATAAATCACCTGTCTTTTTTTCTCAACACAGGAAATGCTTGCTTCCTCTTTTGGGGTGTAACTAACAAGCGTGATTGACAGGCCTATACCTCTAGAAAAACAATACATATGAATATGTTGCCATATATCAAGCTGAATGATGAGTTTAGTATGTATCCTCAGGGGGGGAAAAATATATTTTTACGTCCTTATATCATTGAAAGGTGTCAGCAGTTACTGTGGCGCCAGAAACTGTTTGACTGAGTTTAGAATAGATGTGTCAGGGCGCGCTGACACAGTGCTTGAAATTTTTAGTGCATGCTGCGCCTCTGAAAACAATAGGCACATGTCGAAACGTACACATCTGATCCTTCCTGTGGATTCTGTCTTGTGTCTCGCTCATTTTCAAAAGATTTCTGCAATAGTCCTCAAAATGAAGCCCTAAATGCACCATGGATTGTTAAATTACACAAAGTGCTTTTAAGAATGAAAAACAAATGCAAGGCAATAATAATATTGTAGTTGAAGCTTTTTGCTTTCACATGACTACAGTTTTCTTTTTGCTTTTCCTTTAGCTCATTAAACATAGCTGCAAAAATACATACCTAAGCCTAACTGTTGTGATTTGGTGTGCCTGCACATGTGTGTGTTCGTGTGTTCGACTTGTCTTGCAGCCTAGGGAAGCATGCTAAATTAATCCGATATCATTTGAAGCTGCAACGTGCTTGTATTGTGCCGAGCGTAGAAAGTGCCCGAGCCTGCGTTTCTTTATATTTCCCAGTCCTAACAACGAAGAACCCCCCCTCCCCATTTCAGCTTTGTTCACTTATCTGCTTCCCACTGTTGAATAATTGTTGAATTGAGCGGAATAATGAGTTTGGTATCTTCCGCATTATCAAGCGTGTCGCATGTTTTTCGAGTTCTGTGTTCGGCTATGGGCACAATACCGTGCTGTGACTCGGGGAAGGTTTTTTATCTGTTTTTTCCCGCCCTTATTTCACTATCCTCTTATTCTTTCCCTATCCATTTGCTGAGATGATGGTTTTGCAGAGAGAAGGTCCTGAGTGATTGGAGGTCATGTAGATTGAATTTTAATTCTCGCGGATGCCAGCTGTGGTAATTTCCCTGAACACATGCAGAAGAAATACAGAGGGAAACGTCCTCTCCTCTCCTCTTCTAGCGAGGAGATTGGAGTTGCCTGCCATTAAAGATGGTGTTTCCTGCCTCCGGCACCAGGAGACACACTCATGGCGAGCTGACAGTCGTCCTCCTGTGCTGGAACAGTATGCCAGTAGTGCCTGACGCAGCTCAGCTCCTACAGTGCATGAAAATGAAAGGAACAAGAAAAGGCTGATGTAGTAGCTGATAGATGGAAAGAGGGAGAGGGAGAGAGAGAAGTACAAACTGTTGACTGAATTGTTGAAAATGCCAGAGAGGCAGCCGTGGAGAGACAGAGATTTGTTTGACAATGTTTACCCGGGAGAAGAACAGATCCTCCTGCACTTTAAAACGATCTGTTTCGTTTCCGTTTTCTCGCTGCTTAGAACATTATGCTGTTGCTCCCTAATCCCCATTTGTAATTAAATGTGTGCTTAGGAGCTGTGCTGGGTTATGTAAACCCTGACTCTCATTGTGGCACACCATGCAGAATGGGGAGGATGGGAATGCGCTGCATCCGTCTTCCACTGCTTTCTGTGTCTTGTGTCTCATTTCATTCTCTCTTTTCCTTTCTTTCTTTCTCTCCACCACACACTCACACGCAAACTCTCCCTCTTCCTTCTGTGTGGTTTTTCCCACTTGCTCTCTCACACACAGAGAAGAAGAGAGAGAGAGAGAACACTTAGAGGAAATCAAGCCTTCAGTGTTCGGCCATCTGAGAAATTGACAAGTCTCCAAACCTCTCACGGCAGCAGGGAGAAGGGTCCCCAGAGAGACTAACTGATTTTTAGGATAAAAAAAGGAAAAGAAATTCAGAATTCTCCTTTGCTGAAGATAGTACCTCACCCTCTCTGGGGTTTACAGTAGTATCTGTGATTGGATGCTTTATAGGATAGGCTGAATTTGCATTTTCTAATAGTATTTTCACGCATCAAGAGACACCCTGGGAACCTGACTTGCTTGTTTTGCTTTGATTTTGAGTCTCCTTCTCTCTTCTTTCTTCTTTCTCCATCCTTCGCTCCTGTTACTTACCACCCCTCTCATCTCCACCCTGTTTATCTCCCACCAAGTCAAATGAGAAGCTGGTGTCAACAGCAGCTGGCTCTCTTTAGCTTTGCTGCCCCCTGATGGTGCTGTGGTTCACTGGTCACAGGTGTACACGCTGTATATTTGTGTCTCTATCTGTTTGAGTAATTAGAGATTTCTTGATAGCAATGAGGGTCAAGGATAGCGGTGGGTTTGTTGGAGGTTTATGAGGTAAAGCTTGTTACAGCTAAACATACCTTGGTGCTCTCTATGCTATCTAACCACAAACACCTGGACTCAGACTAAGCGTCAGGCAGCTACAGGAGTGGCTTTCCCCCCTAACCTTCAGAGTCCGGTAAAGGTAGCTACTGTACATTTAATTTGCATACTTAAAGTGGTGTAAACACTAAACAGGAGGTACAGCTCAGTATACCAGATGTGGAGTAGTTTTACAGCAGTGTGTTTGTTGAACATATTGCTAGAGTTGCTGCAAATGAGGTACATCAAAGTTGTCCTGGCAAAGGAAACCCACAGGAAAACAGCCAGCTCTTCCCCCACACTGTCTCCCAATATACATATATTTTAAATCTTACAAGGTGCGAGGATACTTTTAGTTTTACATATAGTTAAGGTACTGGCCTCACACACACTCAATTCATTTCAAAGGGCTTCAATAGCATGTAAGTTTCAAGAACAATTTTGCCAAAGCATCAAAGTATACAATAACAGTAATATGAACATTAACAAAATATTAAGATTGATAATAAATGTATTGGGGGTCAATCTACTCTTGACTATCAATATACAGTTTATAACACCCTAGGTAAAACTCTTTGTATCGGTGATAGTGCTAACAGCCAACAGTCTCTACATTGCATTTGATGCTGGTGGTGGACTAACGGCTGACAAGAGACACAAACAGCTCCGATGTCGATTCAGTGATGATTTGTTTATTGCTTACAAGCACTTTGGGATCTGTGAGGGTACAAGCCTGGTCTCAGTAAAACTATTCAGTATAAAATAAAATCATAATCAAAGGAAACTTACAATACTAATGAATGATTTCTGTAGCCAAGCTCAATAACCATTAACTGACAAGTAATAGGGCCAACGGTCTAACCTTGACCAGGATCAAAGACTTCTATTACAAATTACACAAAGACACTACAGATACAGATAGATCAGTAATCACTCTGGATGTCAATATAGTTACTGTCTCTCTCAGATAGGCTATACAGTAATTTATATTTTTTAGATAAAATGTAATATTTTATAATCACTTACTCCCCCACAATCTGCTTGTCTGATTATCTCCTTAATCTTGCACACTTGGCATTTTTCCTCATTCCCAAACACATGCTAACACACGCCGCCCTGATGGCCTAGGGGTTAATAGGCCCACCATGAACCGCAACGTCCCCAGTTTGCGTCCGACCGGTGACATTTGCTTATCTCTTGCTCTCCCCTCGTTTCCTTTCCTTTCCTGTCATGTGCTCTCCCCTCGTTTCCTTTCCTTTCCTGTCATCTCTCTACTATTGATGTCCAATAAAGGCGTACAATGCCTATGAAAATGCTTAAAAACAAACACTTACATTAAGTACATTTACTGATGTATCTTTAGCCACCCTCTCCTGATGCGACAACAAATTGAATGCACAAGTCAAGTCAGGAAAATTCAGCAAGGGCAAAACCATAAATCAAATGTACTTTATCAACAAATTCTCTTTCTCATACATACACACACAGCAGTGAAGCACAGCGGCCCGTGCTGTATAAGATGAAGAAAACATTTGCTTACAGTATTTCCATTATGCTACAGCCAGATAACAGACTGTAATCATAAAAGTTGGGAGGAATGACCGCCATGCCCTTTTTGTTCTGAGTGCTGAAGAGTTCTTCTATTACAACTTTTTTTTATTACAACAGGATATATCCATGTCCTAACAAATCATGAACTGACTGCCAGTCGAATCTATAGCGTGAAATCAATTACTCATCGTTAAGCGAACGTATCCATTGGTACACGCTTCTCGGGATGCGTTCATTTTCTTCATTTATCGCCATAAACCCGGTCATGTTGCGGTTAAGATAGAGTCAGAGGTACCTTAAGTTTTTTTCCTTACTTTGGTTGCAAGATAAGGAGAAAACCTTAAATACTTAAGTGAACATTTTAAGGAAACCTTAACTCGGACTTTAAGGAAAATCTTAACATAAGGTTTTTTGTGCAACCGGCCCCAGGTATTTAGGCTTTCCATATTGTTGTATAGAGTGACCCTTGTGTGCCTATGTGTTTAGTTACCCACTAAGCAGGAGTTTTACTCCCATAAATCATCACAAACTGTCGTTAATCACAACTTCAACATCCTTCAGGTGAAATGCAGCCGCTTGGTTTTGAATAATCCATCTTAGGGAGACTGTTGAGGAATGCCATTCTATGACTTTTACCAGCGGTGGGGTTAAGCCAACAACACTGTGGGAATAATTCAGCCACTTTGTTGAATACAGCAAGAATAAATAGCACAGTATGATGTCCGTTACAAAATCATACTTGGAATTGAATGTACATAGGCTTGTTTCAAATACTGATTATATCTGTCACATGTTGATAAAGCTCTACGGATTTACCTCATCCCTGTGTAAAGCCTATTCAATATGTTGATGCACAAAACCGCTTACTGTTTCATATTGACGCTACATCACCCCTTGTGATTTTTGATATCCTGATAAATTCATCTCGGCCTGCTTAGGTTGAGCACGGCAGAATATTTGATAATCCCTGTGAGTGTACTGACCTCTTCTCCTGAGTTTTACTGCATAAAGGGGATGTCATTCTTCAAAGTGCTTAGCATGTACTTTTTCCTAAATCTGGGTTGAGACTCAGCATGGTTACATTATTTTACTTGTCTTAGTTCATCCTATCAATACTTAAACAATGCATCAAATGACTGGTTAATATAAAAGAGCTCACTAGTAGAGATAAACCAACAGAGAATTATCACCCAACTCCGCAGTTCCTCAGCTCTACAGAGCTTTTTGCCTCTTTTTAATTTAATTACTTTTTATATAGGTCTTTAAGTTAAAAATATAATCTTTTAAAACTAAAAACTGAAAACAGTAATGCACCTAAGTTCTTCACCAGACACAAAATGTGAGCAAATGTCACAAGAAGAAAACAATGGTGTCGGCTGAAGCCATGCAGTAGCTCATAATTCCAACCCTTCTCACATTACCAAATTAACAAACCAAACATTTATGAACAAGCTAGTCATTTAGCTCATTTTGGCCATGTTTCGAGGGGCAGGCAACCATTTTCAGCAAGAAAGTTTTGATAAACTGTGCATTAGCTAGTTAGCAGCTAGCTAGTGACGAAAGTCGAACATGTAAATAGAGCCCGATATGTTTCCCAGGAGCTGATGGAGACCAAAATAGACTTAAAAGCAAATAGAGTTTTGGATTTACATCAGTCAGGTGGCTGCTAATGATGCTTTGTGTCCTCTGGATGTGTAAATATGCAACAGTTTGCTAACACATTAGCCATAGCAACTTTACATGGGCTGTGTTTTTAGCTTGTTGTAGCAAAACAAATTTTATTATTGCAGCTTTAAATTGTTTTTTCTTACAAAATAACATAATGACAACACAGCTGCCATGGGAAATGTAAATGTTGACATTGAAAACAACCTATACAATTTATTGTCAGCACTAGGTTAAGTAATCATTAACAGCCCTTTAAAACCCTCAGTGATATTTTAAGGTGATTTGTGCTTTTGGGGTATACAAATATTGGCTCTCCCGCTGTCAAGCATATTTAAAGAGTAAATGTAAACAGGAATGAGGGGAATTGAGGTCCCTCTGCTTCAGATAAATGTTACCACTTACTGTAACAACAGACTAAGAGCTGCTAATGATTGAATGAAGCTGTGTGGACGTGTGTTTCCTGTCTAATGTATACACCATTAAATTAGTTTTTCCCCCTGTATGTGTAAAATGTATTGCTCCTTATTTACTGCAAGTGGTTTTCTTTCACAAGGGGTTTGGATTGTTCGACTGGAGTATGCCTTTAAAAGTACAGTGTAGTCTGTTGGGATATTTTTGGTCGGTCTGATGTTCCTGTGTTGTAGCAGCACTTAATTTGTGTGTGTGTGTGTGTGTGTGTGCGCGCGTGCGCTTGCCTGCATGTCTCCAGAGTGAATCACGTGGTGAGGATTACTGTGGATAACGTCCACAGACAAGAGCCTCTTCTGTCGAGTGCGGGCATTTCCTACTGCCTCACACAAACACTGTACACACACACACACACACACACACACACACACACACTGTATATATACACACAAAAAGGAGACTAAGACACACTTAGTGCCTGTAAGATACTTTATCGATGTCCTTATCCTTGCTGTCAGGATGAGGATATGATTTTTGAACTTTAAAGATTGTTGACAGCAGACTCTAAAATGTGTGTGTGTGTGTGTGTGTGTGTGTGTGTGTGTGTGGGAGAAGGGTTGACAGGCATTCACATGAAACACCACAATGACAGCCAAGGCCCTTGTTGGTTTGTTTATCAAAACAAAGACTTGTCACTCTGTTAGGGGGGAAAAAAAAGATTAGATAATCCTACACAGTTAGAGCCAAGGCAAGTAAATAATGGGAACTGAGAGAGGAAAAACGGAGAGAGAAAGAAAACAGATTTCAGAGTTTGAACAGGACTAAAGTGTGTGTCTGTGTGTGTGTTTGTGTGTGCTGAAGAGATTTGACAAGCATACTCCCCCCTCTATACTCAGAATATTTGTGAAGCCTCTCACTTAATAGCTTTCCTCCTCCTCCATCTTCTGCTTCAATTGGACTGCTAATTATGTAAAGTGCTTGCTGGAAAACGCACAGACACAAAAACACAGACACACACACACACACACAGACTGACAAGTAGCAGCTTAATTACCATCTGAAATGACATCCTCATTGCTGCTGATATCTCTCCTAAGAAATACCAAGTTACAGAGCAGCACAGACTGTATGTGCATAGATATCGTGTTGTGCATGCATACAAGTCTAAACACACACACACACACACACACACACACACACACACACACACACACACACACACACACACACACTGTGGTTGCATGGAGTGCAATCACCTGCAGTATCTTGCTGAGGCCCGTTATTAGCTTTACATCGGGTATGAATGACTATAATCACCGCAGCAGTCTTTACTTATGCAGAGCCTGATGTTTAATTCTTTACACATGTAAAGTGAGGTTTGGTTAAGCTGTCTGCTTTCACTCCTTTACAGCTCTGACATTGCTTTAGGAGCTGTGATTAAGCTTTACGTGATACTGGTGTTACTGTGATACCCAAGTTAGACAAATAAACAGATGGAAACTTGAAAGACTTAACTTTGAAACAAACTTGTAGACTGCTTTTAAGCTAACCTCCAGCTTAGCTGAACTTATTTGAAAGTGAAAACAAAGGCGAACAGTAAAATTATTACCTAAACTATCTGCTGTAAATGTCCACCAATATCCTGGTTCCACTTTGACCTGCTGTACTTACCGTGTAGTTGTGTGTGCACACAGTTTTCCTGTGCAACCAGAGATTATTACCACCATCTCAACTGAGCTCACTTTCAGATTTACCTCCAAATAAAGTGGTTCAGATAATCAGTCTACCTGCTGGCTTGTTTACAACCTGTCTGCTCATGTTTTTTGCCGCAGTGGACTTGGTTGTGTTCCCAGACCTCAGCAATTACTTTAGTAAAACAGAATTGTCCTTTAAACCTGCATTCATTGATTTTTTTTTTGGGCCACTTGGGGGCAGCACAACAAGCTCTGAACACACTGACATATCATCACCTTAAGAAGTTGATATAGCAGCAGAGCAACATTAACATTCATTTGGAGTCATGTTTCTGCCCATCTGATGAATCTAAGTCCAATATTCACAATATATCCCTTTAGCTGCTAGATGCTACGCTAGTTTACTACAAACCATGTAAGTGTGTCACTATGAATTTCTCTTGTAAGGTGTGCTCAGTACTGCAGAGCAGTATGCAGGCTGCCAGTATAAACCTAGAAAGGAGGACACTACTGAGGGGAATAAAGAGTCGATGACCAACAAAGTTAAAGCTACAGCTGTAGGTGTGTTTTTATACCTCTTCACACTGACTCAGATCCTCGAGTAAAATTTTCAGTATTTTATATGTTGAATCAGTCATAAGAAATGACCATATTTGGTGGCCAAAAACAAGCAGGGTGTCGTGTCAGAATCTTTGAATCCTTATTTCTGCTCTTTTTCTTTGTCTTAATGTTTTTTGGATAAATATATTCGACCAGTATGGAAGGAACGGTGTGAGACTTGATTCTGTCCTGTCAATCACTCCTGGTCAGTTATCTCGAGAGTTTGAATTTAAGAGATTTCCCTTTTCTCTCTTCTTGAACCTTCCCTCAGTGGTTCTAAATGGACCGATTGGACATCCTCAAAATAAACTCAGCCTTTTCTCTGTTCTTAAAGCAGAGAGAGAGACGTGCAGTGGGAATAATATACACTGAGCTGCAGTCAACCAAAGACTTTCCTCTCCTCTCTCAGACAATAAAAAGCCATTTGACTACAACACAGCCAGTCCCGGCTGAGATTGATCGATGACATTCAGACATGATGGGGACTACTTTGCCCCAGAAAGGATGCTGTGCACCAAAACAGACCTCTAAAATTGGCTGCTGTTATGTTGTTGCTTGCTTAAAAAGCCACAGCACGGTGTTGACTGTGGAGCAGTCAAGCATATTGGCAAACTGGTTAGGAAGGTTTTTATGAAGCCACTTACGACAGGTTGAGGGTATTTTTCAACCGTGAATAGCTAAAGCTGTTTAAAGGGGGAAATCAATCCCACAACAGACGTGCATATTGTGCTTGCATGATCTTGCACTGTTCGGTCACAATTTGTGTATGTGAACAGTTGAAGAGAGAGACTGAAGGTGCACTCAATAATGTAAGAGCCCTATGTTGGAACTGTTTAGATGAACAAAAGACATCAAAAATCATTTGGAAGTTAAGCTTAAAGGAAGCACACAGAGGATGAATTCCGCTGACTTCACTGATCCCCTGACCCTACATTTTTTGACATCCATTGGATGGATTGCATTCCTCCGCCCATGGTTCAGCCTCCAAGCTGTGATTAGACAGTGGATTGTTTTTCATTCTGCCACATACGATGCGTCTCCATCTCAGAAAAGAAAACGCTCTCTTGCTGCTCTCTGTGAAAACTAATGACAGTGCTTTTCATTCAGTACTGGCAGCTTTAAGCTGTCCTCTGCTTGACAACATTAAAAGTCAGTACACCTCTTCACTTTGTTTACTGTGTTGTGATTTGATTTTGACATGGCATGGAACGTTCATGTCACAATGTGAAACAATGCATTCAGTTATTAAAGTCAAAAAGCTAAATAATTGTCCTTTAAACAAATGCTTTTAACAAATTGTTCAGCCTCAGCTGTACTTTGTTTTTAGTGCTAATTAGCACGTTAGCATGCTAACACACTCAACTAAGATGGTTAACATAATACCTGCTAGATATCAGCATGTCAACATTTGCTGTGTCTCAATGCGCATACTTCCGTTAGTACACTTCCATGTAGTACATTGTGTACACTATGTACTTACTTGCATAGTGCATGAATTTTGACAGGGTAGTGTTGTCTCAGATTGAACACGGCTGTTGTGCACTTACCGGAAATGATGATCACAACATTTGACCGCTTCTTCTTCTTCTTTTTAATGGCGAATTGCAACTGGGTGGAGCATTATTGCCAACATATGACCGTGATCGTCGGCCGCCAAAATATCTGCCGGTTTGTTTGCTCACTTGACTTCAATTAAATTTTATTAAAAATGATTAAAAATGAATGTGCTTTTACTTTTAGTGCGGTGTTCACCGCGGCTGCCATTTTCATAGTTTGGAGGTCCCTCCCCTTCCGCTACGTAGCCAAGATGGCGACCACTGAGGGTGAGAAGTGTCCAGCGTTCCACACTCAACTTTTTAACCGTTAGTACACCATCCGGGTACTCATAGCACACTGCAATTGCCATAATTGTCAGTGTGAACGCACTTATTCACTTGAAATAGCAAGTAATACGGAATAACGCAAATTGAGACACAGCTATTGTCATTGTTAGCATGTCAGAATGCTAAAGTTAACATTTAGCTCAAGGCCTAAGTACAGCCTCACAGAGCTGCTAGTGTGGACGTAGACTCTCACTCTTGTTTAATCTTATTCCCATTAGTCCATAAGTTATAATTGTCTATGTCACTACTGTGGAGTCCAGTTCAGTGGCTCCCAGTAGTAATTAAAAAAAGTTGTATACAGTAATGTACATGAGAGCCAGTAAGCAATTTTTGGTATTTAAGAAGTGACATGTCCACTTTTAAGAATGTTTCAATCCCAATGTCAAATTCTCATAGCTACAAACATCTGAACCAATTTTCAGAAATAGTTTTTCCCGGGGTGCCGTGCTAAGTCTGCTTAAACTCCAGAGTGGACATCACAGTTTGTTTTATAGGGCACTTTTCACGTCCTTCCTTGTCTCTTTGTGTTTTCTGAGCTGCAGATTGACTCTCGCCACGTTTAGTTTCTTTTTTCCCTCTAGTGTGAGCCTGGGACCTGACCTGGCTCACAAATCAATACTTGCCTCTGTCAGTTAGGGGATCTGTCTGTGGACGGGCTGCTGTGCATGCATGTGTGGATGTGTGACGGAGACACAAAGAGGGAGAGAGCCTGTGCGATTTAAAATTGAGTAGAACAATGGTGAGCCAAGGTTTCATTATCCTCCAGGCTACTGTACCCACACAGTCGACAGCTTGTTCATAGAATGGATTTTACAACGGCCCCAAAAGCAACACAGATGAATGTGGGGTTTTTACAGCTGTGCACTGCTTGGCGAGACGAATGGTTTGGTGATCTCACGCTGCTTCGATATGAATTTTGCAACATATCACATGAATTTTGACATTTAAGTGAAGCAAAATCCCATATTACTTAGAATGCATGACTGTTTGCATGGGGTAAGCATTTTTCTACACAAATCAACTTGTAAATGACACTTTATTCAGTAGACCTCGTGTAAAAAGGTCAAAAACAAATCGAATAAAAATCAGCAGCACACGTTACGTGACATGCGACATAGCATCGTTTACAGGTACAACCCCTCCCTCGTGTGATGCTCCGAAACCTCTCACCTACAGCCTCAGCATTTCCCTAGATGCAGCCGAATGGTGGTGCATTTCTGAGGCCACAGGGCTATTTTTTCTTTTAAAAAAGCTGAGGTGTCAAAACAGGTATGTCATGGTTGGATACCCTTTTTAATCTGTCTCTCTCTCCCCCCAAGAGGCTTCCAGTCTGCTGACAGTCTTCCTCCTTCTTCGCCACACTCGCTCTGGCTTCCTCCTCCTTTTTCGAACTCATAAGAAGGGAACAGAATATTCCGGCCCAGCCAGCAGCCTTCGAACCACTGTGATCTATTTGTTCTTATTGTCCCAATTTAACTACAAGACAGGTTGTGTTAGGACAACGTTTTTGTATTACAGTATGGTTGTACATATTCCACTTCTATTCTACATTTCCAAAAAAAAAAAGAAGAAGAGATTTCACGATTAGAGTAAAGACACCATCCGGCATATACAGAGGGGAGTTGCCAGGGAGAGGAGGAAGTAGCATGATGATTTAATTTTCTGCACACTGAGCAGCGTGTGTGCGTGTCAGCCTGAGCTCCCAGACACTCGCTTGTCACTCGGTGAATGATGAATACAGCTGCAACCGGGCATCTGGGACGTGTGTGTATGTGTGTTTCCCACTGATAAAATATAAGGGACATGCGTGCGCGTTCCATCTTTAAATTGGGTTCGCTTTTCTTCACCAAGCATTTTTTGCATGTGTGTTTTTGCTTTCACGGCACACACGCTCTTTTATCTTATCGGAAGCTTCGGTAGCATAAACAAAGCTGTCAGAAGGAGGTAAAGCATATGCAATATGTTGCCGCACTTTATCCTGTTATGATGGTATCTGTGGGTTGTTGTAGTTTTTTTAGCGCACACACAAATGGCCTCTGCCTCTCCTTCCCTGTGTTACTTTTGTTGCCATGTACTTGAAAGCTTGCTGCATGTTCAGTAAAATGGGACTCCAAAATTGAACATTTCCCTCTCCCTTCTTTTCCTCACAGAGGCATCGATCCTGTCGTACGATGGCAGCATGTACATGAAAGTCGTGATTCCAAACGTCATGCACACAGAGGCCGAGGACGTCTCCCTCCGCTTCATGTCCCAGCGGGCGTTCGGCCTGCTCATGGCCGCCACATCCCGCGAGTCGGCGGACACACTGAGGCTCGAGCTTGACAGCGGGAGGGTCAAACTGACGGTCAACCTAGGTATCGTATAAACCGTCCCTG
The DNA here is from genome assembly GCA_008360985.2 of Macquaria ambigua. Lineage (NCBI taxonomy): Eukaryota > Metazoa > Chordata > Actinopteri > Centrarchiformes > Percichthyidae > Macquaria > Macquaria ambigua. Next base: position 176,375 of record VMKM01000190.1, read on the forward strand.
TTGGCTCCCCTCCCCTCGAGTTCAAGAGGAGGCCTTACTGTTTTTGTGTTTTCTTTCTTTTTTTGTGTACATTTTCTTTATGGTCCAGACCTAACACATACTAAACCAGTTTTTGTAGTATGTCTTTGTAGTTGCATGTATTGTTTTTGACTTGCCTGGACTGTAAGTTTTTCTGCCTTGATGCTTAGATGTATTTGTAGATTTTTATATCCATCAATTTAATACTTAACAAAGTTATCCACGCTCTGCAGCACATCTTTTGAACAGATCATAGATCATTTTATGCTCATTATTAGTGTATAAATAGATTTTTCCAAAGGCACAGCATTTTGCTTTCTGAATGACTTTAATAGATGGCACTGTCCTCAGATATTCATTCATTCAGATAGCAACATTTTAGATTATACTCTGCCATCTATTCAGAACTGCAGGTAAGCGTTTTAGTGACTGATAGTATGCATTCTTATCATGTGGGTCTGTTCCTGTGGTCTTTATTATTTTATTTTTTTCTCATGATAGCAGGTTCATGTTCCTCTCTGTCCATTAGTAACCCTTGGTCTAGCTGGCATCTCCCATGCCTTGTTCAAAGATGGCACTCACCCCTTCAAAGGCCCCGAGCCTGCGGCCCGTCTGGCAAACAGCCCGATGCCACAGCACCCAGTGCGCCTGCAGATGGTGGCACGAGTGCTACATTTAAGTAGAGTGCAGGCCTTTATAATGAGCCTAGAATAGATACTCTCAACACATAACACAAGTGTACATACAAAATATCTGAATCTAACTCATTTATTATAGTATGCAATGTACTCGGTTACCGCAGCTGCTAAAAACATGGAACATCTGTAGTCCATATTTCATGTTTTTAATGTGCAATGTGGTCTTACCTTTAAAATCTAAAGGAATTTCAAATTCTAAAAAAATCCATTTAATGCACAGAACTATTTCCAATAACTTTAAGAGGACACTCTCTGAGAGGGGGGTCTTCAGGCCTCTGTACGGTGTTGGTGCTGCGTGGCTCAAGGCTGTTTGTTCCCACTTTTCTGTTGCGGTTGACGGCACATGACCAGCCTGGTCACATGGATTTCAACCTGCCACCTGCCAAACACAGGTTCAGTGCTCTCCCTTAGATGGAGATTTTAGTGAGAGACATGTAGAGCCTCAGTTTTAATGACAAATCATGTAAGATTGATTGATTTTACAGTATGTAGTGGGCTAAAATATTTTGGCTCTAGTTGCTGGGTTGCAAAATCGATGTGGCCATTGAATTGCAAGCGACCATTTTGTAATTTAACGATTCAACATGTAGCTGAACTCCACGAATGCTTTTTGGAAAATAATACCCATATGATGCTATTAGCATACCTGTAATGACATGAACGTTTTGAATTAAACCAAAGAAATGAGCACAGTTTAATCAGAACAGTAATATTGACCAGTATTGGCACAATATTATTGGCTACAACATTAAAAGTAATTAAAATAATTGGATTGGGATTAAATTGGAATTCCAGTATCAGTATAGTAATATTGACCATCGGTAGCCATAAGGCTGAAATGGCCGCCGGGGTCATGTGACCGTCCCCGGAAGGTGGCTTTTCTTGTTCTTGGATGTCTGCAGCTGTAACCTTGAAGGATGCGATTTCATCTGTCACTTATTCTCCCCTCCCCATCTAGACTGTGTCAGGATAAACTGTAACACCAGTAAGTCAACATTCTTCTTCTGCAGCCTTCTTCCTTCAGTCAATGTTTGATTATAGCCTGTGTGCTAGATGTAAGAGAGGAAATGTGTGAATGCAGGCAACTGATAAGAGGATTTCTCAGATAAGAGGGAAAGAAGTAATAGCCAGAGATCAAAGTTATGCAAATCTCACTTAATGTACTCTATATATTTTAAATGGCCCATTTTTTAAATTGATTCAGGCGACTAGTTCTTAATCTATCCCTGTATGCCTATAGCTACTCACTGAACATTTGTACCTTCAGACTCTATGGGCTACTTTGTTTTCCCAATTGCACTGTAATATATTACAGTGTGTCTCACTTGCTTTGTTTTCTTGCTTTCCTTATTTGAACACATACTGCAGTATATAGGTCTATAATGTGTTATATAGATGGTGTTAGCAGACATGCTCTTACTCATGAAAGGGACTCTTATTTTTCATTATTTTCAAAAGTGCTCACAGCCTTGTAGAGAGGGAGAGAGAGAAACAGAACAAATACTTAAAATGGGATGTGAGGGAGTGTGTGTATATTTACTGAAGAAACAGATTGTAGACTTTTGTTCATATTGATTAACTTGATTGTTGTCATTAAGTAATAATCCAGCAAATTCAAATTCTAAAGGAGATGATTTTTATTAATTTAGGATTTCATTGATTTGGTTTGGCATAGTGTCACTGTAAATGAATATCTTTCAAATCAGTCATTTAAATTCTACGTTTCAGTAAATGTTACAGTTAGTCAAGTTAAATTAAGTTTTCTCTTTGATCAGTCAGGCATAATATATTATACCACTGATCACAAGCGTTCATAAAGAAGTATCTCAGTATATTTTGAATTCTTGACGGAAAGTCTTAAATTTGAAACCTGGTTCGTTTAATCGGCCACATCCAGTAGATCCAAATGCTTGAACATGTTGAATTCTTGCACAGGTGAAAGCAAACATCGGCGATTCATATTGCCTTCTTCATACGCATTGCAGTACACTAGCATGTGTCTACAGGGGCTGGGTCAAGCAGAAGTTCAGTCACCAAATTCAAATCCTAAATCTGGTCTACAAATCACTTTCACTGACTAAAGACCACTGCTTATTTGGATTTAAAAACTGTGTTCAGTGTTATTCAGCAGATTCAGGGTTCAGAATGAGCAGCTCTGGCCTTTAGATAAAGTCAGTGGTGCTGGGTTTCCATCTAGTGGTTGGTTATAAGAATATCTCACACAATCTCTACAGGCCTGCTGTAATAAAAGCCTCAGTGAATTTGTAATTAAACTGAAGTCCTGTTGAAACAAGGTATTTAAAACGGATCATTTAAAACTACAAACCAATGGAATATAAACAAGGGAGAGAGAGAGAGAGAGAGACACAGTTACAGTCACAGCTTTGGAGTCCTTGTATGAGTAACAGCAACTGTTTTCTTTTGCTGTCAGTTGTGATTTGTTGTATTGTTTTCCTCTGTTGTCAAATCGAAACCAATTTTTTGTTTGAAAAGTAAGACTACAACCTCCAAATGATAAAGATCTTATTTTAATCTGAGAAAATATTTTAGACTACTCTTTAAAAAAAAAAAAATAATCTGTATTTATTCGAAATTGAAAAAGTATTTTCCTGCTTAATTTTTCCAGTCATTTGCATTTGTTGTGAAAACAAAGATTTGGTTTGTGCTTGTGCTTCCCCCGCCCCTTGACTAACTAACCCTCCTCTTCAGGCAAGGGCCCTGAGGTTCTTTATGCCGGACAAAAGCTCAACGACAATGAGTGGCACTCAGTACGAGTGATCCGCCGCGGTAAAAACTTCAAACTCACTGTGGATGACGACATGGCTGAAGGTATTACTTGTGTGAACTGTTTGCTTGCTATTTTACAATATCCATGATGTGCATGATCATTTTTCCTCTTTTTTTTTTTCTAATCTCTCTATTTAATATTATACAGGGTTCCCACGGTCATGAAATTCCTGGAAAAGTTATGAAATTAGAAAAACTGTTTTTAAGGCCTGGAAATGGTTTGGAATTAACAGAATATTTTGGAAAGTTTTGAATATACATTGTTTTGGCTGTTGTTTAAAATATGTTCCTAAAAATCCCAAAACATGTCTTAACGTTATGCGAAATACATTCCTCGTATTACTATTTAAAAATCTTGTATTGCCCTGTGTGACCGTTGAAACGCCACTAGTATCACGTGATACCCAGTGGTGAATGCAGCTAGTTGGCTGCAGGAATCTCTGAAGTTAGCGCTAGCAGTTTGCTTATCCGCAAATGCCTGGGAAGTACATGTTTAATAATGTTTGGCCTTTGAACGACAAATATAATACATGGCTCAAGAGAGAGGCAGACACTAGCCTGCACCCTATGATCACTATATAGGCCTACCTATTTTAAACTACTTAAATAAAGTCGTGGAAATAGGGTAAAATGTTATGGAAACGTTTTGAAAATTCATTGGTAAAAATATGTGGGAACCCTGATTATATTCTGTCTCACTGATGCCATTTCAGGATTCAGCCAAGTTAGATTTCATAAGGGAGACACAAATACTGATGTATTTTTTCTGAGGAAAAAAAAAGTTCCCATAAAAATCAAAGAGGAACATGTGGCGTTAGAATTTCTTCATTCTCGTAACACCGACCTAATGTAACAATGTATTGGTCTGTGATTTCACCATTTGTTTCTTTATATGTCAGATTGTATTTTTGCTTGACTGCCAGCATTGGCAGGGTTATTACATCAGCATGACACAAAGTGAAACTGGGCTGTTGCTGGGTTACGGTTTTGGTTGCAGTATCCTTCCTCCTCTTCCGCCCCTTCATCCCTCGGCTTCTTCTCCTCTCTCGTCCCTCCTCCGTCTCAGGTCAGATGGCGGGCGACCACACCCGCCTAGAGTTTAACAACGTGGAGACGGGCATCTTGACCGAGAGGCGCTTCGTCTCGTCTGCTCCCTCCTCCTTCATCGGGCATCTTCAGGTATAAAGTGCAATACATTCAGATGCATTGTTTCAACAAATGTCAATCACTGGTGAACTCATGTAATTAAGAGGAGGGGTTTCAGTCAGCTTTATTTAGCATTTTAGCCAAAGAACAGGACAGCATATTCAACAGGTGTCTTTGAGAAATATTTGTGAGAATGTTTCTTATTTTGTAAATGAAAGTTGTAGTATATGCAGCGATTATAATCAAGATAATCCTCTGTGTCTTAAAATATGTTTATTATGATTATTTCCTTTGATTGGGCATGTTGTAGGTTGGTCATTTGTCGACTTTGCATGCTATGTTACCGTGGCAATTGGGGTTCAATTATGTCAAAGTGTGCTTCACAGTTTATTTATAACAACGCCATCTCTCAACAACTCTCCCCACAGAGCCTCAAGTTCAATGGCATGCAGTACATCGACATGTGCAAGAACGGGGACATCGACTTCTGTGAGCTCAACGCCCGCTTCGGCATGCGCTTCATCATCGCTGACCCGGTCACCTTCAAGACCAAGGCCAGCTACCTGGGCTTGGCCACTCTGCAGGCCTACACCACAATGCACCTCTTCTTTCAGTTCAAAACCACCTCGCCTGACGGCTTCATCATCTTCAACAGTGGAGACGGGAACGACTTTATTGCTGTAGAGCTGGTCAAAGGGTGAGCGGGACAGTGATGCTGCCAACATGTTGATGTTTTAATTCATGGCTGCAGTCCAGACACGATGATTACATTTTAAAATAGCAGCACTGATGTGGGTATAGCTGGTTTCTTAAGGCATTAGGAATTAAACAGTGCTGACCAAACTGTTGATCCCAAATCTCTGTTGCACCTTTTGTAAGCTTGTACAAGCATGAACACTGTGTTGCAGCAAAGTTTGTTTTCTTTATCAGTTTAACTCCCATTAGTGTCAGAGCAGCGAGAGGTGATTGTGAGAGTTTTTCCATTAACATTAATCAGCCTGGGAAGATAAAAAAAAAAGACGTATTGCAACCACACACACACACACACACACACACACACACACACACACACACACACAAATATACACTAACGAACCCTGATGGGTTCATCTGCTGTGCTTCTTCCCTGCCAGGTTCATCCACTATGTGTTTGACCTGGGGAACGGGCCGAGTCTCTTGAAGGGGAACAGCGACAACCCACTGAACGACAACCAGTGGCACAACGTGGTCATCACGCGAGACTCTTCCAACACGCACACGCTCAAGGTGGACACAAAGTCAGTCACCCAGAACGTCAACGGAGCCAAGAACCTCGACCTCAAAGGTGTCACGTCCTTGCTTTCGCACAACACACACAAAGAATATCGCACAACCACGACAGCGTCTCCACATCCCCCAGCAGTATACCCGCACATGACTTGGGCTTGAGTCAGACCCGAATCATAAATTTAATACCTTTGACTGAAAAAGTCAAAAAAGACTTGCAGCTTGTGACTCCTTAGACTTTAGCTTTTTGACTTAGAATGACTCCATATCCTCCCCGAGCACAAAGATAAAAAATGATGTTACAAAAAAGTTTTACAGCAAATCAGCTCTTCGTTTTCCTGACAGAGGAAATAAATCTGAGGTACTTAAACATTTAAATGAAACGTTCACATATGGACTTAAACAAACATATAATATAATGTGTTAATAAGTCAGCTTTGGAGGTGCTGGTAAGCATGTTTTGTTACCTTTGGATAGAGCCAGGCTAGCTGTTTCCCCCTGTTTCTAGTCTTTGTGCTAAGCTAAGCTAATCAGCTGCTGCTGAGAGTGATATCAATCTTCTCATCTAACTCTCAGCAAGAAAGTGAATAAGCAAATTATAATTCTAAATTATTCCTTTAAAAAGCATAAATCCTTGCTGTAAATGTAACTGTTTCTCTGTTTAGCAGTGGTATTACATTTAGTGAAGGGAAGGTGACACAAAGTTTAGACTCCATTCTATCCCAATGGCATGTTTGGTTATTTACATCACAAGAAAGAGGTTATAACTGAACTGAGTTTGCTTGAAAATGAAGAAAAAGTTTTCATTTTCAAATTCTTATGTTTAGTCATTGAATTAATTAAGTTTAATACAATAGTAATTCTAATATTTATTAAACTCACTAACATACTCCCTTATCTCTCCGTTCAGGTGACCTGTTTATCGGAGGCCTGGGACCCAACATGTACCAGAACCTCCCTAAGCTGGTGGTTTCTCGGGAGGGCTTCCAGGGCTGCTTGGCCTCAGTTGACCTCAACGGCCGCCTGCCAGACCTCATCAACGACGCCCTTTTCCGCAGTGGGCAGATTGAGCGTGGCTGTGAAGGTACAGATGGCCTGTAGCACATAAGAATCATGACCTGCCGCGTGAGATTTATTGGTCTAATTAGAAGGCTCTTCAGTAGCCCTTAAAGCCACTCGCTGGCATTGTTAATCCCACTTATTTCCTTTTCGCCAGGCATTTCTCACATTATAGGAAAATACTTTTGTCATTCAGTTTCTCTAATAATGGCTTGTTAACTTTTTATGTTGCATCAGTATATTTTAAGATAACTGGAAGTACTAAAACCTGAATAACAAATTAAGACACATCCTGTTTACCCAGATTATGAAAGAAAAGGAAACTAAAACAAGCCCAAATGTTTAGGTATTCTTTTAGATTGTAGATTATTTTACAAGGTAAGACATTTAAAGATGCTTGCGGTAAACCCAAGTTGCTACCCTCCTACCTTTTTTTTCCTTCTCCAGCATCTAAAATTTCCATCTTATGGCAAACTAGCTTTTTACTATTACAGAATACAACAAAGCTGCTGCTGCTGCTGTGATATTTATACAGCGATACAATAACTCATGTCTCTTTATTGTTGTTATTTTAATGACTAATGAATCAGATTTGACTTAAGGCTGTTTCCATCCATATTAGATATTCTAGCATACTGTCATGCTGAAACCTGCTAGACCCATTTAGTGCTTAATAAATCATTACATTTCCAATTAAAAATGTTATTGTCTTCAAATACATATGACGTTACTCGTGTATAGTGCAGGCCTCTGCATATGACCTCTAGAGGGCAGCAGAAGATTAAGATAAGTTCAAAGTACTGCACGGTAGCCTTCATGAACAGAACATTTGGCCATGGTTTTTAAAGCCAGGAAACATATTTAAAAATACTGTTTTATAAAAAATAAAAAATAAAGCTATTATGTAGGATCTGGAGCTCAATCCTCACTAACAAATCAACAACCTCCTTCCCCCATGTTGCACTCTGCCAAAGTGACAAACTTGTACAGGTTTTACAAACGCTAACGATGCTGCTCCCTCACTAACCTTTACTCTTGTTTTCCGCTCTGCTCTGTTCTGTTTGTTATTTTTCTTTCTGCGCTAACAAAGTTGGTTTCACCAAAGCCGACCTGCAAGGTAGAGGGTTAAACTCAGCCTCTCAGAGGCCTGCTCGCCTGAAAGCCTGCTGTGTGCAATGCATCGTGGGTGTCACCATGGCAATAATGTCCCCTCGGTGCCGCAGAGGTGACTTGCTCTCTAAAAAAAAATACGAAAGAGGAAAAGAGAGAGACAAAACAACTGATTAAGCGACCAGAAAAACAATTTAAAAGTTTTATTATTATTGTGTGGTTACTGCGTTTTCATACTACAGCACTGCTGCAGTGTGAATATAGCCATACATATGTTTTATTCTAGCACATTAAACCGCATATAACAGTTATATAAATGCTCTTAAAGCATTATTTTTTCCATGCTAACCACCAGGCTAGGTGCAGGGCCATATTTGATAAAGTTGCAAAGAATTAAAGGTATAATCACAGAGAGTAGACAGATCAGGTCAGATAAGTGGTGTTCATACACAATAGATATATGGCAGTCATGTAGACAGTATAAAAGCAGCGTCTAAAAGCAGAGGCGGACAATTTGTGGGAGTGCTGTGTTCTTGTATGAAAATGCCATTTGTGACATGTCACAGGCTGGCATAGACAGCAGAAAGAGGCACATCTGAACACAGCCCCTCTCTCTCTGTCTCTCTCTTTTTTTTTTTTCAAAAACCCATCATGTTTGCTACTTTACCCAGATGAGTGTTTTTCAGAGAGCGAGTGACCTCCTGCTGCAACACTCACACAAACGCAGCGAAATCCTCCACTGCTCACACTAACAAACGAGCACCAATGTGTGCATGCAAACACGAGATTCACACTGATACAATACAGAGTAACATGTATGCACATAGTGTCGATGATGCCTGGTTGACTACCATTACCGTACATTACACAGTAAATGCACTTTCAGCTGGCAAACTTGCTCTGTTTTCCGACTTCAAATGTCTTTCTTCTATACTCGTTGTCTTGCACAAGGCAATTGCTCTTAAACACTGTTTACTTGCATTTGTCTGCCATTTATTTTGGACTGTTTATTTAATTTTACTTTATTTGCTTTTGTTTGTTTTCTATGTGGTTATCAGAAGGGTTTCTGTCAAGGTTTTCCCCCCCGTGTCTGTCTAGACTCCGACGGGGGAATTGTTTATCTCGTTATCTATGCTGTGCGCTTGTCCTTATCTGCATTCCCTCTCAGTATAAGTATTCAAAGGTAAGAGCCATGTGTGGTGTAGAGGAATAGCAAACACACATCCAGTTTGACTTTGAATACCCTCCTCAACTCCTGTCTGACTGAAGTGCATACACGAGGATATGTACTACGTGTTCTCAAGTGCTCTTTATGTTCCTTCTCTCTTCTGCTCTTCATGAATTCTGTCTGTCTACTGTGTCTAGTGTTCGCCGTGTATTCTCACAGTGAAGGAGATGTTTGGAAAGAAACTGCCAGGACCACTTTAATGCCATTTTTTTAATGGGTATTGCTTAATGGAGTTTTTATTCATATGTCATTTGTTAAAAGGTTCTTTTTTTTTTTACATCTTGTCTTGCTTGTTCACAGAGGGAATGCAGCGTTCTAAGTTTTACTCTGATAAAACTTTTTTTAAAGTACTTGTTGGAATGATAAAAAAAAAATAAATTGCATGCATGTTCACCTGCACACACTTTCAAAAAGAAGGAAATGAAGGGATGTCGACAGTGTCACCACATCAGCCCAGTTGGGGTCCAATTCACCTGCTGTAGCGTGTCTTAAATGCTGATTAGAATTAAACTAGCATCCTGTATGGCAGTGTTTACCGTAATTAACTCAGAGTAAATGCTGACGCTCCCACTGCTTGAGAAGCGTGCTGTTGATCCTCTGAAAACCTGGCGCCTCTGCTCTGGCTTGCCACCGCGATTGCCGCTTTACCCAGCACGAAACAGGATTCCCCAGACTGTTTTTTTTTTAAAGTGTGTTGTACACCAGGTCAGGCTCCCTGTGGTGGCACTGTTTGCTCCTTGTTCTTTCTTCTAGGCCCACACGCTGTATATCTATCTCTCTCTAAGAGTGCACTTCTTCTGCATGAGTCCTGCATCGTTAAGGCTCAGCCGTAGCTCTTCATGTCGCTTGACTGCGCTCCTGTGGTGTCTCCTTTCTTTCTCCCTCTCCCCCCCGCCTTTTTCCAGGCCCGAGTACGACCTGCCAGGAGGACTCGTGCGCCAACATGGGTGTGTGTATCCAGCAGTGGGAGAACTTCACTTGCGACTGCTCTATGACGTCTTACACGGGGACTCACTGCAACGACCGTGAGTACCGCTGGCCTTACACTTTACCTGTACTTGCCTTGCATGTGCATTAAAGGAGCACTCCACTGATTTTTCATATCGAATGAGTACTACACAGCATGTAAAATATATGTATATATATATATATAATTTTTTAAGAAAAGTAGAGTTTTGAAAGACATGGGCATTTACCATGGATGTATTATAAGAACTAGATACCAAACCCAAAGATGGCGCCTATTCAGTCCAATAAGAATTGCCCCCCTGGTGCATATGCCAAAAAAAGTTTCTAGCTTCCGGGTTTACTTCCGGGGTATGCGGCCCACTGAATATGCGCAGCAGTGTTTCTCCCGCTGGCCCCGCCCGCAAGTTCCTGCTCGGCTCGACTTTATATTGTGATTACTTCATGGATCTTTAAATCGCTTTTCTGGGCTCAAGGAAAGTTTTACAAATATAAAACTTCCATGGATCAAAAATGCATAATAGAAAGAGTTATAATTGACCTTGTCTGCAGTTGGAGGTGGTTTTACAGATGTCTCTTTTACAATGGTGGTCTATGGGGAAAATGCTTTTTGGGCCGCAGGGGATTTTTTTGCTGCAATACCGCAGTGGCCACTGGAAAAAAATTTTGGACGCAAGGCTGAGCAGCGGCGCTGTATCCAGGTCTTATTATACATCCATGGCATTTACCAGTCAGTGAGGGTCTTACAAAAGTCAAGTTGCATTATGGGAAGTGTAGAATCCAAATTATTTTTAGCTTAACCCATATTAGGAAGTAAAAGTCAGGATGTCTGCACCACTTTGGCCTCATGTCCCTTTAAATACTAAATGGTAGGAGTGCTCCTTGAACACACATGCATTCAGTCAACACCAGGCACACACAACTGCACAAAACTGCCATATTACACTTGCATTACATAACCATATCCTGTGTATAGAAGTGCATAAAACACACACATTATTATGATAACGTGCAGCAATTTCACACCCATAAAAACTACAAACACACACACTTACATACGCCTAACTGGGATGCACCTCTGGAGCCATGCCATCCCCTCTGCAACAGTGAGTACCATATCCTTGACTCAAGGACTCCGAGGCTGTTTCACTTGTGCTTATTAAGCCTTTGTCAGATTTACTGCATGAAAGTGGAGCTGAAAGCTTCTTGTGATCCTTAAATGAAGCAACGGAGAGATGCTGGCAATTGTTGAGGGTGTTTTTGTTTTTTTTTGCTGCAATGCAGGCAATTTGTCGTAACAGGTTTGCTTGATGTCCCGGGCTTTCACGTTTCGGGCTTCGGCGTGAACGGCTGTGACTGATGATGTGTAAAATATCCACTTCTGCCTCAATCGCCTTTTCATAAACGCCCTTCAAATAGCTATCATAGAAGTCGAAGTGTGAGTTTGTGTGTGTGTGTGTGTGTGTGTGTGTAGGGATCTCTTATCCCCATGACGACAGGGGACTTCCCCTCAGTAATCACGGTTGGCGGTCTTTCATTTAGCGGTTAATAGTGGGGGCATACTGCTGCTGGGCCAGACTAATGAGGTGGTGGAGGCTGTTAGGAGAGCTGCTCTCTGTGAGCGCTGGCATCCCCTAATCATCCAGACCTTTCTGATGTTAGACCCGGCCGCTGTGTATGACTTCATACCTCTCAAATCCTTCTTTTTTCTCTCGCTCTCTCTCTTTCTTCTCTCTTCTCTCTTTCTCCTTTTTTACGCTTTTCCTTCTCACTCTCCTCTTTTTCTTCCTCTGTAAAAGATCATCTGACGCAACCGTTTCCACGCAGGGCGAGTAATCGACTCCAGTTCTCACTTGGTGATGGGAGCTGTGTGTTTATGTGTTAATTAGTGATGGGAAACCCTCGTTAATTCACCCCCTGGTGCTGCCTGGGATGACTTAGAGGGAGGTGTCATTGATTTCCTATCGACACAGACATATTTCTTCTGGAAACTCAAGAGCATGGATAGTAGCTTATTTTACATCTCATGACATTGCAGGTTTAAGTCTTAGTTCTCCTGTTGCTGGTTTTGGAGATAGATGTTCACCAATATTGACTGGACTGTCCAGGCGTATAATAGCATCCTTAACTGAGCGGTAAATGGGATTTTTGTTGTAGATTTTCTTTTTCTTTTGGTACCCTTTCAAGCTATTTCTTTTCATTTTCTGTGCTAGAAGTAAGACAATACATAATAAAGAGAAGTGAAAAGGATAAAGAGGCAAAGCCAGGCAAACAGGCAGTTTGGTTTGGGAATCACTGGAGTTTACCTTTCAGAAAGTGCACACACACAAAGTCTACATGACACCGTCTGCCTAAGATAAGGGGTCTAGTTTACTTCTCTTGGATTGACCCAATCTTCTGATGTTGACTCCCGTGTCCCCGAGAGGTTTCATGAGCTCTGCAGTGCAGTCATCCGCCACCAGGTGGCAGTAAATCCATAAGCAGGACCGCACGCTGTCCCTGCGTGCTGGGAGAAAATGAGATACAATCCCCCGAGCATGAAATCAGCTTTCCTGTTATTTTCCTCTGCTGCTTTGCCTCTTGTACTTCTCTCTCTCTTTATCTGTCCCCCCTACAAACCCACAGCCCATCCAATTTCTATAGTTATGGATCACAGAGAGAATATTGCACCATCTCCTAAACAATACAAAATCAAATGTAGTAAAATACAATCATATTGCCAAATTTTATTGTTTTGATTGGAGAGGCTTGATCAAAATGGAAACGGTGAACACAGTCGCGTGTGTGTGTTCTGTACAACTGCCTTTTATTCAGTGAGCACGGCGCTGAGAGAGAGTTTTTAATTAACAATGTGGGAGTGGAGCTTCTCCCTCTGTTTTTCTCGGTCTCTCCCTCTCTGATAGCTGGCAGCAAATATCAGTAATTGTCTGCTTCTCTGACTCCGACTCCACACATTGTCCAAATGAAGAAACTTGAACAAAGTAAAGGGAACATTTCTGCCAGGAAAGCCTCTCGCAGTTCCGCCTGCGCCGATTGTTAGCGCCGAGCCCCCGTGCCCTCTCTGCACTTCGCCATTGTAGCCAACAGGGCTCTAGGTGGCAGAGAAGAAGAAGAAAAAAAACTCAGCAGGCAAGAACTATCCATGCTCCTTCTATTTATTCTTTTGTGCCCCATGCAGCCTGCACTGTGTGAGTGTGCGCCTTTACGTATGGGAAGAAGACACAAAGGAAGGGCTCTTTGCACCATACAGGCCATTTTCAGAGCCACTTGGACAATCTGGAGGTACATGTCATGCCCAGCACTGCTTAAAAAAGGGAGGATAGGGGGTAGCGGGGTGGACTCTTTTTATAGCATTTTCATCCTGCTTGGTTCTGGCTCACTGCTTTTGTCATGCTCATCTCCATCTCCCTGTCGTCTCATATCCATCCCCCTTTTTCTCTTCGTCTTTTCTCCCCCTCTCTTCTCCTCTCCTCTCCTCTCCTCTCTGTTTTCCGAGCGGACCTCTCCCTGTCAGGTTCTATGAATACTGCAGAGTTTTCATTTACATCCAAGGACATGGGAGCTGTGGGCCAGGCAGGAAGCAGCAGCGGACACTCCTCTTCCACATCCAGAGCAATTACTCAAATTACGTAATAGAATTATCTCGGCAAAGGTCGCTGCATTGTTCCACAGTCAGGAACATGGTAAACAAACAGAAAGAAAGAGAGGAGAAGGGAGAGGGAAGCTGAAGACAGGCAACAGAAAACTGTTTGTCAGTTTGATGCTGTCATCAGTAATTGCCTAGATAGATTCAGTGATGAATTTCTGTCGGTGCATTGATCCCAACCAACCCTCTGCTCCTGCGCAACCCAATGTCCTTAATTTACTTTTCAAGGCATGCTCAGAGGGCTGTAACCATATCTGGCTAACTGCTTACATAAATGACAAACGCAGCAGCGGCATTGCTTCCTTCACTATTTAAACAAAAAAATTCATGGCATTCGCCTCGTAGTCATTTCTCCTCCGCTCGCTGGGGAGAGGAGGAAAAAAGAAAAGGGCAAAAGAGGTGGGGGTTGAGAAACAAGCTGTGTTTCCTCTGGTCCACAATGTTCTACTGAGTAGAAAACCAACAATAATAACAGCATTTTTCATCTATTGGCTGATGTGTCTGCTCAACAGTATAAAACCCAGAGGAAAACAAAAAATTCAGCCACACAATGGCGCTATTCACTTTGACATGATGTCAATGACGAGTGAAGATTTTAGAATAAACAAGCAAATGAGAAAAGGCACACACATGCACACGCTTCTGATATCTATATACCTCCTCATGAATACTGAAGGAGTTTTCATTGGAGCATTGAATAATTTAAACTGCTGTCTCTGTAAATGGGATTAAGTAGCTTGAGCTGGCTAGCACTGGCCAACAGGTGTTGAGCAGGGGTTAGTTGGCTATAAAGCACACCCTGGGAACCATGGAGCTTGGCATAGTTTCAGCTGGGCACAGATGTAGGATTGGTGGCAACTTTAGATCATCATACACGGACAACTGTTTCAGCCAGTGAAGGCAATCAAAATCTAGATTAATCTGGAAAGGAGAGCAGCAGACAGGGAGAAATAGACGTGAAATGCTTTCTTTCCTGTTTTTCTTCTTCTTTCAAATGCATATAGAAAGTTTTCATGCAGTATGTGAAAGTACCTTTTGGCTAAAGAGGGCTTATAAGTGGAGCATAGAAATATGAGAACATTTGCCTATAAATACCACAGGTAGATCAGAAATGGGCCAAAAAAGTTCCATAGAGAATGATTTGTCCTCAGGGCACAACCTATCCCAAAAGCATACTTTGAAATGATCTCACTCTCTTTGTTGTAGTAGTTGAGGCGATTATGTTAGCTAGAAATGCCCATATGACTGAGGCATCACATGATCAGGTGGCTTAAGCTGCCGTATTGTCACAAAGGTGCATGTTTTGGATGATGGAAGTTTGCTGCTGTGAGGAAACGGCTCCTGTTGTTGTGTAGCTGTGGCTCGAGGAAAAGTGTAATTGCCCCACATCAACCCAGTGGAATTGCCCGAAACACATACATACACAAGAGTGCACAAACATGAAGTTGTCCCTCCAAGGTTTATAATCTCTCTTCCTCTCTCCCTCCATTTATCACTCCTCTTCCTTCCTCTTTATGATATCTGTATTATAACCAGAGCTGCAAGTCCAGCCCTCGGGGGTCTAACGAGCTGCCCCGCTATTGGCTGATCAGGCTAATGATGCTTGCCCAGCACTGCATCATGTCACTGTGATAAGACTGGGTGTCGCTTGTGTCAATCGATGTGTCACCGCCGTGCTCAGAGCCGCGGCATAATTGGATATACGCGGTGCTGTGGAGCCTAAATGCTCCAGGGCCAGAAGAAAGAGAATGTAAAACGGGTAAAAAGATGGAGGAGAAGAGTGGGAGATGTTACTCCTCACAAATGGGTGTGTTAGAGAAATGTGCAGTTTTCCATATTTTTGGATCATTTATTTTTATTTTCATGTGTGAATATATTGCTGTATTTCTGAGTCATTAGTCTTATTGCAGGATTATTTCTTGGTAGTTGACTTAAAGCCGCATTATTCAATACTTTTATAGAAAAAGAATGAATCAAATGTGATGTGAAAGGTGTCGCTTGTAATGACAAACCTCAGCTCTACTGAGCCTTTTTGCTGTTTCAGCTCATTGTTTTGGTTTTCTGGCCCGCAACTCTGTTCTCATTAAAGGTGCCCTGTGGAATTTACTTGTAAACAAACAAAACTTAGTGTTACTCACCAATACTCATTGTGTGTATCCTTGAGGTCTAAAAAACGTAAGCTTCATCATAAAAACTCTTTAAACGCCTTTTTTGAAAATGTTTTAATCATGCATTATTTACTTCCATATTTATTAGCTAGCACTCTTCTTCACTGCCTTTGTTGCTACGTTTTTTGGTGCACTACTGCCAACAACTGGCAGAATAGCATGAAACCAAAGGCATGCGTGCATGTGCGTCTTTGTGCACGATAGAAACAAAACGGGGACCCACTCTTAAAGACATGGCTCCATGACACTGGGAGTATTATTTGCTTTCTTTCTGAGAATGAGATGATAAATATCAATCTCATGTATGTGCTTCAAGTACAGAGATTGAGTCTGGATGTATTTAGCCTAGCTTAGCATAAACACTGTTGACAAGGGAAACAGCTCCCCATAAAACAACAAATTGTCACTTTACATTTCATTTATGTTAAACAAACAATATGCAGTCTGGTAATTAGGGTAGGGTAGCTTTAGGTGTAGGTAGGTGCATTTTTTCATTTTGGACATAGCCAGCTGTTCCCCTGCTTCCAAACGTTATACTAAGCTAGGCTCCACAGTCTGACTCCAGCTTGATACTACAACACACAGACATCAGAATGAAAAAAGATGTTGCACCATTCCTTTAACACAGACCAAGAACATAATACTTAACAACCTTATATCGTAGTTGTTGCACCCAGGAGACGATGTGTACGAGTGTACGTTCTCCTGGTGTGATAAATAAAATCATGACTTCCACTGCCTCTGTGAGCGAACGAGAGAGATGTTGTATGGAAAGGGAGAGGGAGGGAATGATTGAGTTGAAAACATTACAGACAGTTACGATGAGGGGCATCCATCTGTTTTGGTGCCAGGCGGGTAACCTTGAGGCTGTCGGAGCGTTCCCAGCACCCACCCTGGCCCTCACAGGCTGAGAGCCCAGCCACAGACACATCCATCAACACATGTTCCTAGACACATTTCAGGAGTGCTGGCAACACATACAAATCACCCAATCAATACCTTGAACGCCTCGCCTGAACTTCAGGGTTTCGGGCAGGAACATGTCTTGAGTAAGTGCAGCTCACATGCATGTTTTCTTTTGCAGCTGTGATATTTCTTTTTGCTCTGGTCTTTCTTTCATCATCTTTCTTACCTGTCACTGTTTTTGCTCTAGTATTTTAGCAAAGATGGAGAAATTAGCTTTTTTTTTAACCATTTCTCCTGCAGCATCATGTTATCAAAGTGTGAAAACAACTACACATTGTCAGGACAATGAGTTTAAATCTATGTTTTGGTTTTGAAAGGCCACACAAATACAAGTAATTTGTCATTCCCACTCTGCACTCAATTGCACCAGTGAGTACATACAATAACCCCCCCAGCACCAATTTAGATGAGGTGAGTTGGTCTCATTCTATCGGTCTATTGTTCTCGTTGCACTCCCCTTCTCTACCTCTTTTGTCTCTCAGCAGTGAGGCTGATAGGTAGTCATCACCGGTAGGGAGCTAAACCACTCAAAGCAGACTACAAAGAATAAAGCTCTCCTCTGTACAGCACTTATAGGAGGGTACTTGATCAGAAACAAGGAGAAACAAAGAGTTTGTGTTAATCTCAAATCAGAAGTCGATCGAACTGTGTCTCCGACTGCATTTCAACAAGTGCCAGGCTTTGATAGACTTGATAATAGGCAACACTGTATGCCTGATGTCTACTGACAGACACCCTTTAACACTCCTACCTTAGAAGCAGGCTTTTACATGGATCACCCTGTACCTTTTCAGGTAATTGCCAGCATCTGGTCTCACAATTAGAAGGTATAGGTTTACCCAACGGGCAGTCGTGGCATTCATTGAGTTCAGTTGCCATAGTGAGGTCAGTAATCGGAAGGCTGCAAGCTGAAGGGATTCAGCCCTTCAAGCAAAAGACAAAATTGCACTGTTTGATAGCTTTCAGCCATTAATTTTAACCATTAATGGGCTCTCAGCAGAAGAACCCTGTGTTGCGTCTGAAGGGCACTCATATAGGGAATATGCTTCTGTGAGGAGCAGGCCGACACATCCACAGCCTCCATCAGGTGAAACTGATGATTTTCATCAGGTGAAGGCATTTCAAAGGCAATTACCTCTGACATTTTTATTTCCAAAGAGAACAGGCAGTCCACACTCACTCGGTATACTGATGCGCCTGAGTTCAACCCGTGGGAAGCGTTGGACGTCCAGTCCGGCCCACCTGACCATTTAAGGGCCACACCTCCTGCTGTTTTGTGACCCTGAAGTAACTGCTAACCTTCCGACAGCAGCTTTCATGCATGCGAAATATCCTTGAAGTATGTAGATTTATTACACAGTTGGCTAAATGGTTAATTCAATGACTATGTTTGAACTGTTCTTAAGATAACATAACATCATCTCCCTTGTGGCTGGAGAAGAACCAGAGTTTGTCTCATTGGTTATGTTTCTATATGTAGGATAATAAGATTATACTCTACGTTCCTTCTTGACCTTGGAAACAGTAGTTGACAAAACAATCTCATCTCAAGGTTCATTTCTTTGCTGTTCTGAACCTTTCGATGAAATCACATAATATTCCTTATGCAGATTAAGTTTGCCCAGTTGTCAGGGAATTGTAGATGTTCAAATTGCCATTATTCTGAACACTTAAAGGGCTTGTCGTCCATGTTGTCTTAAATGTTGGGATTGAGAGTCCATCCTGCACCTTGGAAACAGTAGTTGACAAAACAATCTCAATACAAGGTCAACTTTGTAGTTGTTTGAGAAATATGGGCAGAACATTTGCTTGTGAAAGTACATATTTAATAAGTTATGCAAATGAGTATTCTTGCCAGCACATTTGTTGTTCCGTAGCATTTTAACAAATGGTCTACTCAAAGTTTTGCAGCCTGCTTAGAAATTGTGGATAATGGTAATTTAGCTCTTGAAACTGCATGTTACAAATCGTACATTTCACAATTGGCCTAATTGGGCAGCCGTGGCTCAGGAGGTAGAGCGGGTCCTCCATTGGTTGTCGGCAGTTCGATCCCTGGCTCGTCTTGTTCACATGTCAAAGTGTCCTTAAAATATACACTGAAGCTCCTGATGGTTAGGCCAGTGTCTTTCATGGCAGCCTTGTGTGTGTGTGAATCGGTTAATGAGAGGCAAATTGTAGTAAGACCTTTGTAGGCTAAGGAAGAGAAGCGCTATATAAGCCTATGTCCATTTACCATTTAAATGCATGGCAAGGGATCGTTGGACACGTGTGTATTAATAGAATTGGGTACCGTGTTCCAAGATGCCTCCCGATTCTTTCCAATGTAAGTTTCTCACTGAGGGTATAGACTTAAGAGGTTTTTCAGGTTTTCATGGGCTTTCAGCGTCCTTCTCAGGCTGAGCCGGTTGAGAGGTTGCATGTTAGAGACTCCCTCTGGCTGAGGAACTCCAGCTCTGACTGAAACATTTACTGAAACTTTTCAAATTTTATTGGACCCAATGGATCAAATTCTGATAAGTTGAATGTATTAACACAAAGTATCCTTTTGTCATTAACGAAGAGGGGAGAAGTAACGGACATGGACGGGATTAGACAATCCTGCAGGCTGCAGTCAGGAGTACTTCTGTAAACCTTTTCTTTGCCCTGCCACCAAAAATAAGATAAAGTAGCCAGAGAAAGTCTTAGTTATTTGTTGGAAGGTAAACAAATTACTTTGACATGACTATACAGTAGTTGCATAATTTTCTAGTACTCACTTTAATGAGCGTGTTTATCCCATCTTGGTAGCTCAGGCACACACACAAGCTGGGAATGACGCATGTCATGATGCTGACGTCTGATCAAACACTGTATTAGTGCAGTGTTTAAAGCTGAGAAAGACCAAATGCTCAGTGCCGCGCTTAATGTTCGCCTCCTGATAATTATCAACCTCTCACTCAAAGTTTCTGCCTCTCTTTCTCTCTGTCCATCCTGACTTTCTATCACTTTGCTTCACACTCCCTTTTTCATTCCATTTTCTCTGCCTCATTGCTACATGCCTGCAATTATTGTGTCAGCAGCTTCCTAGTTCATCACTTAGCCCCCCACAGATGGTACTCACAGACTTTCACGGTAGATTGTACTAACTTGCTCTCGGAGTTTACAGCCACAGCCTACAGATTTCCCACCTGCCTCTATAGGAGCCATCAAGGCAACAACTTTGATCATCTTACTGCTGTCTGAAGTGCAGGCAGGTGCAACATATCATAAGCAATCTGGATTGCTTGATCTCTATCGACTATGGATCACAGATGGAGACATGTCTTTGTGTTGGCAGGATGCTACACTCTAGTGTTGAAGATAACTTGACTGTTGACAATATCCCTAAATAGATCATTTCTTGAAACACGACATACTTGTTCATCTTTATCCTATAATCTAATCCTAACAGTTTATACATACCTGATTAGTTTTCGCAAAAGTGCATTATGAACTATAATTGTTATTTTTTTAAATGCATATCCAAATGATCCTCAAATGTAGTGCCTACAGTGTTATTGTAAGCCTGTATATATGCTTTATTGTCTATTTTGCAATGTTTAGCATTAAGCTGTCATCATTGTATTACCTTATTAGTGAGAACAGTATTGCAGTGTCCTTTCTGCAGCTTCACTATTTTACTTTACTTTTAGGTTTGGTTAGTTTGGCTTCTGCCTCTTCACTACTGTCTGCTCTCTCTGCAAAGCTTCCGTTATCTTTCCTATGATGTAAATGGACATTACCTTTTTAAAAATGCAATTCACTAGTTTCATATTTTAGTAGTATTTCCACCAAAGTAGCTCATCTTCAGCCTACTTGAGGAAACATGACGTGAAAAAAGCCAGCTCTCAAAAGGTCATCATCTATATTCATTATACAAAGGCCTGGATGAATATGTAATTCTGATTTGCTCAAGGGTTGTTGATTAATTTCACATAACAGCACTCTGACATACTGTAGTAACTCCCTTTCCTTCTTACTCTCTGTACTCTAAATTCACTACCTTGTTCAGACATTCCCTGGAAAGATATTATAATGTACAAGGGCGCCGACCAGGAGATGGCCCTTGCAACATAGAAAGAGGAATTTGGGCCCAACTGCAAAGCTAACCCTGGTGGGTTTCAGCACTGTTGTGGCAGGAAGGTTGGGACTGACCATGGGTTGTCTTTTTGTTAACGTAAACCACCATCTTGCCCACATTTTTCTTACCTGCAGAGGAAAACAAGAAGTGTGAACAGCACGTCACACTTCTTCACCATCCAAACATGTAAGCCTGACCACGTTGAGATTTGACGTGGCTCTTTGGAACACTATCTGGGAGCTAATAATAAGTGACCTTAAGTCACAAAAACACATAACACAATTTCTTTAATCGTGCCCAGTTCCCTTCCTGGCTGTGTGGAGTTTCCATGTTTCAAGTTTCAAATGTTGCCTAGTTATTAAAGTTTGGTGAGAAAAATGAACATAATCAGGAGCAGGACATTGTTTGTCTACGTCCAGACCATTGATAGCCCTCTATACTTGCTTCTTAGAAACTAAAGAAAACAAATTGAACCAGACCACATGTTCAGTTGTCATATTCACAGCTGGAATACAGTGTACAGCCCAGTGACAGCCCTGCACATAATTTACAAACAGCCTCTCACTTTGCTTCTCAAAGTTACCACACCTTTTTTTGCTTTCCATAGTTCTCTCTCTCTCTCTCTCTCTCTCTCACACTCACACACACACACTCACACACACACACACACACACACACACACACACACACACACACACACACACACACACAAAGTAGGACACTGATGCCATTTAGATTAGTATCCCATGTGACCAATGCTGACATGAATTTGCTGGGTGACAAGGGACCCAATTACAGCAGAGGGCTGATCGTCCACAGACCCACCGTTTCAAATTGTCTCCCAAGCGTCAAGCAGGGAACAGGAAAATGTGTAGTAGTGAATGTGTGTACTTTTGTGTCTGTGAGTCTGTGTATGTGGCTGTAACTGTGTCACTGTCTGTTCACGTCTGCAAGGGAGAGGCTAAGATAAACACCAGGGTCAAATACATCACTGTAACTGTAAACGTAATGCAAACTGACTGCTGTCAGTCTTGAGATGCCTGATACAAGTCATAAGCTGACACACTCACACACATGCACAAATACACAGACTTTAGGTGGTGCTGTGGTGCCAGCCTGCTTCCTCGGTCTTGGTTAGTGTCTTGGCAATTTTTTTGAAAATGAAAACAAAAGAAGAAGAAGAAGGTTTAAGACCTTGTCCTGCCTCCAGTTTCTCTTTGTCTTCGGCACAGTTTATCTTTAAGAGAAAAAAGATAAGCTACTACCTTAAACACCATTGGTGTGTCTTAGTGGGCATATTCATTCATTCTTGGTTAAAATGTAAAATGTTAATCATTGTAACTAAAAAGCACAGCCTCAATATAATGAGCAATTTCCAAAGGTCACGATGATGCAGTGTAGAGTGAACAAGTAATGAATCACATCAGACACAACATTACACAGCAGAAGTCTTTTGTGTATATCATTTTATTTAACATCTCCCTTTCTGTAAGTTTTAACCTTTGCATGACAGCTATCTTAACCAAATCAAGCTTAGTGGATTGATCTGTAGGCCTTAAAAGGGGAGACAGATGAAGACTTACCACTTCCTGTGGTGACATAATCAATTGTAATCAATCCTTCTCGGCTGAAGCTGTCCAGCATGCCGCTGATGTAGACTCTAGATTGCATTCTGTTTGGGCAAGCAAGCGTGTGTCGTGCATGTATTTATGCATGCATCTTTGTTTATGCGTGTTGGCTTTTGCCCGATGTGCCTGTGCACATAAGCAGCCGTGCTGTCTCAGTTTTATCCCAGGCTATTTTCAAACCTTGTTCGCTTCAACATGCACTCTCTCCTCTGCCCCACTTCTTGAAATGTCTCTGCGGCAACGTAAACCCCACACTCGGCATCTACCGTTTGTTTTCCCTCCTCTACACCCTCGCTTTGGTAAATCGAACCTCCTTCTCACTGAAACGTCTGCCACAATGAAAGTATCTCCCATCGGCAGGGTAATGCTTTTGAAAGGCTTTGCGTGCGTATTAGAGGCAGGCTTGGAGAACACACTGGGATGTTATATGTGCCATCCTGGCATGAGACAGAACAGCTGAGAGTGCCAGAAAATCCTTCCCCCCCTTCCCTTTACTGTACTTTCATACTGAGCTGATTCACCTGAACCAGGCTGGGTATTTGTTTGTTCTAAATGAATATTTTACAAAAATGGTGCGAGTAATATACTTCTGGCTGGTTTTATTCTGCTCAGTGAGTGGTCGACAGTGATGGTGGTGGTTTCTCTCTTCATTATTCACCATGTAGTGTGTGGTGAATGTGTGTGTGTCTGTGATACTAGCCCCGGGCCTTTGCCAGCCCATTACTCCCTCTCTGTTTTGTGCGTGTGTGCGCGAGTGGGCTGTGTGTTCAGGCCTTACTGATTGTTTCTCCGTCGTAGAGACCCTCATTACTGCCCCCACACTGTCACAAGCATCTGCTTCCCTCCCTCCCTCTTTTCCTCCTCCTGCCATGCGCTGCAGTGGGATCCAAGTATGCCCTGCACTGGTCCGACATGGAGCGAGGAGAGAGAAGAAGATTGGAAAACACATAAAGAGACAAGACATCAAGTAAGAGGGAGAACACAAATTTGGGAGCATAGAAGGTATGAACATACTAGCGTGTTCAAGCTGCTAGTTTCAGCGTGCTCTTGGCGGGAAAACGGACCTCTGATCAGGCTCAGAATGAGCTGTCTTTGGACAGAGATTGGCCTGTGGCCCTGGTTCGACCCCGGCCCAGCAGGGCCTTCACCCCAGGCACCCCAGAGAGAGAGGCAGCTTTTACAGTGATGTATTGCACGGCCCAGCGTGCAGCAGCTAGGGAAGGAGGGAGGTCAGGGCTTAAAGAGAGAAAAAAAGTCTGTGTGAGGGAGAGGGAAGGGAGACAGAGAGAGAGAGAGAAGGCATAATGAGTGTGTCAAAATTAGCCTGGCTCACCCAGAGAAAAACAGCAGTATGTGTTACTAATGATTTGTTCCAGTAAAGCCCAGTGAGAGGGAAAAAACAGGAAAGGGCACAGGAGACGGAAAATGAAGAAGAGGATAGAAGGGAAGTCTTTTCTCACAGCAAACTTAAAAAGATGGCTCTTTGTTTTATGTTTCTCCTTTTAGGGATTACAGAAACAGGCAGACACTTGGAAGGCTCAGTTTTGTTAGCACTTAATGGCTTGGAGGCATATAAATCCAAGATGAAAATGAGTAATACCCCTATTAGATCAAATATTGATTTAGATATTTAGAAAACGATCAGCTGCATATTACCATAATATAATAACAATTAATGTCCTTATAATCCTAAAAGTCCTTATAATCCTTTACCAAGACACACACACTACAAAGAAATATATAGTTTACCCCACTTTCAAAATGTTAGACACAAACAAACTTGAATAATAGATCTAGCATGGCAAGATATTCTTTCACACATACAGATCCCACAATGTACATATTTTAAGAGAATAATTCTTCAAAAGCCTTTCCATATGAGCAGCTGTCGACTTTAAATATGAGCTCTTAAACCTACGAGAAGATAATTATTTAATGACCTCAAGGTGAAAGCCATCCATTATCATGTCTCTAGCTAGGCATCACTTTCTGCTGCCTTCATGGTGGTGTTGCTCTGTTTAACTTGGTCTAATTCTTCAGAGATGCAAAATGAAAGCGATTAGGCTTCCCCGGAGACATTTTTTTTTCTTCTTTCATTTGCAAAGACACAAACCCTCCAGCATTTTTTGCTTGCTTTTTTAACATCCACTGCTATCCGCATCCACTCGCACCCTCCAAAACTGAGAAGGAATAATTGAGAAGGGGAGGATCGTGTCTGTAAAAAGCTTTTTATAGCTGTTAAATCACAGCTTATTATAGCAGTCACTGTACAGAAGCCAATTATCACATGCTACTGAAGCCAGTTTTGTAGGTACCGTTTTTTTTTTCATGCCATATTTTGTCATTAATCAGAATATTTGAAGAGACTGAAAACAGATATGGGTTCATTCGCTGTGTGCGTGTATGTTTTATCACCTGTATGTTATTAGCTCCCTGCTATTAATAACGTGATGCATGTTATGTGGTAATGTTGCTTGTCAGAGTTGCATTGATTAGTACGTCTCAGGCTCTAAGGAGGATGGAGGATGATGGCAACCATTAGCTAGGACTGCATCCCTTAAATAACAAGAGAAGCAAGAGATCAAAAAGCAGGGCTGGTGGTGTAATGACGGTAATGTGTAACAGGTCAGAGGGTGTGCTGAGGTCAGACATCATGGCTGGTCATGGCAAAATGGCGTCATCATTGCTGTGTGTGTAACCTCAAAATGCATCAAATATGGAACATTAATGGTTTGATAAGTGACCTTAATCATAGTTTTGTACATGTTTTAATAACTGTGGTAATAGAAAAAAATGATATATCCAGTGTAAAGTTTAAGTGACTGTCCCTTCTAAATAATTTTTATAGCTGCAGTGTCTCGGATAGTTGTCTAATTTTTATGCTTATGCCAGCCTGAGCACTATTAAAACTCTGCAGACAGATTTATGTGACAGGATAGATATATTTCCCATTCTTGTATGGTGATAGTTGGCTACTTTACAGAAAGGTATTTTTGCCAACAGTGCAACCTCAGATCTCACATCCACGCTTCTCTTATCACATTTATGTAAAACGCTACATTTAAAGTTAAGAAAGTGGTGAGAAATTTGGTTTTAAGTTCCTGCTTAAGTCCCGAAGATTGGCATTGCAATTACACGCCCCTGCAATCATGTAAAAATAACCTCGGCAAAGGTGTTTTGGCCTTTTACCTTGTAAACTAATGGATTTCTCATCTCCTCTCTGCCTCGTCTTCATTCTATCTGACAAGTTTTCTGCAAGTTAGCATAATTCAGCAGTAAGTGGCTGACTGAAAAGCCACAGATATTTGTCAGATTTCTGGATAGTGCCATGCAAAGACTGGGACCAATTTCTTAACGGTTAGGAGTCTGATTCCTACTGAGGCAACCAGTGGTAAAATTCTATTCCTACATGGTACTGTAAGTCACTTTGAATGAAATCACCCAGTGAATAGCATAAAAAGTGATGATTTGGTATCTCCAGTGGCAGTGCTGCCATCTAAGCCTCTCTAATCACTGAGGACATCCCTGGCTGTTGGAGTATTGCAGCGATTCCTTAATCTCCATCTTTGTGATCCTATGGTTTGAGCAAAGCCACCTGGCTTCTCCGAGCACGTGCTTGGAGACTCCTCGAGACGAGAAGCAGCATAATGTTTCTTCTATGGCAGCTGACTACGGCCTTTTATTGTGGGAACTTTCTCCTCCCTCCTCTCTATTTTTTCTCCACACTTTCTCATTTTTTACTGTTGGTTTTCCTTGTTCATTTTCACTTCACAGGGGGCAGACATCAGAGACTGTGCTGTATATATTTGTCCTCCCATCATCACCTTAAGGTGTCACATGAGCTGGATATACACAAGCAGATCATTCTCACTTTGCCTGTAAATGCACCCAAACACATGCACGCAAAGGCTCAAATTAAGTGGTGTAGCCTTCATTTGTTGTTAATTTTTTTCATGTTTTACTGAGGGTGTTTTTAGAAGGCTTAAGGTTGTAATATACAGTACGGGTGTTGGCGGTAAGAGTTGGGAACATGGGGATAAATATTCTAATTACATTTTACAGCTGTGTGCTGCCCATGTAAAGCTAATTGAATAGAAGAGAAACGCTTGTATTATTTCACTTTGTTGGTGCCACGGTGTTGCAGTGCTGACCTCCAGAGCTTACATCATGATGCTGACCTTCTGCTAACTGCCCCACTGTACATTTGGGGGCATAATTCGGGGGGCACTCAACAGAGTCAATATGCTCTTTTTCTGCTCCATTTCTGCTTGCCTCCTCTGTGAATCATCATCGTCGTTATATAAATGACTTTAAAACACGTTGAGACACCATCAAGAGAAATTACGCACGATTCCTGAGTCACGCCTCATTTAATGGGCTGGCTGATTTTGTTTGGGCTCAGCAGTGTTGCTATCCTTCGGATGTTCTGTATCCCCAGGACACGTTAGCCCAGCACGTGCCGGCTGTGTGTGTGTGTGTGCACACTTCCATAGAGTGTATTCTAGAAAGACAGGCTTGATGTCTGTCTGCACAAATATCCAAGTGGGGTATGTAAATCTCCGTGTATGAGGATTAAATGGTTGAGGGGGCTGCTGTGAATTACTGCTAAATTTCAGTTCCCAAAGGTTAAGTCTATCCTATTGCTCCAGCATACTTCAATTTATATTAGTGAATACTCCTGGCCTCTTTACCCAGAAATAAATACTGATGTGCAGCTTTGTTAAGAATGAATTTTTGAAAAGGTGCAACCCCTTATGGGGATTTCATGGAGATATAAATTGATCCAATGAAACTATTGGGATGTAAAAGTTCAGCTCTTGCTTATTGGCGATAAGGCTAGATGGGAATTTTTATGATATTTGGAACGAAATTTAACATGTCCGTTTCCTCACTTTCTCAATCTGCACAGGCATTGAAACAATAGAACCACTCCCATTTGGTCTGGTTGAAAACATGTTTAAACAATAATGAGCTTTACTTGTAATCCGCTGAAATGAAAATATGATGTGAAAAGATAGAAAGTTACTTTGGAGTTCTGAGACTCATCCAGGGGTTTATTGACTGTGAAGAAGCCAGGGGATAGATAACGCTGTGGAAGAGATTGTTCTGTGATAGCGACTGATATGTCACATAAAGTGGGCTGTTTGTGTGAACACAGGCCGTTTATATAATAATAATAGGGAAGAACGAGAGCAGTAATATAGCACAATTTCTTCTACACAATTTGTAGTGAATAAATCCACTGTGGAAATGCGGTTACTGGTATATATGAACACAAACATCTTCCTTCAGTCACCTATGGGTGATGTCCAGGGTCTGAAATTACATTTTTTCCTCACCTGCCTCTGTGGCAGGTCACTGAACATCTCTACCGGCCACTCAATTTACTTGTCTGCCACTTCTGAAATCTATGTAGAACGCTTTAGAATTGTAAACACTCAGTCAGTGGTACCTGACAGTAGAAATATGGAATATATCATGTAACCTTAATCCCTGACTATTCTTAACTTGAGCATTGCTTTTTAGAAATAATATATATAAATATAAGAAAAACCTGCATGGTGGCAACATTTACCCTGTATTTAGCAGGTGGCAGGTGCTAATTTTATTCCCTGGTGATGTCACAGATGCTACATGCGTGTTTTTAGCCTCGCTAGCAGCGCAGCTATAAGGATGCCAGTGTTGTTTGCTCGAACGGTTGGTGTGTCAGTTGGCCCGTCACTATCCATCCAATATCTCAACAAATGTTGGAGGGATTGCCATGAAATCTAGTATAGATGGGGCGCCCCAGTAGCCTAATAGTTAAGACACAAGTTTTCATTTAGCACCACTATCAGACATTGTTGGTTCTCAACAACGATAGGATGGACTTCCAATTTAATTTGGTACAACATTCGTGTTCCCCACAAGATGAATTGTAATATTGCTGGTGATCAACTGAAATTTCCATCTAGCGCCACCATCAGGTAATTTTCTTTTTCAAAACTAATGACAGCATACCCATCATAGTGCTTTGTGTTTTGTGCTAATTATAAAATTTTAGTATGCTAACATGCTAAACAAAGATGGTGAAAATGTTAATCATTACCTGCATGTTAGCATTGTCATTGTGAGCATGTTGTCATGCTGATGTTAGCATTTAGCTCAAAGTACATCTGTGTACAGCAACACAGAGTCGCTAGCATGGCTGTAGACTTTTAGTCTTGTTATACAATAAATGGTCAGGAGTGAGTTGAAGGTTGAGAAATTTTCAGATGGTGAATGCATTTTTTGCTTCGTTATGTATCTTACTTTCAAACAAAGATGTTAAACTAAGTTCTGATTTTTTTTTCATTTCCAATCTGAACTCTGAAGTTACTTTTGAGATGTCAATAAGGATTCAGTAGAGAGAAACTCAATGAAGCCTTTCAAACCGCAGCCTTGCTATTAATTTTAGCTACACCATGTTCCTCCCCTATCTTTTCAGCCATCCTACATCTACTACAGCACATTCCCCCTTGCTGGGATCTGTTGTGATATCAGATGAAAGAAACGATTCTCTTTTTTTTCCTCTTATGTCCGCTGCTTCTCTGGAAGCCTCTCATCACCATGTAGTTTTCTGGTGAAGCCATATCTCCTTCTGCTTTGTGGGGGGTGGGGGGGTGGGGGGTGGGGGGGGGAGCAATGTTACATGCTCATGTAAACTCCAGTGTTGAAGATTGACAGCTGAGATAGATCATCGCAGAGGGATGCTAGTCGGAGTGGGGCCATAAGGAGGGAAATGATATGTTTAATACATGAAGATTTGACAGATTCAAAGCGTGGAGACACATTATTTGCCATCTCCATTTCCCTGCATAATAATTCTAGCAGAATACGTTATGATCTCACACCATATAGCTGCTGTTTGCTTTCCGTAATTTAAATGGATTGTCCTGACATTAACACAATGTAACCATCGTATTAGTCACAATACATTTGTCCCAGAATGGCTTGCTGTAAACGACGGCGCTGTGTGCTGTAATATTTACACTATAATAATTTATGTTTTGCCAAAATGTCCTTCCAGATCATATAATTCTCATCTGCTGTGCGTTGAGTGGCACACCATCTTCCCTGGGAATGACTCTAAGATTGATAACTCCTCTCATGTGTGAACCTTCCACTTCAAAAAAATAAACCACACGATGTGGTATATGGACTTTCACAGCCTTGATTTTGTTTTGCATACTTAACTTCTTAACAATTGGGATTTGGTACCCTAAGTAACAATGCCAGCCAACACTGAGCATTTTGCAGAACAAAACGTATAGGTGTATCAGTGTGAAACTGAACATGCTCAGGTTGAAGTGGGAGATCATATTCCAGGTTTCTATTTAAGGTGAGTGCCTTTTTCAAAGTATATATTTCCCTCTGTTGAAACAGTACACCTGCTATAATCCTTATCCAAACTCAGAGTTGTACTGATTGGGTCTGAACAGTGTGTAATGAGACTGTGTGTACCCACATGGAGCTGGTGGAGCCTGCACACTCCGAGGGGTCTGCAATCAGGAGCGCAAACCTGTAATTCTAACTTCTGACTCCTTTGGACTTTGGTGCGTGCAGACAATTCTGTGTACGTTTGTGTGTTTTTGTGAGGGCACATAAGTGGCGGTTATTACAGTCTGTGTCCCCGCCATTCACTGTTAGGGCAGAGGGGCGTCTACCATTTCATTTTGGTCAGCACCCCAATCAGACCGCTCAGGCCATCTCCTGCAGGGTTAGCTACCCGGGAGGCGCGTCTATGTACGTGTGTGTGACTTTGTGCTCTCACTGTGTTTGTATGTGTGTGTCTGACCTCTGGCTCACCCCACCCCCCCACCCCCACCCCCCAATATCACACACACCTCTAGGAACCACATTGCCAATCTGGACGACCATTCATCATTTCCATATTGTTGCCTTGATGAGAATGGGTTTAATAATACATGTGCGAGGAGATAACATCAGGGGAGAGAAAATTAATATTCTCTGGGCTTGTCAGGCTCATTTAAGCAAGCCCTGTGTTTCGTTGTGTGGCCTCTGACACAGATGATTGCGTGGGCAGCTATGCAGTTTTCCCTCATAATTACTTTTCACCATGCCGCTCTTGTCCATTGTCAGACTCAATAAGGTAGAGGTCTGTGAAAGAGAGAGAGAGAAAGAGAAAGCAAGACAGAGAGGAAGAGATGTAGCCTATGGAGCATGGCTTTTTTTTTTTTTTTTGTCCCTGAACGTTAGAACCGAACCTCTTTAAAAATATCTCACTGTGCTTTTTTCTCTTTCTCTTGTACAAATCCTTGCGCCACAGTGGGACCCAGTGATACGTCCAGTGGCTATAACTAAGGCTTGATCTTCTGACAGATTTGTGGAACTAATTATACCAGTTCAGATTTACTGAACTAATTAAGCAAGTACAGTTAAAATATCAAGATTAGATTGCTCCAAGAAGCATACTGTAAAATAACATATAGCACATTTTTAATTTGTTATAAAAATTCGCTTTAATAGCAAATTTCTGCAGGAAAACAAAATACTATCAATTGACTTTTGCTGTTGGGATCATTTGCGTACAGCCTCATGCATACTGATGCATCAAGTTTTCCACAGTGCCAGCATTATAGCAGAAGACCACCTCGTTAATGCAGACGATTCCACGTTGAGCACACACAGGAGCACGCACAGATACACACAAGCATACATCCGTGCATATGTATATGTAATACTTTCAGGGATATACTGTATGCAAGTGCATACATATATAACATGCCTGGCCGCTGCTGCACATCCACACTCTCCGGGCTTTAGTGCATGCACAGAACGGTAATTTGCTTACTAACGTGACAAACGCCCTCTTCTCCACGCTTATCTGTTTTACTTCATCTCAGTCCTTCTCCGCTGCACCCCAAAAGCAGACTAAAAGCAAAAAGATAGCAAGTCTAGGAAGCATATCTGTGCACAAGGCATTTTAATTGAGTGTGCTGAGCGATGAGCCTGCTCGGAGGTGCTTTAATTTGCAGGGATGGCTAAACAGATGTAGCATCATAAAGTAATGTAATGGATTTCCCCCTCAACCCCTGGCGTGAAAGCACGCGAATAAGCCTGGCTAAGTGATGGCAAACTGGGAGGATGAATAGGAAAGAGGATTTTTACACTAAAAATACTTAAGTAGGATCATTTTTTTTTGGATGACTCAGTCTGTAAATACTGAAAGCCTAAAAAGTGAAGATTGGCAGCCTTCATTGTTGTTAGAAGATATCGTGTGTGTATGTAGGTGTGCGTGTACATGTGCTGCATGTATGCACGATGCACCTATGCGTAATATAGTGAGGGGTGTATTCCTTTGAAGTGTGTTTGCATGCATATTTCTCTACAGGGGTGTGAAAACTGTACAGTGGGACTTTGAAATGTGCTGTTTCAGTGTGCACAGTACATAAACTGTATGTGTGTGTGTATACGTGTGTGTCTCTGTGCTTGTGAGCTAGGCAGTGGGCTAGATAAATCCAAGGTTAACTGTTGTCAAACCAGCCTTCAGGCCATGGCAGTGTAGTAGACGCAAGAGCCATGAAGTGCTCCCCTAAGAGAGGCTGCTGAGCCCAGCTCCAGCTGTCGAGCTGCAAAGACGCACACCCACCCCACATTCCTGACAACACAGACATATGTCACACTCCCTGTCCGAGCCACATTGGGGAGCTGTGGCACGGAGGCAGTGGCACGCTTTCTCTTGGCCAAAAACTCACTCAGCCGGCCGAGTGCAAGAGGCCATGTTGCACAGTAGTGTTGTTACAGGGATTTCACAGCATGCAAAAAGAGACACACACACACGGGGTAAGGTCGAACGTGATCCCCTCTCTGTCAGCAAACGAGAGCTGGCAAGGTGAATGCCGCGTGTCTCCGCACTGGCTTGCCAATGACAGATGGAGCCCAGGTGCCATTAGGCAGACAAACGACGGCTTCATTAGGACGTGCCACTGGCAAGTGATGAATGCTGCCCTCTCCAAGCCATATTTGGAACAAGATGAAAACTGGGAAAGAGGTGGGAGATGCTATGTAGGTTGTTTAGAAGGCAGCTTTGTTGTCATTTCAAGTCTGTGCTTTTAGGCCACGTTAAAAGAAGAGCAAACTGAAAGTGTATCAAATGTGGTAAATTGCATCAAATAGCTGATGCTCAAAGACATTTTTATCATTTTAAATCAACCTCAGTAAGCATGATTTTTTTATGTTTGTCTTCTGTATTAAAGGGTAATTCCGGTATTTTTAAACTTGTGCCCTATTTTTACATATTTAGGGATCTAGATGACTAATAGAAACAAAAAGTTTTGAAATTGGTCCAGTAGATCACTTCCGCAGACACTGTCATCTTCCTGCAACATCTCAACCTCTCGCAGGATTTCAGAGCGAGACTTCTGTTTCTGGTTGAACAAAAAGGATCTTACTCTTTAACAAAAGGGTCTATCTCTATAGGGATCCTTTCCATAATGTTGTCAGACAATCTGAAGAATAACAATCTGAGCCTGTCAGTGACAAAAACAAGCACTTTTAGTGGATGGACTTTGACAGGCGCAGTTGCCCCAAAGAATTACTTGCAGCCATTGCAGCCTATTTTGCGGCTGCCGGCTGATGCGATCTACTGGACCAATTCCAAAACGTTTTGTACCTATTAGTCATTTAGACCCCAAAATTTGTAAAAATAGAGCCCAGGTTTAAAAATACCAGAATTCCCCTTTAAAGATGTTCTTTTGATGCAATTATTAATATTGGGTAGGAGCCAAAAGCAACATATTACTGGTGATTTTTTTTTCAAGGTTCAAGGTTGCTACTTATGTGAATTCCTATTTATTGCATCAGTACAAAATGTCAGTCACCTACGTTAATGAATGTTGTTAGGAAAGTAAACCAGATGGCGGAGAACTGTAGCGTTATAAGTGGAGCCGCTTGTTCACTTTTCATTCCCATGCAAGTTCATTGTCTCAAACACAGTACACCAAGTGCACATCATCATCATCATCATCATCAGTACACCTCACAGCCTCTCCTGCCTCGCTTGTAAAAAGGAGGTAGGACAGGAAACAGAGGGGGCGTGGGGCAGCTGAGGGGACAGTGGGGGGGGAGAAGGGCAGAGAAAAGTTAAAGGGGAAGGGAGGACAGGGAACAAGCTTGAGAGAGATCACGAGAGACAGAAGCGGAGGGGGAGGCTGAGAGAGAGGGAGGGAGCTGTGCCACGGGCCACAACGGCTCTCCCTCCCCACTCACATCCATGTGTCACCTCACCGTGTTGCAAATTAGGCTACAGATGCTCCCTGGAGATGTCAGAACATATATCTTGACGGTTGGCTTGAATTTGCATAGGTGCACTGTGGTCATTTTTTAATAAGATTACTCTCCATCACATCCTGGAATCTATGCATTTTAATAAATGGAGAACTTCATTTTAAATGTTTTTTTTTTGTTTTTTTTTAAATCATCAAGACTGTGACTTTAACTGGAGATCAGTGTTGGGGAGTAGCGGCGCTACCTGTAGCAAGGCTACTAGTTTAACCACATATCCCAGTAATGTAGATATTTTCATAATAATGTAACGTTTTCAGTAGCGAGCTATTTTTTTCTACCAAGACACGGGAAATGATTAAAATGTTGCTCCACCACCTGCACAGATTCTGCACCGACACCCACCCATCTTATGATTCAGGGGAGAATCAAGCTTTGACGGTACGAAGCAGAGAGAGAGAGAGTGCCTTCTCACTATCCTGATCCAAATATCCTGTTTTCAGAAACCTGGATAAGCCCTTATCCCAGTTTTTGATTTGAAACCGAGAAACTACGGCACGTGAACACCTTATCCAGGTTTCTTCTAATCCAGAGACCAAACTGTGTTCATTCTCAGAAATAAGTGGGCAAGATCTTGAGGAATCAAGATCACACCTGCTGCCAGATGATCAGAAACCTCGATACTGTTATGATCATGTTAACAGGAGCATGAATAACCAGCTCTCTCATGTGCCATGTAAACATCAAATCCTGCATATGATCAAAACAAGGATGAGACTCAAAACCGGGATACAGATGTACATGTAAACATACTTTCTGACAACTAGATTCATTTTTTAGTGTAATAAATGAAACCACAAAATAATAATACATTTGTTAATGGCTTAACTAGCTGCAGTAGCTTCCCCAACACTGCTGGAAATACATATAGAGACAGAGAGACATTTTCATAGCTACCTGAAACATAACCTACAACTTTTTTCCCATATTAAATTAATAAAATTGAAAAAATAAGTAGTGGTAAGTAGTTCTTGACTCTACAACTGTTCGATTTCCACAGAACTAGTTAAAGAAGTAGTGAAGAAGGAGTATGTAGTATTCGTTACATCATAATAGTCTTATAACATGATATTTAGAGCTTTCTTAGAAAATAACTGCCATTAGTGATAAACATATTCCTCAATCACTTGTTCCTGTTATTTCATAAATGATGTTTCAGTCCCAGTTTTCCCTTGGAAACCCCACTGTAATTTGACTTCATTAAATCTGTAATGTTAGGGGAGAAAGAGAACCAGAGAGCTGAGAGTCTGCCTTGTGATTTCACCCCCCTGCTGCTCAAGAGAAATGTGCTCTTTGATGTGCTTGAAAGAGGCAGGGTTCCAGATTTTCTTTATAAATTCTTTCATTTATCTATCTCGCTTTAACAATTTGAAACTAAAGTCACCTCAAGCTGCACTCGCAGATGACAAACACATGATTCACGATTTATAATTGTTTGTTTCTCTCTTCCCTGCTGCGTCTGTCTCTCTCTGTATTTTTCTCAGCACACCGCCCACCCCCCACCCCTCCTCGCACGGCTCCATCCTGGGAGGCAGGTGCTTGGGTTATGGTTAGCGTTCTGCATTGTGGGCTCTGATGGGACTGGCGATGCGTTATATTGTGAGCCAGATATTGCCGTCCCTTGGCTGCAGTCTGACGGGCAAATGGATACTGCCTGTGCACCCTGCCCAGGGATAAAGAGAAAGACAAAC
Source organism: Macquaria ambigua (assembly GCA_008360985.2). Taxonomy (NCBI): domain Eukaryota; kingdom Metazoa; phylum Chordata; class Actinopteri; order Centrarchiformes; family Percichthyidae; genus Macquaria; species Macquaria ambigua. Next base: position 212,176 of record VMKM01000190.1, read on the forward strand.
CGGCAGAACGAGGGATCAGCCAAAGTGTTATGATTGTACTTGACTTCTTAACACCTGAAACCAACTAACTTCCTGAAAATTTGGTGTAAAAGCACAACAATAATAATCATCATTATCATCATCATTATCCTCATCATGCAAGATATTCTGATTGAATAAAAAAGAAAAGACATCAGCAGCCAACCAGCTGGAAAATCACCCACAAGCAGTCATTCTGATGCTGAAAAGACTTGTTTGCACTTATCATTCTCATCATTTGATATGCTGTTTGACTAAGGCAGCCTCTTAGACTGGCTTTGAAAGTGGATGGAGGTATTGATCAATGCCATTTGTTTCCATTTCGAAGAGCCATTACGGCAGTGCGACATGTTGTTTGGACGGCAGGTCTGCGCTCTTTGGCACAAACAATTTGATTTGGATGGACAAAAGCCAGCCAGTGTGGCGGCAGGGCAGCACTAGGTTTTTTAATTTAACACCTCATGCATATTTAGGTCATACACGCACACAAAGAAGCATGCAGTCAGCTGAGCACACACATTTTCTCGGTTTGAGGTTAGATAACAAGAAGTGCTGCACAAGTGAGAGAAGAGTTGCAGTCGAAGGCATACCATTGCTGTAAAATGCTAAAGTCAAAAATATAAGTTCAGTGCAGTGTGATATTTGTCTGACCTTGAAATGCTGCTGGAAATGTAACTGGGCGAACTTTTCAGCTGTGGTGGTGTCTTCCAATAACTTTTTATGCTAAGATGGCAGCTTGCAATTCAGCTGTGTGAACAACGTGCAAGTTCTGTGAACAAAAACTATGCAGGTGGTTCAACAAGTGGCTTAATCAGCCATCATCCCCAAATCAGAGGGAAGAGCAACATTAAACAGGTAGAGCATCAAATGCATAATGTTACAACTAAATGTCCAAGAACAAAAGTCCCGTGCCTCAAACCACCAAAACAACATGTTAAAATGGCTGCATATGATAGATTTTCCTTCCCTGCCACTGTATGCAGTAAAAATCTCAGGTCAGCACTGTAAAGGTGGTCATACACTCGCATATAACCACTCAAATGTATCAAGATTCTTATCTATTCTTTATCTATGTCAAAGATCAGCCCTGTATCCTGGAAATAACATTTGTATTGGACGATTCTGCACCTAGCGATTTGCTTCCAATGCCAACATTCAGTGCCAGTGCAGGAAGTTGTGTAGTGAGTCGGAATATAAGGGCATGGAGGTCGGGGTGGAAGATGTAGCACGTCTTAATTTCACGTAGTAGACACGAGTTCGCTTCCTGTCACAGACCAATCTTTCCCAAACCATTGCAAAATGTTTTAGTTGCCTAAAGCCTGCGTCATCAGAGGGTGTACGTGTAGGCTCTGTGCGGACATCCGCGAACCTCCAATCTTTTGTGGCCGCATGGACTACGCTACAAGGGCACCAACTGCGCATGCGCTGGAAAACCAAAATGGACACTGTATTTGAAGAGAGGCCCTGTGAAGAGATCCGTCGCTACCCGTATCTCTGCAATTCATCTTTAAAACAATATAAAGACAATCAAATGTGCAACAATTCGGTGGAGGGAGATTTCCCAGGGTTTTGCCAGAAATTGCCCCTACTGCGCATGTGTGGAACGCGTCCTCCAAGTGGACTCCAGAAAGTACTATATGCAGAACTACCACGTCCATGGTGTCCACAGCTGTCCACGTACGCATCCGCTTCGAAGTATAATCCAGACTTTACCATGCCTTAACTTAACTAAAGTTTATTTGCCATAACCAAGTGACAATTTAAAAATCATTAGTATTGGACATAAAAAAAGTTGGCATTGAACATAATCCAGGCTTTTGCAGAATCGTCCAATTCTGACATTCTTGTCTAGCGAAAGGGTTGTGAAGATAGCGGACTTTGAGAAGAATTGTAAAAAATATGACCACATCATCGAACGAATATGAAAGAATATCATCAAAAATAAAATGTGAATAAAGATAAAGACTTAAATTTGCAAGAAATCCCAATTTTCCCAGGCGGTAATCATTTTAAAGCAGACTGTCTACCCTAGTCTAGTTGCATCCCTCTTGCAGTCCCAGACTTCCACAGTTGCTGTGAATAAGAGCGTTCACCACTGACATGCCATATAAAATGAGGTTCAAAGAAACAGCGAGGAAAAATGTTCAAAGATTCAGCATGCTGAACTGTGTGACTTATATCTGTCCCACTTTTCTGTACAATTCAACAGGATGTAACTGCACCGCCAGTCGCCAACGATTTTCAGCTTGTGTCTTATTCATCTCCAGTTCTATAGAGATCACAGCCAGGTAAAAACTGCTTTGGTCCGCTTTGTGCAATCTGTGACAATCACAAGTCTTTCAGCCGCCACATCATAGCCATTGAGATTACAAAGCCGAGGTTGCCCTTGCTGACTTATACAGGTATGTGTGCTTGTGTGTGTGCACATGTGGCTTTCCAATGGAAGCACCCATGCAGTGTCTGGGCTGGCCAGGTGTTGTGGGGTGACGGTGGACCCATTTTCCAGCTGGCTGCTCTTGTTAGAAGTCTGCCGGGCACACAAATCGCACGGATTGATTTTGCTCAACCACAGTAAAAAGGAGGGCTGTGATTACAATGCATACTTCAGCCAAACTTTAACAACTTTCACAGTCCCCTCTCCTCCATTCTGCCGCCCTCTCCGTTCCTCTCTCCCCCTGCCCTAAATAAACATTTTTAATTTTCAGAAGATAAACAATTATTTTCCTGCAGCAAGATAAGAGCTTGAGAGGCAGAATTTCTATTTTAGTGCATTTTTCTTTTGTCATTGTGGCTGAAGCAATTATAAGTACTGCACTCAGCTAGTTGGTTCAAGCTGAACTAGCTGCAATTTGACTAGTTAGCATTATTGGCCTGTGTAACCTATTGGTTATGGAGGTTTAGGGCTCTGTAAGGCCCTATGGATAAAATGGTACATTGTATTTATACTGTATATGTATGGAAATTAGTCCAGAAGATCATGTTCAGAGAATATACTGTACATCAGTGACATACTGAGCTTATTGAAATATGAACCATACATTCACACAAGGCACAAAACATTCTGCTATCGTTGGGGTTGCCCCTCCATGTCGGGTCTCCTTCAGGCTGTCATTGTACTCCAAACACAATCGAATTTGGCGTCCTCTCAAAGGCTGTCGAACTGCAGTCTACTACGGCTCAGCGAGCAAATGCCAGTATGCTCAATGCAACTGGAGGTCTGTTCATTAATGACATCCTCACCAGATGGAGCTTGCGGAGGAGATGCAGTCAAAGACAGCTCCCTGGAGAAAGACCCACAACTCTTTTACTATTGGAAAAAGAAAAGTCAAGCCATGTATTTTTCCCTGAGAAACATCCTTGACATGAAGCTGGAAACATGCCACCTAGACAAACAATGACATGACATATTGGGGAGCAGCAAATTGTGCCGTGCAAAAGTTCTGATGCTATCATAGCCAACATGGCACTTTGCTTTGGTTGCAAACCTTCCATTTTTTTTTTTGACATTTCAGCCCAGCCTACTGTATGTTATTACCACTTTTCACCTTCTGTTTCCACTACAAAACCCCTGGTCGCTTTCAGGCCAGATGAAAAGGCTTCACCTGAAGGGCCAGTCATTGAGCGTAGAGCCTTTACAGCTCACTTCCTGAGTGGCACTGTGCGCTCGTTCGCCGCAGCATTGGCCCTAATTCTCCTGGCAGTTTTGGACAACTTGATTTCTTCCTCGAGGTCTGGTGAACAAGTGTCTGGAAATGCCACTTCTTGATGTTTCTCCTACAGTATGACTGGGGCTTGGCTATCACAAAATCTCTTCGAAGGTATATGCGTATGATTTCCATATTAATAGGAAGAAGCTGTCTCCTGATGCTAAGGTTTTTTCTCATTTCTGGGGGCAGTGCAGCCTCTCATTTCTGCTTGTAGTGGCAATATACAAGGCAGTCCCTTCTCACCCTCCAACAACATGTATCTCCTCGGCCTTCTGCCAGAGCCCTGTTATTTAGTCTTCAAAGCAAGCTAGCGTTGGTGTTGAAATAACTGTTATCAATATGCCAGGGACATCTGTTCCTACATTTAAACTGTTTTTTCTTTTGTGTGTACATGTTTTTTTTTCCTCTTTCATATGTGTTCCTACACCGCAGCAGTGTAGCAACAGAGCAAGAGCTCATAATTAATCCAGCACGTATAATTGCATTTCAATCCATCTGGGTGCTCTCATGACGGCGTGATTCTCCTGCATCCAGATGTGCCTATTCCATCACAGCCTAATAAGCCTCAGCAAAGCCCTGCTTAAATGCAACCTGAAGATGAGAACAATGGAAAAACAAAAATGGAGGCTAAGTAGAAGGGTAGCCGAAATCAATTTTAGCCTCTAAATGGCTGTTTGGATAAGAAACAAACATTAAAAATGATTTTTCTTCTCAGGCCTCAGTTGAGAGGTTGAAATTTTGATTTGTTGCCATTTGAACCTGTTGTTCTTCACTTGTACATTTACACGTGTACTTACAGTCTGTGCTTTCTGATCCTTGACTCCATTAAACTGTGAACTGTGACCAACATGGCACCCGCCTCTTAACACCTCATATAACCGCAAGGTGTAGAGTGGGCCAGAGAGGCTAAACGGAGCACGAGTGGGAGAAAGAGAGTGAGGGAGAGGAACAAAAGTGAGAAGATGTAGAGAGGTTGGAGGTTCACTCAGGGTAGCACTTTATCAGCCAAGTGCAGCTTCCCTCCACCAGATTGGCCTTGTGTGTTTACGCACAGAAAAAGGGCCTATCTCAGGGCTACAGCTCGAAGCTCAGGAGGGCTACGCCTGCCCCGCTCGCGCGCTCACTCAGCATGGAGTTGAAGAGTTCACCCAGCAGGCTGAGGGTTGCATCTGATCCACTAACATGGAGAGTGAACCCCAGGCAGGCCTACAGAGAGCTCAGCAACGAACAGTGCTGAGTCTAGCTCCCCTCCTGTAACACCCTCCCCGCCACACACAAGAACACATCTATAATAAAGACATTCCGCACTCAGAAAAGTTGAGCCATGAAATCAGTGGAGATGAGCGAGGGTTGGAAGTTGGGATGGGGGTTAATGTTTTATACTTGCTCAGGCTGGGAAAGTGTAAAGTGGTGTGTGCTAATGTGTTCACAGGTTTATTCAGTGACAGATTAACAATGAGTGTTCCATACATTAGTTTACACACCCTTGACAGCCTCTGCAGCATTCAATTCAATAGTTGTTTTTTTTTCTTTCTGTTGTTTTCCTACATTTTTTTTCAATGTTAAAACTGTTAGAAGAGAGAGAGAGAGAGAGAGAGAGAGAGAGAGAGAGGTCTGACTGAAATGGAGAGAAAATGAGCTCTCATTCTCTGGTCGCCTCTGGCAATGCTTTGGCATTATTGTCCCAAAGTGCCCAGAGCCCGGTGTGAATGAGAGGGAACAGCCAGGGGAGACACAGAGATCTGACTGCATGGAAAAACTGTAGGAGGGGGAGACAGACAGAGACGCTGAGAGCGAGTAAGAGGGGACACATTGTTCGAAAAAAAAAATTAATAAATGGTAATGGCAGACAGGAGACCCAGACAGTGCAGAGGAGGGAGGAATGGTAACACACTCAGCTAGAGCCATACCATGTCACCCGTGTGTCTGTGTGTTTGCATGCACAGACACAACACTGCACCGAGTATAATTGCAGAACAAACATGTTTCACGGCTTGAACTTTCAAACACGATCACACTGTACAAGCCTCTCTTGTCACTTCCCCTCTGTCAATGTTCCATGTGAGGTTCTTGTGTGTTCCTGGTGCTGTGTGTGTGTGTGTGTGTGTGTGTGTGTGTGTATGTGGGTTCTCTGCACCATATCTGCCTGAGGATGGGGTGTTTTTTAATATGTGGTATCTCACTAATGCTTCTTCTGCAGTCTAATGGTGATTGCACTCCTTTGCCCGGTCCTTTCATTCGTACCAGAGGACCTGGCCTCATCAATGATTGAGCACGGGCTTGCACAGAAAGACGAGCAGCGAGCTGACAGGCTGGGAGCACGGCAGGAAGGCTGGTTTTATTCTCAGCAACGCTCTGTGTGTGTGTGTGGGCAAGACAGAGGCCATTTTCCAGCTGAAGAGACACTTGTTTACGTTTTGGCCAGAGAGTCCAGGCAGAAAAGCTTGCTAAAGAACGATGAGGGTAAACAGAAATGGAGGTGTGTGTGTGTGTGTGTGTGTGTGTGTGCTCCTCAGTTGAGCTTGCTGTTATCCAGCACATAATCCCACAGAATCCCAAAGGTGTGTGTCTGCCTCCATCAGCCTGTGTGTCAACGCACATGCTATTGCTATCTTTATGACCTCATCAAGGCGAGACGGGCTGTATTGGCGGGCCCCGGCAGTGAAGCATTGCCGGCTCTCCTGTCTCTGATGGGCCCTGTGTGGCCTTGCCAGGAGGGATGCGTGTGTCGATGGATGCAGATGGCCTCATAATGAGAGACAGGGGAGGATGGATACAGTCATTGGTCTTAATGGAGCCTCGCCTTTATTTATGAGACAATATGCAGTGGTTTCCTAACAAAAGAGGGGCAGGGATAATGCCATCACTGTCAGTGTTATACCCTCCCCCACGCAGGGTGCCATAACTCCTCCTGTCAACTTCACAAGGATAGACGTAAGGGTGTGCGCTGATGGAGTGTTTGTGAAGGGTGTGTGTTTACGTGTGTGTATGAGAGGATGCAATGTGGAGCGGGGCTTGTGTGTGTGCGTCCATTCAACAGTAGCCACTTTATTGGCCCTGTTGGCCTTTTTTTCATTTCATGGACGGGAAATCTTTAATTTGAGCCTCGCTTGCTGTCGCCCATAAGCCGCCATCACTCTGCTCTATGCAGCTTCACCGCCACCCCCCACCCCCCCAAATGAAAATCGATAGTTGATTGGCTACTCCGGGTGGCAACCTCAACGACGGCACATTTTTGTTTTAATCTTCACCAATGTGGCTCTGGTCCAGTGTTATGACTCATGGCCCGCAGGAATGAAATAATGAGAATAATGTACCTGCAAGAGGAATGGAGAAATAAAAGAGTTAACTCTCAAACTAGAAATAAATATATTTAAAAAAAAAGATTTTCTCTTAAGCACGGTCAGTTCATTTTTTCTTAATTCAATGCTTATGAATTAGTTCAAAGGAAATATCAATCTAAGCCACCAGGTGCACCATAAAGTCCATGATCTTGAATTCTTGAAGTATTTGATTCATCTCTTCATGCACCTACATTATTGGCTCAAATTTGAGTGCTTTAATATCTGGCATTAGGTCACTTGTTATAAGTGCATTTCACACTTTTTAAGTACTTGAAACAATATTCCAATCAGTTTCCTGCACGGCTGTGCTTGACTATTATGTTGTACTGTATATTTAATAGAATAAATGTAGTGTTTTATATATCACTGTGCAGTTAGCTTGTGTGTGTTTCCAGGCTCTGACACACTTCTGGTGGCCTTTTGCTGAACTAGTTATCAGCCCCTCAAATTTCTATTCTTTCTCTGGCAAGATTAAAAACCCGTGTGAGTGAGGGCGAGGCAGAGATGCACAGAGAGGGCCGCGGCGAGCTAGTGAAGCGGAGAGCGAGAGAGTTCAAGGAGGCTGACCTCACTCGATATGCTATTGATTTGCTCGTTTGGGTTCACAGCAAGAGTCTGACTCTGGAACTTAACAGCTGAAGGCTCCATCTTGAGTAGCAGATGTGAATAAGATCAGCTCCAATCACCTTATTTTCCCTGTCATCCCACCGCCCCACCCCCCCACCCAAAATAGAAAAAAAAGAAAGAAAAACTCCAAGCATGAGAGTATAGATTGCATATTACTGCTACTTCAATCTGATTGTATCCATGCCAACGTTTGTTGATGTTTGTTGATACTGTACATCATTTATGTTTACTGTGTAGTTGTCGTATCTCTGCGGATGTGTGCTGTGCATATGAGCATGAACTGTCCTTTTATTTACGTTTCTCTTAAATCCATCTGCCTTGGCGTAAAAACCGTTTCACCCCACTGACATTTTATTTTAAGTGACTGCTTGCTCAGCTGCTATTCTCCGTAATCTCTCTCTCCCCTTCTCTTCCTCTCTCCTCCTCTCTCGTTTGCCATCTTTTCTCTGTGTCATTTCTTGTGTGCAAACGGGGTATTCAACATTTATGGTTTACAGAAGCTGTCATGTATAATTCAGGCGTGATAACTTCTCTGATGAATTGACCTTGAGGCGGACCGAGGCTTTTGATTACACTTCAGTAGCCTGACGCTACAGCTGCTTGGAGGTCTAGCGTGGGCTATTTAGGAGCTGTTGGTCTCTGTTTCTGCTGATGTGGACCATCCCCTTGCTATTGAAGATGGCCCATGTGCATTAGTGTTTGCATGAGCACATTCATGTATTCACTCACTGTAAGGAGAATTATAATATTTATTCGTCTGCATATAGATGTTTGTATGTGTTTGTTTTGACCAGTTAAAGTGGTCTGCAGCAGCCAGTCAGGCAGATTATAAGCAGCTACATCTAATCCAGAAGAAATCAGAGCCAAAGCACAAAAGCTCTACCTCTCATTTAGTCTGCATAAGGGAACAGTGGAACGAGATTTAAATAAAGGAGCAAGGATTGGTGACGAGCCAGCTAACTGCTGTTGACAGCGCTGTGTTCCCCATAGTTTTGCAGCTCCACTTTGAAGGCAGATTACTGTGGATTAATGAAGTTGGCAGACTTAAAGTCTACGACGGTGCCTTTTGACAAAAAAGGGGGCAAAATGCACTTGAGGTGAAGTGGGTGTACGGCAAGTCACATTGATTATACAGGAGACATCTTGAAATTGAGTTTCAACAAGTCACAATTTAAATGGAGAAATCTGGAACTGAAAAATGTTGTAAGAAGCATATTAAAAGTTCTAACTACTCCGAAATGAATTTCAGATATCTCTCATGTGAATCTGGTCAAGCTATCAATGACAAAATGGTGTGATGATATCTGCTACGTCATCATTGTAGGTATCTTAACATCAAAAATGGAGTTACGACTCATCAAAATTGTAGAATTTCTAAAAATGTAAAAGTAAATTTCAAATGGCAAAAGAATAATTAAAAAAAGAATAATATAAGGATGGTAGGAAAAAGTTTGTACATGTAGATATGTACTCCAGGGGGTCAAAATTAATAGAAAGTAAACAATGGTATACTGGAGACGAAAACATTTTAAAAGTTTAATTCATTTAGAGATTATGAATCGTGTATACAAGGAAAATAATAGTCTCCCACATGGTACTTTTCAAGTATCCTAGTTTTTAAGAATTTCTATTCATATTCTAAGAATCAAAGTTTGGGTTTAAGATTTATTTTTGTTTTCTTCATAAATATAATATAAATGTATCTAGCTAGATATTTTATGAATTTCGTGGTAGGTACTCAGATAAATAATGGTAAAGGTTACCGTTAAACTGACTTATAACTTAACTTGAGCTGTTGTTTTAGCCAAATGGTTTTGGTTACTGAAACAGATTAACGTGTCAGAGTTAGGCTGTATTCAGACCAAATCAGGTGTATTAGCACAGGGTTGTGCGGCGGTGCGGGAGTGTCACTACATGACCATGCTGATTGTAGCACAAGTAGAAATACTAGCTAGCAATCCCAATCATCACGGCGGCGATCGATCAGTCTCTCTTCCATCGGTAAACAGCGAAATGCTACAATGTTACATGGTAAACAAAGTTCTTCTTCACCTGGGCGTCTTCCGGTCTGATCACTTGCGCTTGTCTTGCGATGTCGGTTGCGTTTCTCCAAAAGTTGATTATCTTTTAACTTTTTGCCTCAGCCTAAACACACTACCCACGTTCAAATGAATGGGAGGTCTGGTGTTTTCGCTGCAGCACCTGATTTGGTCTGAATACGGCCTTAGAGTGATGATTTCCATCTACTGGTGAATTCCAGCTCCTCCAGTTGTTGCATCTTCTGTCCAATTATGTGGATATGTGTGGTTAACATAAGATGGCACAGTCAACCGTGGCATTCCTCTGGCAGCATCTGATGTGTGGCTTTATATGAGAGAAGTGATGACAAGAAATATCTTGCTCAAAAACACGAAAAGTCTTTTCAAAGATGACCGTTGATGTGACTATTTTCTTAAGGCTCAATATAATTGGATGACAGAAAGGCTAATTTGCCTCGCTGAATCGACAACAATAAGGGGGAAAGCAGAAATACTGGAGAGAAGCTGTGTTAAAATCCCAATATGAATTCATTAAACTGTGCAGTTGGGCAGTAATTTCCTTTAGTGAAACTGATGAATGTTCTAACAACTTTAATGGATAAAATAATATCCATTATAGTTGTTATCATGTTGATGACTAAAGGCATGACTCAGAGCAGAGTGCGTAACATTTATGTAGAGCATTTGTGGTGTTACGCAGAATTTGAACAAATCTTAACTGGCAGCTGTTCCTGAAAGTTGGCTCCCTGAAATGTTAGTCTCAACTCTCCGGGCATCGACCCTGGTTCTCTTCTGCATGGGTATATTTTTAACAGACTTTCAAATGGATAATCACTTAATAACACACACAGGCGTCATCCTTTACGGTTTGTGCTTGGGCTTTAAATGCCATGTGATTACTCCTTACGGCTCTTATAGTACAGAGCAGATTTAGGCGGGAGGCTGTAACGGCATATCAAGTGCTGTGTGGTAGTTTGTTACGCCTGCTGCACATGTGCAAACATCTGCATATCATCGCCGTAGCTCCATTTATCCTCGCAACATTAAATCCATTTACCTCTCGCATGCCACGAGTCTAAATCTGGGGCCGAGTAATTAAATGCCATTCTCTTCCTCCATTAGAGAGATAATTAAGTAGGAAACCGGCACTCGTCTCATTGCTCTTTTATACGGAAGTAAATGGGGGCTGGGATGGGGTAAAATAGATGCTACCTTGACGAAAATCTCCTGATTAGTGGAGCCAGCTGTAATTTCTTCATCTCTGTCATTCAGTGTTTCTCTGTCTTTCTCACTCTGGCTTTCTCCATACTCATCTCACTCTCTTTCTCTTTGCTTTTGTGCTAACAAGCTCATCATCAGGTATGAATGAAATAGCTGATTCTTGCATCACATGTTAAGGAGTTCCAGGTTTTATTGCACCTTTGTGTAAATAAATAGCTTCAGTGGTGGCTTTAGGTGTCTGCCTGATAAAAAAGACCATCTGTCCAACGCCCTGGAGAAGAAATATCAACCTGGTGATCTTGATTTGACAGTTACAATTTACAGTTGGTCACAATCTGTGACGTTTTCACAGATGGGTGCCAGGGTTTCCACTTTCAGAGGCAGTTGCGAACTGCTGGTGAAAAGTGAAAAAAAAAATGCAGATACGTTTGAGGAAACTCTCACAATTGGAGTGAAATCCAAATAAACCCTCTTATTTTAGCACAAGGGTGCTATTCCATTGGGGATTATTGGAGATTAGGAAGCCAGTGAATGTAGTAGAATCCTGTTAGCTATCTAAAGGAGCATGAAGGTAGTGTTAGATGAGATGAGATCAAGTGATACCAGATAAATATTCTTTGAACATTCATCCAGCACAACTTGAAAAAAACGTAATACTTTTAATCTTTTTCAAAGCTAACTTTAGAATTTAGGTTAATGAAAGCAATTCATAGTGTGGGACTACTTTTATTCAGGCATTTGTTTTTTCTTATAGGGCATCTTTTAATATGTGTTCTTTCATTGATATAGTTTCTTTTTTAATAATTGATTAATTTTTTATTTTTACAGTTCAGTAATTGCTCAACCTTTGATGAGCGCATGCTGTGCTAATTTGCTAGTAACTGATCTCAATTTACACAAGTTGCTGAAAATAGAAAGAAGAAAAAAGTCCCCATTTATAACAAACCCTTGAACTTTTCAGCCCTCAGATACAGCAAAGAGAGTGGCTTGGTCCCCTCACCGGTTTTCCAAAATGTATCTACATTTACATAAAGGCAGGCAGCTCTCCTTTCTCCTCTGAAAGGCAAAAAAGAATGGCATAACCTAGGCGTGAGACACGGTAACATGTGAGTAAATGGAAGCCAGTGTTTTTTTTTTTAAAAGCCTAAAGCTGTCGTCAGCATGCACAATGTTCAGAGACATTCAGGCAGATGTTCCTGCTCAGGCTTGATTGCCTTCGCCAAGGCCCATCAGGGATTGCACTTAGCCTAGCTAGAGCTGGCAAAAAAAGACACAGCATCCCGAGTTATTTTAGCTATGCTCAGTTCCTCCATTAGGTACAGCTGAAATATTGACGCTGCTTGCTCTTTTCACTGCTTTCTTCCGTGTATCTCGCGTACCTAAGGTCAAGAATTAGTTGGACTAGATTTCTGTGTTAGCCATTAATAGCTTTTGTCTTTCTCTGCTCAGAGTCACAAATTTGGCATTGCCTGATTCCTTTTTGAGCAGAGTGTTTTGACTGCTGCATGCTTTTGTCTCTAGTCCCAAAAGATATCTATGTTCATTTTTTGGCTGTCTCCTCTGAGGTGTGCACTTAGTTTAACCCCTTTAATCTCGCATGTTGGCTGGCCCATCGTTATAAACTCATGTTGTGCCAACAAAAACAAAAACAAAACAAAACAAAACATTAAATCTTGGAGAACTCCCTTTAACAAAGATATCTAGAATGTTCCATTTGTCACAGTGGTGCAGACATAAAAGTGTCTTGCATTTAATGTTTCACTTAATGAAGCACAAGCAGATTGTACATGTGATGTCAAACATTAAACTATGAAAGTAGCTAAGGGAATATTTTGTGTGTGTGTGTTCTAAAATAACGCATCAAAAAAATAGAAACCAATTCTTCTTATTTGGTGTTTTAACAGTTCAAAATCATGTAGAAAACAGTACTCACACAAGAGATTTAAAAAAACTGAAAACATATGTTTTATGAATAAATAAAAGACACAGCGGAATGGGAGACACACAAACGTGACGCAGAATCATCTGATCTTTGTGCAAACTATAACTCCTGTGAGGGATAAAACGAGTGGTTTGAACTTCATCAGAATTATTTCTCTACCTTAAATGATTCTGCCTGAGGTGTATGTGTGTATATGGTCATATCTTGTTTATCTGCCTATCAACAAAGGCGGGCGAACACATCTTTTTATCTGCTGATATCGCACGTCTAGTCACCTGCCTTCTGGGAAGCTAGCTTGCTGCATGCCTTAAAGGTTAAGATTGAGGAAATGATGGCCTTATCTTAATATTTCAGATGTAAAACACAATAATATGTGTCAACATTTAACAGGTGTACTCTACGCTGGGAGGAAAAGGTTATACTATTTTGGTAGTACAAGAGTAACAAAAGCCAAAGCCTTATTCCTGCACAATCATATTTTCTTATTACCTTGTATTTCTAACACTATTATTATTTCCCTCAAATGCAGAGAGCCAGGCCTTTAATGTAAGCCTGTTTTATATAGAGACAGGCCTTTATTTCTAATTCCCTCTTAATTCTAATTTTATATATAAATTTGATCATATTGTAATAAAAACACTGCCTTTTTTTATCTGCTCAAATTTTAATTAGCTCTTAACACAAACTCCTGCACATTTAAGTGTCCATTAAGGATAATGGACATTTTCACACAATTATTATACATGTGTCATATTCACCACTATGCTGCTCTGAAATTCCCTTAACAGAAATACTGCTCACTAGGTAGTTCCAATCAGTTCTACTTTGATTTTTTTTTTTTTGTTCTGTGTTAATTCACTTTTGATGAAACTCCACACTTCCTGAAGATATTTTTCACATTAAAAGCCTTCCAGCGGCTCATACTGCATAATCCTCATCTTTCCAAATAGGCTTTTAATGTGAAACATCTGCAGGAGGTGTTAACACCGAACGAACGCCAAAGTAGAACCAATTGCAATCGAACCATTATAGTACAGGTCATTTGTCACCTCACAGAATGGTTTGAGTATATACCCTATATTAGGGACTGGCCTTTCTTAGTGCTGGTCAAGTAACTGGCTCTTTTTTGAGACTATTGACCTATTAGAAAACACCTCTTAGCAGAGCAACATTCAGTAATATGTAGCTACTTTGTTTAGTCTGATCCCATTTAAATGGAACAAACATTTTACATATCCATTAGACATAAAGTAGTGTGTACATCCAGTTGTAAGATATGTGTGTCATTACAAGTCCCCTCCAATGTACCTCCTGCCTACTGTCATATCATTCACCTCTCCTCAAAGTGACCTAAAATCTGTGCATCCACACGTGGAGAAAGGAGAGACTGCTTTCCAGCCATAATTACTCTGTTCCATATTCATGAGAGAGAGCGCCCAGTGTGAAATGTCAGTGTTTCCCGCCATGCTTTGTCCTATCCTCAGCCAACTCTAATTGGACCGGCACAGGTAGCCTAAGCAAAGAGGAAGATGGAAGCCAGCTTGGATTGTGGTCAAAGGGGCCTGTGGTTGAATTTTATCACCCCACCGCAGTATCAGCACAGAGTCTCACCAGGGCAGGATGGCCAATATTCAGCTACCCTGGGGTAATTAAAAATGTCCTCCCGTTAATTTACACCCGGCTGGTGAAGCATGATATCATTATTGGAATGCATTATAATTCAAGGTTATTATAGGTCTGCTGTGTTTTAGAACAGGCAATTGTAAGATGGTGGAAACCTATTAGAGTGCTGTGATACTAAACACTGGTTTATTCCAGCCAAAAGAAAAGGCGCAGTAGTCCACTGTGCATTATGTCATCCTTTTCTGCCCCCCCTGGGATGTGACCCAAAACATCTCTACACACCGTGAGTTCCAGGGCGCTGACAATTTTGCAGTGATAGCAGTGTTGTGGAGCCACACCTGGCGGAGAGCGTTGCATACCTGCTGTACACTAGCATCTGTTATACGGGCCCGATTAAGTGTGTTTTGATGCGAAAGCACCTATGCCGGCACGTACACACACACTAACAGAACACGGAGACATCTCGGCAGTTGAGCACCGCCGTCCCTGTCACTTTGGTAAGTGAAGTGAGGCAGGGAGCGATAGCAAGAGAGAAGGGAGAGGGCTGAGGTGTGTGTGCATTTGTTTACGTGTGTGTGTGTGTGTGTGTGTATGTATGTATGTAAGTATGTATGTTGGAGCAAGGGTAGCAGGTGATTGTCTATTGTTCCACAAATTAGCTGACAGTCAACCTCCAGCTGGCCTGTGGCTGACACACGTGGGCTGAGTGGCAGGTGCGATTGATTCAAGAGCTTTGTAGCTGCTCCATGTTGCTTTTGTCAATAACAAGCAAAATTGAGGTTTTGAACGAAAGGAGATGCGTGGGGGTTGCTTTTGAATAGTCACTCTGCGCTGCACTTGAATGAACAATAAGGCTGTTTTCAAACTAGACCGGCCTGTATTGTTGTCCTCTCACAAGTAGAGTTGAGCAATGGGAATCTTGGACAACATCATGATGGCTTTAGAGGAGGTGCTGACTCGTCCTCATTGAGTGTTATGTAGCCGTTGGGTTTTCATTATTCTCTCTCTTTGTAAAGGACATTTTAGTCCCACAATCAGCTTTTAGGCTGCGTTTTAATTGATAATAGCTGTGAGTCAAAAATATGGAGGCTCCATTTTGGGGCGCCGGCTAAGAGGGCTGCAGCATAAAAACAAAAGTGTCATCTGGCAAAAAAGTACAGTCCATGGTCATCCGGCGATGTGCTGCACCTGCCAATCACATACTGTAAAGGTTTACTGCTTACCTTGCAAGCGTCAACAAAAAGTACCACATTTTTGCTGCTGTGAGAGCTTTGCAGAGTTTTCAAACCACAGAATATATTAACTGCTGTGCAGTGTCTTGGCATGTGATAAGTCTTTTAAGTAGACGTGGTTGGTTGGTATTTTATCCTCTCACAGGTACCTGTAGCAACACACCCAAACCAATGCAGCCCTTTGCTTTCTATGGAAAGAAAACCAGAAAAATGGAAAAAAGCATTGATGCTTTGTTCAACCACTTACTACAACTTATCTTTACACCCTCCTGACAAGCGACCTCTTGTGGTCGTGAAAGTCTTTACTGTCCAAGTAGCAAATGTTGTAGCGTGATGTTGTTATACTGCAGCAATGCATCTTAGGAATGAGGTTGAGATGGATATTTGAGTTAACAAACTTTGACACAGGAGACTTTTAGTTTAGTTTATCCATGACCATGTTCTTTCCCTAACCATAACCAAGTAGTTTTAGTTGCCTACACTTAACCAGACCCTAACCATAGAGGTGGCAGATCAGAAAAAGCTCATATGAATCACTTTTGTAGCGAACTGGTCATTGACATGCAACCTATTTCGTCACTTTGGTATGAGGCCTTTTTAGTGCTTTGGGTGCAGTGCGTTTGTCGGTCTGAACAAATCATTAAAGCCTTAACACTTGTTTGTGCACATGTAAGAGAACATGTGCTTGTGTGTATGTGCGCATGTGTATACCATCCATGCTCAAGCATGTGAGCGTGCAGATGAGCACAGGCAACATGAACCTTTTACCGTTTCTCATTCCTACACCATCCCATAAGCAATCATTTCTGTCTCTCACCCACTCAACCGTCACATGTATCACACACACAGCATAAAATCCCCGGGCACTTTCTCCCTCAACGAGGTATGATCCATATTTCATATATTGCCTGTAAATCGCTTGGCCAGAACTGTTTTGACGAAGCCCTGGAAGTGGCAGGGGGCAGATTGGCTCTGTGCCTGACTCTTACTGTACCAAGAATACAAACAAGCCTTCCACAGAAACTGTAAAATGCTGTATATGGATATTTTTAGTGTCAGTTTTCAGGGTTGAAATGCTCTCTATTACCATTTCTTAACAATCTAGTGTGTTGTGCCAGTTTATCATCATACTGGCAAACCAGTGTGTATTCATTGGAACCAATTTGCCAGAGTACATTAAGACAGGGATTAAAATGTTGAGAAATGGAAAACGGCATCATCAGGCGTCGTGAAATAGAGCAATCAAACTCCCATTCCGCTGTAAAGTAGTGCCAATTCCACACGCCCTCTCCTCCCTCTGTCTTACATCAAATAACACAGCCTCTGTGCAGTAAGCATTTCCAAAGTGAGGCTCAAAAAGAATCTATGTAGTATGTCCGTACACTATACTCGATTTTTAAAATGCAAAGCCGTTGTGTCAAGTCAAGTGAGTCGTCTGAGCTCTCCAAGCATTACAGTTTGAGCCTTTGGTGTCAAAGTTTATCACTCCTTCTCCTTTGATGAAGGGACTCGACTGTGTGTTTGTGCATGTGTGAGCGTATGTGACCCTGTGTGTTTATACGTGCTGATCCTTTGATCCCGGATCACCTTGAGGACAGTGGCTCAGGCAACGCCGCGTGGGAGACCAAATAGATGTGTACTCTACCCTGAAATGCCTGCAAGACGGTTAATGTCGAGAGAACGGGAGAAAGGGGGAGATCAGTCGGGTGAGAGGTTTTGTTGCGTGTCTGTGCTTGTATTTGTACATGCCTTTGCACGTGGGATTTGCAAAGACTAAAGCTTTTTCCCCCAGTCTTTTCAGTCTTTATGCTAAGCTAAGCTAACTGGGTCCAGCTACACATTGAACAGACAGATCAATCTTCTAATCTCAACTCTCAGCAAAAGAGCGAAAAAAACACTTATACACGGTGATGCAATCCAATTCAATAATTCTGCAATAAATGCTACATGGGTGAAGGTTACAGTGTTGAATGTTTGTGCCAGAGAACTGTCGATTCAACACTCTGGTAATAATTCTTGAGGCCCCAATTTGTAGCAGTGTGCTGACTTCCAGCGCCTGTATGTTAAAGATGTACTGAAATGAAACTGGCACATCCTGTTTCTTTTTTTTTTTTCAGTGTATATTTATCTCTGGGACCTTTAGCGGGATACCCTCAGAGACATTCCATCACACAAAGTGCGCATGATAATATCGCCTTGTCACTTATCTCTCTGTTGGGTAAATGCATGACAGGGTGTAGGTGTAGGGTGTGATATCATGAGATCTGTGTTTGCCAGTGAAATAACTACAGAGCCAACAGTATTTCCATAGGCTTTACTCAAGAATAGTTTTTGTCAAGAACCCTTTGCCAGCTTTAAACCTTGCACATGATCATTTGAAAACAGTAATATGAACTGTTTAGTGAAATATTTAAAGAAAAGCAGATTTGTTCTTCTGCCTTTTCCCATTCATTTACAGAGTGCGGGATGAGAGATTGTACTGCAGCAAGGACTGGGCCAAATCAGTGCAAACTCCCCAGAGAACAGTTATCTACTCTTTGGGGGGGCTTTATTTTCACAAGGGTACGCTTAGAGCTCTGTTTTGATAGCTTTGATGCTCAAAAATGGAGATAACCTCCCTCTTGAGGTAATTTATTCATTTTTTTGTCAACGCAGGCCAAATCAATTTTCATCTGCATTTTTCTAACAAATATACAATGTGTGCAATGTGGTGCCTATTTACTTGCGCAGATTGACTGCGTGGAAAGTCAGTTCCAAAAGACAGCCATTATGAAAGCTAACGTCAAAAGAACTTTAGATTATTACATCCTGTTCTAGGATTCTTAAACCCCCCTGTATAGCCGTGTGGCACTCAGTAGCTGTTTGCTGTGTGGCTGGCAGATGTTATATGCTGCTGATCCTGGAGGCTGCAGCTGTTTTACACCAAGGAAGGGTTTTGTGTTAGTTGTAACTTCATTGGTCCCTGTACGGAAATTCTCTTTTTGCCTTCTTCCATCCAGGGAGGAAACATTTCCCAGAGCTTGTATAGATTCTTAATTGCTCAAGAACACATCAGCAGAGTTCGTGCTCTCCAAAACATGGGTTAAATTTAGGTGATCCAGTTAAAGAATCCAACCAAAAGGCAGCCATATATTCGTAATACTGTTCTGGCTTGTGTTCTGCCTCCTTTTTTAAATTTACTCCAGATTGGTAGAATAATCGCCCTCATTAAGTCATAGTTTAACACCAGATGGATTCCACAGACTTCTGATGAGGCTGGGACTAGGCTCTGGTATACCATAATGTCACTGTTTTTTGTCAGTGGTTTGCAAAGCCACCTACATCAAGCCCCATTTATTTTGCTCTGTATTTTATCATTTCCTTTATTTCTTTTTAAAGATTACAGGTGGCATAGTAAACTATCTGAAGCTCCTCTAAAGGGACTCTAAAATGGAGGCTGCAGCTTCCATACCTAATGAATGTTCCCGCGCAGAACTCTTTTGCAATAAAAGCCTAATCCCTTACACAGATCTTTATTTGTGACAAATAAAAGGTGAGACGGTACTCTGTATGCACAGAATAATTGTCTGTTCTGTAGCAACTAGGTCTTCTGGGACTGTATTGTTCCCAGTGCCGTACCTAAGGGAACACACCGTGATGTGGGTCTTATCTTGATTCACATTTTATATGAAAACAAAAATAAATTTGTGCAGTTAAATCACAATTTTTTAATAGATTCCACCAGCATTTGTGAAATATCTGTCCGACTTCTTCACAATGATCAAGTACATAAAGGCTTGTATAATTGGATGTTGGAAGCTGACGATTGCTTATGTTCATTTCAAATAGAAATGTTCCAATTGAGTGTGTCTTTATGTGTTTATTCTTTTGCAGATCTGTTGGTTGGTATTTTGTGCATTTGTGTTTTTTGGCTTGGTTTGGCTCACTTCAGCCCGCCTCAGCTCACCCTGAGCTGTTGTCCTCCAATTTAAGTTTCAGGCTTCATTCATAAGTTATACGGGTGTTACTGCATTTTTAATCTTTCAAACAAACGGCCACGTTTCAATTGCTGCTTGTCAGTTTTGATTTTATGATTCATTCATTATTAAGTGTGTTAGGCTGCAGTGTAGTGCAACGGATGGATTACTGCACTTTAGCCATGGGCAGGGTATGAGTCTGCTGTGTATGTGTATGTGGGAGGAGAGGACGGACGTGTGCTTGCACATGTGTGTGCATGTTTGCATCTCGCCATGGGTGCCTTTCAAGTTTGTCTTGGTCGTGTCAGAGCAGATGTGAGTTGGCCCAAAACACAACAGTCCAAGTCAGACTACATAAAATGTTAATGTTGAAAAGCAAAAATTTTTTTTAGAAGTTGTTTGCTTGATTAATCTTAATCTCTTGTCACCTCTGTTTAGGTGACTGAACCATCCAAAATGTCAAAAACTCAAGGTCCACTTACTAGATTTCTTCCAGACCTTGAGTTAAGAATTTTTACTATTATTTTACTACTATTTCAACGTCAAAACAGAAACTTCAATCTCAACATATCATTCATGTTTCCAATTTTCTATTGATTACTTTAATACGGTTGGAATATTTGTCAGTTTGGCCATTTTTGACCAGAGCTGAAATTTGATGAAATTTGATGTGACCCTTGAAATGTACCCCTGACTAAGACTTTGGTACGCAAAAAAAACATAACAATGTAATGGATAGTTTACCATGAAATTCACTGAGCATGTTCAAGCTCGCTAGAGAATTAAACCTGCAATAACTGATTTTTTTTTTTTTTGGCCACTTGGGGGCTGCAGAAACAAGTTGTGAACACAAGACCATTTAAGTTAATATGGTGAACTTGAAAGCAAACAGTTGCTTATTTGCACATCCTGCAGTTGCGGAGCAACATTAGCATTCAGTTGGAGTCTTGTTTCCATCCAATATTCACTTTCTTTTGTTTCTGGTGTCTCCTAACTCCTGAGGGAAATATGTGTCTCTTTAGCTGCCAAATGCTCCACTATGTTCACCAGTTAGTCACTAACTGTGTCTGTCTGCTGTTTGATGCTGAGCAGGTAGTGTACAGTGGGTTTTTAGAACTTTTTCGCTGAAAACAGCTGCCTGCTGTGACTGAAAACGACACTAGGAGAGCGGTGAAAGTGAACCGGAACAGTAGAGTTGCGGGCCGTACACTCACTGTAAAGCTCCATAAAGTCACGGGGAGTTGCAGATTAGGGCAATAATTAGTATGAGCGACCCCTTTCACATTGTCACTTTTGTTTCACTTTGTCATTCGATACATTGTTGTTTTAAAAAATATCGATTATAGCTGCTTTAACCTTTTCATTTTGGACACTCCATGAGGAGTTGTCTAGCACTTCCGTCAGGCCAAAAAGATCAACATTGCACATTAAATATCTTATTATGTAAATGGTAAATTGCTAAGAAAATTGTATTCCCAAGGGGATACTAATGACCCCAATGCCTTTCCTCTAGATCCATCCTCAGGACCAATTTTACATGTTTATCCCACTACTTAATAATAAGGCTTTAAGAGAAGTGAAAGCATGTTGCTTGTTCTGTCCAGTGCTTTGGTATCGTGGTTTGCACCAAACATTGCAGCCTCTATAGAGCTGCAAGTGGAGCTTTAGATATTTACTCTTATTCTTTCTCTCCTAGTCTGTTCCCAAGTATGGATGTGAGTTAGGCATGTTTTTCAAAAAATAAAGGGTTGATGCCTGTGTTAGAAATGAAGCAGCTGAATGCCTCTGACTTGGAAGCACAAAGGATTAACAGCAGTGGCGCATGTGAACTGCAAATACACAGACGAACACACACACACACACGCGCGTATGCAGTTTGGTGAGGAGAAGCGAAGCTGACTTGAAAGACGGCTTCAAATGCTGTTTGCTGTACTGCTGTCGATATTGTTGTCGCCGTCGTTTTCTCACTTGGGAGTGTGTCTCCTGTGCCAGGCTTGCGATGCTCCAAATACCCGGCAACGCTCTTTGGCCTCTGCCAATCTCCCTTTCAAGCCAGTCACTTCAAACAAGCGGAAGTTTGGAGCTTTTTCATGTGGGTGCATGGATGGTGAAACATCACACTCCAGCAGTTATTTTAGATTTAATGGAGGAAACTAGAAGAACAGACCTTGAAAACATTGGACCAACAGGTACAACAGGTGTGTTTCATAAGCATAAGCACTCTGCTTCTAAAATGATGCTTACTTTATAATACTGTACCCAAATATTTGTTTTTTTCTCCAAAATGCTAATTATATGTTAACTTTGTGTAATAGCCTAACAATTAATGCTGAAATATTCAAGTTGATGTATTGATTTGTCAATAGACAGAACATTAAACAACATCAGTTTTAATAATTGATTAATGAAAGTCTTTTATCAAACAAAAGCTTGAAAATATAAGGATTTGCTTATTTTCTAATGTTTTCTCTTTTACTATCTTTGAGGTTTTGGTCAAATTGACAAAGTCACATTGGGCTGTGGACAATTTTTTATATTATATATATTTATATTGTTTTTTCACATTTTATTGATTAACCAATCAATTAATGAATCAAAGATAATTGACAAATGAATTGATAATGAAAATAATTGTTAGTAGCAGCCCAACCAACGATCCCCAAGTTTTGCATTCAGTGCAGCCACCATTGTGTCAGGTTAGGTTGCCATCCGTCATACCGTCGAAATGTTATGGACTGATGGTTTTTAGTGATGAATCAGGAGTTGAGGTTAATAGAGTTAGAATTTCTTTTTATCCTGCTTTCCTATGTGTCCCCACTCTTCTGTGACATTAAGATGTTTTGCGCTCCATTTGCCTGTGTGTAGGGCAGGCAGAACAGACTTCATTTGTCACAGGGAGACACCGCAGAGAAATCAGAATGTAAAACACTAATTAGCCCTGATCCTGACGAGGGTTCATTACCAAGTCAGCGTGAGACTCCGCGCTCCCAAGAGTCTTATTGGTTGACTAGTTTGGAGCAAACGACGCAGCATTTCAGACTCTTGGGGTGTGGCTCTGCACTGGAAGATCAGGTTGTGCGGTGACTGTATGCATGTGCGTACTGTACAGGTGGCCTGTTTGCTTATGCATGAGTGTATGTATGCAAATGTTTGCCGAGCGGCCGTTGTGGCTGGCGTGCACGCGAGCGAGAGCCTCCATCTGCAGCGTAAATGCCTCTGATTCCCTGTTGAAAGGCCCAGCACCCCGATGGGTCGTTTCGACAAGATTGCGGATCAACTGCTCACTCTTTTGTACTGCGCTATAAAGAGAATAACTACTTTCTGGATGGTCCACAGTAGCTGCAGGGGAGGGAGGGTAATGATCAAGGCGCCATATTGCTTTCTTCTATTCCAAAAGCCACCGTGGCACATGTGTGTTTAAAGTGTAGAAGGGACATTTATAGCTGTGAATGATGTCTTTTTCTCAATGTTGTCTACATCTAGCTGTATTTTATTCATAAACATGACATGTAATCCAGTATCATTGCTCATTTAAACATATTTGTGGTGCTATTGGTCATTTCCTTTCTGGGAATACGCAGTGAGCCATTTCCTGCTGATGCTTGACTATATTCTCCACTAAATAGAAACAGAAATAGGATTCTTTTAGACATAAGAAGTGCGGCTTATTACCCAGCATTAAGCCTGGAGGGTGAATGTGAAATGAATATATGAGGGCTGTGCTAAGCAAAGACAAAAACATTTAGATAACTCCTGCAATAATGTTACTGAGATAGAGTGTACCAGATCAAGTTGCAATTAAACTTAAACGCATGAGTATCAGTAATTTTAGCAGTGTGTTTTTCTGTCAGTAAATGTGTAAGACTCTATCACTCCATTAGAGGAGGGAGTCATTTGGAGGTATTAATTGAAACTGGGAGAGGATGATTTGCATATGTTCTAAAATTGACAAGATCTCTGTTTTTCATTACGGTCTAAGTGACAAATTAAAAAATTTAAAAAAACACTTAAACTGCAACATGGTCTGCAGAATATAAAAGTTAGATTAAATTTCTTGGCATCTTTCATCACATGTCCAAAAAGAAGATTGACACGAACAGATAATTTGGATGAAATGTCAGAGATGACGCGTCTCTTTGTTGGTTCGCCGGCTTTCGTTATGTTCTCCCCTTGAAAGATCAGACTCGCAGCATGAGAATGACAGTCAGCCTACTCTGAGAGCAGACATGCAAACAGAGCTTCGACTCGAGCAGAGTAAAATGAAAGAATCCGCTCACCAAAAAGGAGTAAGTGGATGAACCTCAGTAAAATTGCATGCAAATTCAATTTTCATTGTGATGATATATTTAGGCCAGACATTGCTCTCATGGTGATATACAGTATTTAACAAAGACTGTGAATCTCAGTCCGCTCTGCCCCACTAGTTCCCATTTATTTGGAGGCTGTTCTACAAGCAGCCAATTATTTCACATGGAAACGAAGCCACACTCAAGAAAAATATAGCTAGTGATAGTGATAACTGAAGATGCATAGAAGACAATGCATCATCTGATAGATTTTCTCAATCAGCTTCTTACTATGGGTGATAGGGTCCAGCAGCGCACGAACACATTGTTTTCTGCCAAGGTTAGAGCAGTTTTGGTTGTGTCTCATTAGAGATTTCTGTATTTGTGTTTTTTTTTGTTTGTGTGTTTTTTTTTGTGTGGTTTTTTTTTGTGCTTTTCTCACTGGTTTGAAGTCAATCTAATTGCCAGAAAGCAATCAAATCTGATGAAACTTCATCCTTGATGAAGCAGATTAGATGAGTTTTTGAATCTTGAAACTTAATAAATAATACAGGGTTCATACAAAGTCTTGAAAGTTTGGAAAATGCTTAATTTGAACTGTTATGTCTTCAAGGTTAGGAATATGCTTGAATTTGAATATTCTCCTTGACAAATGCCTGATTTACAACATAATCTGGTGTTTCATCATCTACATAATCACTCATGTAAACCAAAACTCTTTTAATATCTAAAATGAAACGATCCCGTCGTCATTTATAGTAACAATTTAGATGTGATGATAACGGCTTCGAGATCTGGAAATTTTTGGTTTAGGTACCGTGAAAGTGCTTGAAAAGTGCTTGAATTTTACTATTTACTATTTTACTACTGTTTAACTAATTACGTTTTTTTCCAAACTTAAGCTGGAGAAACTGCGAGAACTAACAAGCTACTACAAACTACAAAATTGTTTCTGAAAATGTTTAAAGTAAAAAAATATATATATTAAAAAATAGAAAATAGAAAAAAGCGTGTTCTCAAAACAAAAAAGGTAGCTACTAAAAAAAAAAAAAAAAATCCAAATTCAAAGCATCTCTTCAGCCAAATTACAAAAACAATGTGGTATCAAGCCATGTAGGTAGTTTGTACATAGTGGAACTACTTTCTGAAATGGTCCCTATGAAAACTGCTGACAGCGAGATTGTGGGTTATCTAGAGTATAGGGAACACAGTTTCTGTTGAATTTAAGTGTCATTTTCCAATGCTGAGTAATACAAACAAAATTCCATTCACCTCCATTATATTGGGATGGAGGCTGACATTTAAACCAAAACTATGTGTATGTCTAGATACCATAGAGGTTTTGTTTTAGTGTAAATATACTCTGATCCTAAGTGGTGCCTCCTTTTTACATAGATCAATGGATGTCAGAATGTCCTCTCTCCTCTGTCGTTCATTTGCCCATGAAACATTATCTCTGTGTTGTGTGCTCACAACAAGCTGCAACTGCAATAATTGCGCCCCCGGGTGTCTCAGATAAGGACTCCTCCTAAATGAAAAAAAAATAGGAAGGGACATCTTGACAAATGCAAAGAAACAGAGCAAAGCTGGAGCTGTGGAGTGGCTGTGCACAGTGCACTTCTCAAAGCCAACAATGAGTCATGCATTTGAAAAATGTTGCCTCACTTACAGCACATCAATGGTTTTGCTACCGCTCGGCGTACATGGGCTCCTCTTGTCACTCTGGAATATCTCCGTGTTGATCCAGAAGGTCAGCAGCCAAAGACTGAACGCTTGTGTCAAATCAAATTATGTTCTGAGAGGCAACACAATTAAACTGCAATTTGACTTTGAGTGTTTATTTCTCCCTTAGGCCTGCAGACAGTTTCCCCCCTCAGAAAACTCAAAAGACTGACAGAACAGGGACTGGGAGGCTTTCTTCTCTCTCATTTCTATTTGAGTGGGGAGAGATTTCACCCGTTTGAAATTCACTAAATCTTTTGCCGTGTGCATAATGCATGGATTCTTTTCTTTTTTTTTTTATTCTGTTTTTTTTTTTTTTTTGAGTCCGGTGGTTTGGCTTCAATAGGCTTTCAGAACCATCAAATACATAGAGGGAGGGGAGGTCACATGCTGTTGCAGGGAAAGTGACACCACGTTACCCCGGAGCTGGGTTCGAAAAATGTGATTCCAGGAATACCAGACACTGTTGTAGCACTACTATTATACGTCCCTTTTCAATTTCTACCCTCACTCTCTCATTCTCCATCTCTGCTGTTCATTCCCTCACTCTCTCCTCCCTTCCCTCCCTCGCATCTCTTCTCCCTGTGACTAAAGGCAGCCCACTCCTCTGCAGTGGCTGCCTGCCTCCCTGATTTGCTCGCTGCTCAGGGAGGATTTGCATAGGCTGGCCCACTTGCCGCTTCTCCCCTCCCCCTTCCCCTCCCCTCGCCTACCTCCCCTTCCTCTGTCCCATCATCTTCGCTTAGTTTCACCTGAGCCCGCTCTCATCCCCTCTTCTTTCTCTCTCTCTCTCTCTCTCTCTCCTCCGTTCTTTCTCCTGCTCTCCTCTCCTCTCCTCTCCTCGCTCACTCCCCCCACCTCCCACCCCTCCCATCTCGCTCTCTCCCAGCAGTTTCTCATTTTCTCATCCTCTTCTTTCTCCCTGGCTTTTCTCTTTCTTTATCTGTCTGCAAATCTGTCTCTTTTTCCTGTGGAGTAATACAAAGAGCTATCAGTCTGGGTCTCCCTGGGTTAACAAGCCAGACCTCTTCACTTCTCCAGGGACATCAAAAGAGAGAAGAAGAAGAAGAAGAAGAAGAAGAAGAAGAAGAAGAGAAAAGAAAAGTGAGACAAATATTGGATCCAAACTTAAAAGACGGAGATAAAGCACGAGTGGGGATCTTCACCTTGCTCTGAGATTCTGTAGCCGAACTGTGAGGGAGAAGGGAGTGTGTTTGTGCCGAGACGATAGAGAGACAGAAAGCTTGACAGTTTGTCCGTGCCGGAGTGTGTGGAGCTCCTCGTCTCTCTGTCGTTCCCTCCCTCCGTCTCTCCCTCCTCCTCGGGTCTCATAGCCGAGGCTGTGTATTATCTGTGGCTTGACAGAGCGGAGCTGTGCAGAGCAGAACGAAGCGGAGCGAGCAGGCAGAAGGCTGCAGCGCAGGTTGTCTCCCCTTCCCCCCCCGCCCCTCTCCTGTCACTCACTCTGCGCCTGCAGGTGAAGAGGGGCGCACAGGGAGTTCCAGGTGTCGCCTGTGAAAGCGTGCATGCACAGTCTCGGTAGTTGCTCGCACACGCACACACAAGCACGCTACCTGGTCATCAAAGGAGCAGCCACAGGGTGATCCTGCCGAGAACAGAAAGTAAAGACATATTGGATTCTGGTTCAAAGAGTCAGCAAGCAAACGAAGAACAGCGGGAGATCTGCTGCCTTCTGACGAGTGGAGTCCGAGAGACAAGCCTGAGCTGCATTTTGTTTGGAGGGGACTGCTGGATCCTACATTAACAAGGAGCTTGTGTTGATTTCTCTCTGCTATGGAGTTTGCCGCTGTATCCTGGCTACGGGAAGGTCACTTTTTCTGAGATCCTTGCACATCTGGTTTACTCTATTTTAAATATCCAGTAGGTGGGGGGGGCGTGAGCCATGCTCCCCAAAGGAAAGCCCCAGGAGGGCCAGCTGTTCTGGATGTTGCTTCTAGCACTGGGATGGATGGTGCTGGGTTCTGCTTGGGGCTCCTCCTCCTCATCTTCAGACCTCCATCTCCTAGCCCCTACCCCCGGATCCCCTGTGCCCCATGCCCTGCCCCGGCCCGATCACCCGCAGGGCCTTCAGGGGCCCAGGCACCACCTGCCACCTGTGTCCATATACCGCTCCCCGGCCTCACTACGAGCCGGCCACGGTGAGTCCTGTCACCACCTTTCGCTCCTTGCTTCTCTCTCCGGCTGTCCCCCCTTTCTGTCCATTTATCATCACAAATGATCAGAGTGAAAAGGAGCCATCTGTAGCCACCTCTCTATCATTTTTTTCTCTCTCTATATAACTGACTCGCTCACTTCCTCCCTCCCACTGTCCCTTTGTCTTTTCTTTCTCGCTCTCCCTCTCGCTCGTCCTTCCACCACAGCATGAAGAGATAACGATAGTTGACAGCAGCTCTGCATCACGGAGCTGTATATTGTCTATGAGATTATAGGTTTAATTGTCAGTGAAAGGCACTGACAAGCAAAACACCCACAGTGACTATCAACTGAGGAACAAGCGGCGACTCTGTATTACCGTGATCCCATTGGCTTTAATGTTCTTGTAATTGATGATTGATAGAGAGTGAAGAACTGGACGATGGTTCTCCTCATCTTTAACAAGTGTGGCACCAATCCCCACTTTTATCATGGCTTTCTGAAGTTGACTTGTAACAACCCTGTTTAAATGTCCGTGTAGGATTTCATGAATCTTGTTATCTCTTCTAACAGCAGCTTTTCGTCTCAGCAACTGAATGTACACACCCAGGAGGGGGAATTAGCACTGGTGGTCAAATGCCTTTTCGATATTGACTTTTGTTTTATAGGTACTTAATGTGATCTATTTGCACCATTATCCGCTACACAGACATCAGGAGAGGGATCTCTAGTTTCTCTAACAGTGCAAAGTAGATGATTTCCACAGCTTTTGTATTACCCTGGCATCATTAAGTGGCTGTTATTTTATGAATTTCTACATCCTATAGGATTTGTTTTTGCTTTTGCTACTTTTCTGTAATTAGTTGTCCTTCAGTGAATGACTGTAAATACAGAGTAGACACTTAGTTAATAAATGATGAGTTCTAACTATGTTGACCTCTGTAACAAATGTCAATATATATATTTTTAAATTAGAGTAAATGATCCAGATTCACTTAGATTACATAGTCATTCAAAGGTCTTTTAGCATTTGAACCACATTTATTTTCAAATATTTTTGGATTTTTTGATTAAGTTGTGAAGTGACAGCAAAAGCATTCATAACAAACTTGAATTATCAACAAAATACCACGTAGTTACCCTACAATTTCAGGAGCTGGCTTATCTTTTTGTTGCAATACTGCTTGGTTATAATGTTGACTTGAAATACCACTGAAGAATTTTTTAACATAATACAAAAGAGGTCTGGGGGAAAAAAAACAACAGGCTAAATTCACGGGGCCTTTTTGCTTTATTCTGCATATGCAGCATTTGGGACTATCCAGTCTGTGCCTTTTGTGTCACACTAGATCAATCAATCCCTGCGGGGGGATCGAATCTGTTTGAAAAATAAATTTGAGCCAGGTCTATGCTTGACTCCTTTTAACACATCGAGGGCTCATTTTTAGCACGTTGAGGGCTGTTGGAGCGGATGAGCCTGACAGGCAGAGAGGGAGCGAGGGAGAGGGAGAGAGAGGATCTGCATCCCTAATGTGGAATGTGCAAACCATACAAAGTACGAATAGTCTGGGCAGGGACTGGGTGGCAGCCATTTAAGAAGCCGTAGGTATGATGCATGCTCCTGTGTATCAGAAAGCAATATGCTGATTGAGTTGTGCTGTAGCAGGTTCCTTTATTTTACCCGGAATTTTAACAGCCCACAGATATGCTCTTCTTATTTCCCGTGCTTAAGGTTGAGGGTGCAAAACCAGGGATTTAGTGTAGATTGTGTTTATCCATTTTTTCAGACTATTTTATCTACATACAATAAGCACTAGAAGCTCCTATGTTATCTGCTGAGTTTTTAGTTAGTTAGTTAGCTCAGATTGGTTCTGGTCGACTTTTGTGTAAATTTGCATGTAGAATGTGGTGACTCAGTACAGAGCGAGATAAGAGCGCAGATAAAATCAGGAGATTAGAAGGTTTGTTATTGTGTATACGTGTGTGCATGTGTGTGTGCATGCTGCCTATTTACAATTCAGGAGCAACAGACTGACCCTGGTTTTGGCGTGAGTGTAATTACAGATTCAGAGGGGACCTTGGAGAGAAAACATAGAGACACAACAGCTACGTGCTAATGCTCACACACACACACACACACACACACACCTCAACACATGGATGCATGCTACATGTGTACATACTTTATGTATACATTCACACCCCTTGACACACACACACACACACACTCTCTCTGCATATGTAAACTCTTAATTAGAGGCAGTGACTAGGAATGATCCTCTCTGTTAGGGCAAAACAGAGCGGAGGTATTCATGAATAAGGGAATGTGTTCAGGCCGCCATAGGCATGAATATCCAATAACAATTTATTTTTTGTATTATTTTATTATTTATTCATCATCAAAATGGGAAAAACACTTTCTCAATATGGAGTATTTCATTAGTTGTTCTGAGAAAGGTGCAGGAACAGAAGGAGCCCAGTGATAAGTTACTGAAAGCATCATGCATTTCCATAATTTCTTACATGTAGGTGTTTAAATGTTTCTTCTTCTTTTTTTTTTTTGCTGTGATTTGACACACGGCACACCAAATTCTCTTGTGATTTCACCATTTTTTCATCAGTGCATATACTTAGGGATGTGTGTTTTGTGGTTGTGTGTTTATGAGTTGAACTGAATTGACATAAACAATATTCAGTATATTGCATGTTCCCTGTAGCAGCTTGAAGTCAAGTTATGACGCTCGCATCTGACCTGCCGTATCAATTATTCAGTATTTATGTTAGACAGAAATATCTCTGCTGCTGTAGATTGCCAGTAAAGGCCGTGCTGTGTAACATGTAAGGCAGGTTCACCCACAGAGGAGTATTCCCCTAATATACCACTGCTTTAGCAAACATATGTATGTGAATAATTATGGAAGCATTATTTGGCAAATCCAGATCATGTGTATTGTGCTTCATGTGTTACCGTGCATGGAATATGTGGACTGCAGGTGATAGTAAAAGCATCCTCGCTTTGCTATAAATTGAGCAGACATTGTTTAAAAGTGAATGAGTCAACTAAATAACAACTGTGAGAGTGGTTTGACCTGCTTTGAAGCTTTGCCCTTAGCACTTAAGGAGAATAAAAGAGAGAGAGAGAGCGTGTGTGCTGTTTGCCTATGTGTGCGTGTGTGGCAGTCGTTTGAAGCAGGATCACCTTGAAGAAGAGGGTGGCTTTGGCAACACCATCTTCCACGTAGAATGGACCTGTGCTGTACTGTAAGGCTTGGGAAGGTTAAAATGGAGGGAGGGAGGCAAAGATACTGTCGTATTTTTCTCTGGGGTAAGCTTCGGCTCTGTGATTTGAATAAAGGCTGCATCAAAATCCGTCTTTTCTTTTACAAATTATCAAAGGATTGACATTTTGAGTTTGAGTCTGCTGTTTCTCTTCCTCAGGCCTTTGACAATGCGAGGGAAAAAAAGTATTGGCACTCCTTCTTCTTCTTCTTCTTCTTCTTCTCACTGCTGGAAGAATAATTGAAAAGAAAGCGAACAAATTTGAATGCAAATAAAGAATCTGTTGAAGCCTTTGGATCATAGTGGATTCAAAGACTGCGTTGTGGTAAATATTTCTATAAATATATTATGTGCCCACTTCAGGTATCTCATGTAAAATGGGAGCACGACTTCACCGTCAGTAATGTGCACAGGAAAAATGTTGACTTATTTATGTTGTAGCCATATTCTCTGTCCCATCAGTTTGTTTAGATTGTTAGCCATGCTAGCAGCATGGCTGCATGGATGGCAATGTTGGCCTGTTGGTTCAGAGTGATGAGACGAGCGATGTGACTGGCTGAGAGCATTATTTATTCACACCCCCCCCAATCTATATTCCACCTCAGCCAGTCCTTTTGCACTTTGCGCTGCTGCACATGCATGAACCAAAATAGCAGGTACGCTTAGAGACTCCCACACGGTCCGCACGGTTTGTGTTTGTGGGTTGCATGATTAAAACAGGGCCCTTAGTCTTGTTATCAATGCAACTGTAATGTAGAACAAATTTCATTTCATTTATGTATTTATAATTAGTTTCCTCTCCTATTATTATTTTTAAGTAATGTGACCTCTGTGAAAATACTCCCATGGAAACCAAAAGATAAAAAAATCAAAACGATTGGTCACAAAACTTTGGCTTCCAGTCTAACATGTTTCCATTGAAAAAATGCTAACTGTGACATTGTCACTATTACCCCAGAGTATACAAAGGGCAGTAGCTGAAACCTATTTTTCCTATTGTGGCGAGGGCAAAGAAATTACTGTAAATTCAAAATGCCAAAGTATTCATTTTCCTTCTCAGTGGGTTCAGTAGCTTGTGGAGATAGCATGGCAACATACTGGAACAGTTTGTGTTGTCACAGCTGAAGTTATGAAAAATGTATTTGACCCCTCAGTCTCCTGTAAAATGTATTGGTCCAGGTGCAGAGGCTGCATAATAACTTGTCCTGCATGTAGCACGTATATGAATTATTCCAATGAACCGGGTGCATTGTATGCTTTGTGTTGCTGTCTACCTTGATGAGGTGTGTGTGTGTGTGTGTGTGTGTGTGTGTGTGTGTGTGCAGGCATTATACAGCACACCGGTAGACTTAAATCATATTGCCCTCTGGCTATTCATGATGGGTGCAGAATTAAATGAAAAAAACAGAGTGAGGAATGCGGGAGTAAGATGGTTAAGCGATAGAGAAGAAGAGATTCCTGTGGACTTTGTGTTTTTCTCCGTTTCTCAGAAAAAGAGACCGCATGCTGGATTCTCATTTGAAAACATTTGGTCGCTCGCCTTTCTTCCCTCTTCGTTCTGCTCCTCCTCACTCGGCTTCTCGTCCTCTTTTTTTGCTTTTCCTGCTGCTCCCTGTTTATGCTCCGGACAGCAAATCAATAGGGAGAGCTGTTTTGGGGGCTTAATTATGTGGTTATTTTAGGTTTTTGCCTTCTCTGCCCCTCTTTTTGCCCTCACATGCGCCGGCATTTTAATCTTGGAGAAGAGAGGGCCGTTTTTCAGCCTGCCAGAGAGGAAGGAAAGGAGGTGAGGAAGGAGGAGGGGAGGAGAGGAGAGGGGAAGCAGTGAGAGAATGAAATAAAACAAAAGTGGAAAAAAAACAAAGTTGAAAACGTTAATGAGGTGACAGTGACATCGCAATGCCTCCTCTCCTCCATTTCCCTCTCATCCTGACCTTTATCTCTCTTTTATGCCTGCTCAGCTCACAGCCTCACTTTTTACCTTCCTCTCCTCTCCTCTCCCTGACGTTCTCTCTTTGCTCATATTTCTTTTCTCTCACAACATATAGATAAACATCTTTTTTTTCCTCCAGAACTCCTTGCTTCCCTGTATTTTTTCCCCCTAAATCTGCTTGCTCTGCAAATTAACCAGGAAAGTCTGTCCTCGCAAACTCATCCCGCAGAAACTCAGTGCTGGCTTTTTCCCCCCTACTCGGTCACTCCAGCCTTGGCTTATTAATTACATTTATGCTCTCTAGCTCTTATAATTATAGCTATGGCTCCAACAGGAAGTAGTTGAACACATCTCATAATTATCCATCAAATGATTATTCATTTGAACAAACCCCCACTGATTGTAGCTCCATCCTCGATGCAAATGAATAATGCGATAAGCAGGAATTGAGCCAAGCCTATAGATATTTTATAACTCCTTTTTAAATGTTTTTTCATATTCAGCCATTTTTTAATTCACCCATTCTTTTTGTGTATGTTTTTACCATTAATACTCACTCCACTCATTTGGATGTAGAAGAACAGTTACTTCTTTCTAGTATTGATCTCAAAGCCAATTAGTTTGAATGGCTGGGCCTCTCATGTCATGTCTATCTCCATGGAGACAGTGACAGAACCTCCAGAGATTAAACAGAACAAAGATTTCCTGCGGAGATCATGAATCATGTTGGACGTGACCTTAGAGTGACATCACAAGGTTAACTAATGGCTTGCTCACCGGCCCTCGCCACCTTTTAGTGACTTCCCTCTGAGCTCATTATAGTCTCCGTTACAACAGGTGGCGAGATGTGAGAGCACCTTTCAGGGCTCCGTTTTTCTCATTCAGATCTGCTGCTGACCACGTGACATCACGGGACTCAATCGCTTAGGTTGGTTCATTCATTGAAGCCGCTGGGATGTTATTAGATACATTTGCACTGTGGACTATGACCTTGAGGAAACCAGCTGAATGATTTATATATAGTACAGTATATAAAGGACCACCCTCCCTCACACTCAAACCTCTCTCCAGGATGTGTCTCATGGCAATAATTAGCACTCCAGTGATTGATTCTTGATTCTCTGACAGAGGCTATTGGTGCAATTGGCAGCAAGATGGAGCACCTTTATGGACAATGATTCGTAACGTCAGCTATTTCCGTATTCACCTGAGGGTTAATGGGCTGTCTTAATAGTCTATCAGCATAGTTTGCCATAGTAAAAAATTAATTGTTTTTGAGGAAACAAAATGAATGACTTCCTTTCAATACAAGTGTACCTACGTAGTAATTAACCTCTGTTTGCTCCACATTTGTATGGGTAAAGCAATAGATAAGTAAGTAGTAGTAGTAAATGTCCTTTGTCTGTTTGCAAGCATAGACAGTTGCACCATGTCAAAGGTGATTTTTGTTATTGCTCAGCACTCCAGGGCTGGGACCGAGCGTCTAGACAAACATGTTTTTGCAGACACATACACAACCAACAGATAATTCATCCCCTGATAAATATGTTTACAGCCAAGCAAATATAATATTTGTAATCCCCTCCATCTTGCCCTGCAAGGACCGGATAAATATCTCTTGCTCTGCCAGGTTTCCAATGCAGTATTTCCCTTTCATTGTGGTTTATCACGGCGGAAGGGAGGGAGAAAAACATTGCGGAGGGAGAACGAAGCTCAGGGATGTAAAGAGTGAATAAGCAAGAGATAGAGAACTGTGCAGAGAGAAAGAGATAGCAGAGAGGTGGCGGATAAAGGGAGAAGAAGATGGAGAGAGTGTACATGTGAAAGAAAAAGAGGTGCAGCAGAGAGGCAGGCAGAGGAAGAGAGATTGGGATAGCCTCTCCAACCCACTCTAGTCCAGGCTAAAGTAGCTAATGGGCTTGCCCAGACGCACTGAGTGGATATTGCGTTGGGACTTCCTGCAGTCCCTTAGCAAACAGACAGCCAGGGTTGGCTAAGAGGCTCGCTGGCCAACCGGAAACATGATATCATCTTGCTAGCACCACTAATATGAACACACAGCCAGCCAGAAAGAGAGAAAGACAGGCTGGCAAGCAGGCAGGCTGAGCCGGCATGAACCCAATTTTGACAGCACCTATGAATGAACACCTGCAGGGAGAATTGATTGGCCAGGCTGACGGGTCAATGAATGTGCTCTGACATTCATGTGTTGTGTCCTGACATGCACAGCCTGTATAATACGTTGTAGGGTGACAGGAATATGTCTGAAGAATGACAAACAAGTAGCAGAACACACACTTCACACATCACACATGGAGCAGAAAACTGAGGGACATGCTGTTTCCCATTCTGACATCCTTCTTGCTTGGTTTAGAATGAGTGTTACACAGCTTGTGCTGCTATGGAGAACATTGTAGACCAAAAGGCAAAATTGTAGACCAAATTATTCAGATTGTGCCAACTAATTCTCACCCTTATAAGGCACATTTCCATCCAGCAGTTTGTGCATACAAATGACCAAAGATTAGTAACGCAGCAAATTTGAAACAAAACAAACAACAGAAAAAAAAAAAGATTTCCTTGAATACACCTTGAGATTGGAATACTGCTTCTTCTACTGTAGACAAAGCATTCATGTCATGCTGCCACTCACTTTTACTTGTCTCCACTCCACCAGAAAGCTAAAAAATGAAAGAATAATAAGAGCGAAGGTGTCTTGGGGGCTGTACACCCACAATCTTCTTGTTTTTAGTCCAGATGGAGACCCTTGTTGCATGTCACCCCTCTTTAATTACCATACTGGCTGATTAAAAACACCAGTTAGTGATGCTCAATTAATTATGTAATCTTGTCAGTTCCTCTTGTTTATTTTTGCATAAAGGTTATTGAAGCCCACTGATTTACATTTTATTTTGCCGAAATTTTAAGAATTTGCTTAAAAATGGCACATTTGCAAATAAATATGTGTTAAAGTCTTACACTGACACCATCAGGGAGGGCACGCACATGCACTGACACATGCTACGAATCTTTGCCACCCAACCGCACTTCCCAGCACACAGCACTCCACGCTGCACACACCCCATGTACAACACTATAGCACTCCCTTGGGAATAGTTAGCACTCTCTGAAGGGTGATATTCTGCCATGGTCGGTCACAAGTTTAAGAGCGGGTCAGAGGGCACGAGTGTTTTTCTACCCACTCCTTGACCTTTTTATTGTACAGACTGCCTCTTTGGAACAACTTCAGGCTGCCTCTCTCTAACTATGCTTACAGCTTAGAATCCTAAGCAATGCTTTGTTCATCCACCGTGGGCAATATATATTTTTATTTTGCTGCAATCCTTAGTGTAAAATAAACTGGTGAAATTAACATGAAAAGATATGAGAGAGGAAGAGAGATAGGAAAAAGGAGGCAGGCCTCTTCTTCACTCGAGTCTTACATAACTGGTTGAGACTTTAAAGCAAGCCTTAACCTGTGATTCATCCTGTTTTACAGGGCACTTAGTGGATATGGATAATTCATATGGAACCCAAAAGCCCCCCAGGGTGCTGTAGATGTAAACAATATATGTCCCATATTTGTCAGAATGAAGAGTGCAAGGAGCAATTCAGCCTTGCTAGCGGGATGAAACTGCAACTGCCCCGCCTGAGTAAGATTGATTAGACGCTCATTACTCCATGCATGCCTGCATCAGTGTATGTGTGGGTGGGAGTGGGTGTTTCCTTGATTTGATTTATCAAGTGCTCAAAAGCAGGCCGAAGGATTAATCACAGCAATGATACCATGCCAAGCTATTATCTACATTGCTTTATCTGAAGATGCTGACTCTTACTTTATACTGACTGTGTGTGTGTGTGTGTGACTCTATCTCTGCTTATAAGAAGCGGTTTGAATTGAAGAGATTATTGCAGTCCATATATTGTGTCTGTACGTCAGTCCTTTTGTTCTGATGTGCTTGTAATACCTTTCTTGTGAAGAGCAGATTGAATTGTAGAGGGTTTTTCTTTCTTCTTATATATGTACGTGTGTATGTTTTTGCTTTTAATCCCCTTATGAGATGCAGTTTGAAGTGTGTACCCAAGAAGAAAGGTCTTTTGTGAGGTCCACACACTGCTGCTGGTGCTACTGTATCTGCACCAGCATATGAGTCACCCGTCTTCCACCTTCCTCCTCTCTCGTCCATCACTCACATTAAATCACTCAACTCTACACTCAGTGCTGTGAACTTGATGATACTAATCACACACACATGCAAAAACTCCCTCCCCTCTCTCTCCTTTCTCCCTCCCTCTCTCCCTCTAATTGATTTTCTCCTCTCCATGGCTGTCCTCTAGCCACCACATTTGATCCTTATTCCACTCTTACCTCTGCCTGCCCTTATCAGTGCTGACTGTAAACTAAGTAGGTTTTGTTTTCCAACAGAAGGCCTACTTTTCCATTCTTCAGCATTACAAAATCAATCAATCTGTTTATCTACTATGTATATATATTTATCTCTATCTAGCTGTTTAGCCATCTCTCTAGCTATCTATCAACCATAAATTCTGGAATAAAAGTTGGTATTTAAATAATGGCTTTGTCTCTAATAATATTGATTGGCAAAAAAAAAAAAAAAAAAAGCTGATAAATTCCAGGTAAAAATATTGACTGGGAGTGGAATTACCTGTACTTTAATAGCACATGGTAAATGTGTCATAATGTAGATTTCCACATCCCGAATCTCATTAGTACAAGAACATAGTCATGTCATACTCACCTGCTCAGTTTCTTCTTTTAACAGAAACAAAGTTTTCATTCCTTTACTATTGCTTCTACTTTGACCTTTTTTCGATCGCTATTAAACTACTGTCAACGAAACTCAACACTTAATGTTTCACATTAAAAGCCTACCAGAAAAGGAAGGGATTTATGCCCTTTGGGCAGCTGAACAGCTGTTAATGTGACACATCTCTACAGGAAGTGTTGAGTTTAAATGGCTGTAGTTTAACAGCGATCGAAGAAATGTCAAAGTGGAAGCGACTGGAAATAATTAATGAATGAAAATTGTATTTGTTTGAGCAAAGAAATTCAGCAGTAGACGGGTGATTATCACATGGCTGTTGACTTTTGTACTGATGAGTGGTACAGGTAAAAATGGAGGAAGCAGCAAATTAAAACGGAAGTGAATCATAAAAGAGGGACACATCTTACTAAAGACTTAAGATATTATAAAATATACTCATAAAGAAGAGAAAATTATTTTTAAAAAATGCCAGTCATAAATATAAGTTTCAAATAAAAGTCTATTATCTATATATGTTTAGATAGATAGAGAGATAGATAGATATAGATATAGACATCTATAGCTACCTGGCTTTCTGCTACCTAGCTACCTAAATGTCTAGCTATCTTGCTAACTAGTTATTTCTACCTAACTAGCTAGTGACATTACTGCATTATGTTTCTGTAATTCAAGGAGAGGAAGCACTGCTTATTTCACATTATTTTTCTCCATTGAAATGACTTACATGAAAAGGACCTGGCCTTGGAATTCGGCAGTATACAGTACAGATTATATCTTTGAATGCAGCAGAGAGAGACAGGCTTATGCTGATACAGTATCACTCGCCCAGATCCATAGGCATGAGCATGCGGCCATGCGTCACCTGAATGGAATTCAACACTGATGCCCACGCATGATTTGTCACCAACATTAATTCCACAAACCAACATTCAAGCCATTCATTTTCATAAATAGCCCCTGTTCGGTTTTTATCTCTATCCCCCGTCTATCCATCGTGTTGTTTTTTCTCTCTCTATCTCTTGTCTAATTCTCTTGTTTTATCTCTGCTTTTCTCTCTATCCAGCCCTGCGTCCTCTCTCTTCTTTTTACCCTCATGCCAAGTTGCAGGCTCGGGCTATGTTGAGCCGCATTCGTGACAGCGTCTGAGCGAATTAACGCAGTGCTGCCACTGTGTGCAGACATCTAGGACACACAGCAGAGAAAAAAAGAAAAGAAAAAAAAAAAAAAAACTCAGCCCCCGTTCTGTCTATCTGGCCAAGCTGGAGCAGAGCTTATCAGGCTCTACTAGAGGAGAGGAAAGAGAAGCGGATATTCACCCCACTGCAATGCCATAGTGTACATATCAGTGCCAGTCCAGGCAACATAGTAGCAGTTTTCAAATGTCAAATGCTTATGTATGTGTGTGTGTGTGTGTGTGTGTTTAAAGCTCGAATAACTTATACTGTAGAGTGAATTAATGTTTCAGCTGACCTTAATGTCCTCAGTATAGAAGGCTGCTCTGCTTCACTAACTTTCAGACCTTACAGAAAGCAAAATATGTCTCCTTTAATGCCAGGACAAACTATGGAAACTTTCTTGCCTCTAACACAATTACCGATTGTGATATATGGTCCTGTATGACACCCCCTTGAAACAGTATTTCTCTATGACAGAACATTTTCACCTTTTTCCAACGTGCACTTTAACGTACCATCCATCAATTTTAGCCATTCACTGTCACAAATCAGGATTTGTTCCTGCAATCTGTAATCGCAAGGATGCAGACATTTTTAGACACCCAATACTCTAACTTCATTATCCTCTCTTTAGGATCTATTTAGTTATCGTTACTGGTCCTGGGCAGTGATCCTTAGTGAAAAAACAACATCTTATCTAACCTTTAGCAGTGGAACAGGCATAATTGATGAGTGAACAGAGGTGATTATTGGAGTTGGCATTGACCACAGAATGCAGAATCAATTCTGAAGTGCTGTATTGATCCTTATGGTGGTTGTTGATGAAGTGAAGAGGCTCATTGTGCCAATCTGGAGATGAGCACAGGATGATGATTCAGTGAGCAGATGGGTTTTTATTGAGGGGTTAACACTGTTGTCCAGCGAGCTTTGTTAAGGTTCAGACCTTTGGTGTTGATTTTGCTCAACATTATGGCCAAGATCCCTGCCTGGTATTATGGAATCGAGCTTTGTGTGAGCATGTGTGCATGTACTGTATGTCTAATTTCTTAGGACTTTTTGTGGTATGACCCTTTTTCTTTTAACACCTGTCTAAATCTTATGATACAATTACAATAGGACGTTTTTGCATGTACTGTAGCTGTTGCAGGAGCTTCTTACAAATTGGAAACACTTGATTTGCAGTCGAGCTTTTTCTGCAGATGATGAAACAAGCCCATAATGTCAGTACCGATGGCTATAATATTTCAAAATGTAAAAGAAAGGCAAACCAGAGAGATGACGCGTGCCGAATCAAAAATCCCAT
Organism: Macquaria ambigua; assembly: GCA_008360985.2. Taxonomy (NCBI): domain Eukaryota; kingdom Metazoa; phylum Chordata; class Actinopteri; order Centrarchiformes; family Percichthyidae; genus Macquaria; species Macquaria ambigua. Next base: position 252,524 of record VMKM01000190.1, read on the forward strand.
GCTTTTAAACAGACCAAACTTGGCGAGTCTGGTTAGGTCTGCTGCCGACTAGATAGGAGCTGGCAGGTATGGTGCTTTGCAGCCCACTCTCCTGTCTCATGGAATACTGTCGCTCCTCTGTCTCAGATTGCCTCCAACTGTGTCCACGTGTATACTGTATGTGTGTTTCCTACGTGTGTGTGTGTGTGTGTGTGTGTGTGTGTGTGTTTTTCACTGTGTTGCATAGTCGTGGTATCGCCAGGAGCAATTCTCCTGCAATGCGGAATGCACCCCAGCATGGATCCACATCAAAGCCTCTCCACATACACATTCCCCCCAGACGCACACAGACTCTGGCAGTATGGATGCACCCATAAAAAAAGAAAATCTTTACACATACAGACATATCCATATGGACCCCTCCCCTACAGTTCAGAACTTGTTCAACACATGCACATGCATCTGGAGACAGAAGGACCTCCGTGCATTCAGTAATATTTAGACAATACTCTCAAGTCACATAAACCTCAGTGCCAAAGCAAAGTAGAGGTCTTAACCCACATCTCTGTAGTGACATTGATTTGAGAAATGAGTGTAAACAAGTCATGAGGTCTATTGTGGAGTGAGTATTTTCCAGCAGAACAAGCCTGTGTACGCTGACAGTGAGGGCATGAGGGCATGTATTCTGATCCTGCAGTGGATTCATCAAAAACCATAAACCATAACATCACAGGCAAAGAAAAATAGAATCAAACAAGAGATAAGATGCCACTGATTAGAACTGTCATTCAGCTGTCTTAAGAAAACAGAAAATATGTATGTATATCTTGTAAACTGGACACTTCCCACACTAATAGCAGCAAGCTTTACTAATCAGGCGAGGTGTCGGTACCAAGCAGCCTGCCGCTTTTTGAAGTGCGTGGGTGAATAAATTGATGAGTATATATGTGCGTATTTGTGTGGGGAGGTACTGTATGTGTCAGTGTTTCCACCTGTGTGAATGATACATCAAAGCCACATGCTTTACCACAGCCAAGCTCCTGTGGTTTCCATGTGTGGCACAAAAAAACCTTTCAGAAGTGTGCAAATAGAAGGGTAGTTTATGTACAGTATGGACGGTAAAGATACTTCCACATCATTTGTGCCCAGGATTCATGCCCAGTTCTTAATGAGAAGTGACTATATACTGTAGTAGGCAGCAACAAAGCTTCCAACGGTTTGTTGCTGTAACCATCCTCTGCTTTTGATAACAGTACATAGTGAAGGGAGACAGCTAAATGAGGAGTAACAAAACACAAAAGCATTTATGGCACAGTGTAGGACTCACAAAATCCACCACTCTTTGAGCCACCAGGACATCCCCATTCCTTTTGGTTTTTGGTTTTCCTGTTGGCAGCCTTGCATCATCAAAAATGTTTGGATGAGATATGATCCAGAGAAAAGAGAAACAAGGAGACCGGACAGACAGTTGTCCTGCCAAAACCATCAGACTCAAATCTCAGGAGCCATTTCACTCTCAGTGCTCTTCCGTGTACTGTGCCCACACATCAGTGCGCACACGTGTAGCCACGCACCAGACAATCGCCCATTTTATTGGCATTCACATTCAACTGATATTTATTTTTCATGTCTATGATGCAGAGCAGTGACCATTAAAGTGTCTCCAGTTGTCTAGTTAGAGCTCTATGAACAGGAAGCAAAGAGCCTATCACTTTGCCCTTTTATCTTCCTGCAGCTCTCAAATGGAGTGGAGACATTCAATTTAAAGTCTAAGGTCTGGTAGAAGCCAGTGACTTCCATTAACTCTATACCTGTGAAGTAGTTGGGGAGGTAGAGCATCAAAGAACTTTATTTATCCTGCCCTGGAGTGAGAGAGACAAAGTGATAGAACTGAGGCAAGAAAAAAAGAAAGATATACAGCAAGAGAGTCAGAGAAAGAAAGACAAGAAAAGAGGAAAAGAAGTGCGAGGTGTATGGATTATCTGCCATAATACTGGCTGATCTGCTAGATTCGCTCCCTTTTTGCTTTTGAAGGACACTCAAGGTTTATAATTGCTTCCTTGCTTTCATTATCTGCCGTTTGATTGGATTGTGGAGCCCTGCTGAGGTATGCCATCAGGAAGTAATGGGCAGATCTAGTTGTATTATTATTTTATTTTGATTTGGTCTTCACCCTAGATAGAAATTCACCTACAAAACTGGAATATATTCACAGCTATTAATAGCTTTGATCACAGTGACAAAATAGTAGACTGTAGCACAGACAAAGCATGTATGAACAAGTGCGTGTAGATACAACAAATCATTCTAAACCTTGGCAAGCACAGAAAGACTCAGGACAGGAGGAATTTTAGGAGGATGGCTTGTACGCTTTTCTATGAGCACATTTCTCCTCTCTTCTTTTTAGTGGGCCAGCGAAGAGCGATAGTGGGACAGACAGTTAGACAAAGTGGTGTAGTGGAGGGCGGTCTGTTGGGAACTGGGCGGTAAAGGTCAGGGACGGGGAGATGGCTCTAGCACAAGGACATAATTGGCTAGGCAGAGAGCCAGTCCAACACACACATGCTCACACACACACACACACACACACACACACACACACACAAAGGTAGGAAGCAACCTGTTGTAGCTAGAGGGGGAATCAGAGCCTACTGAGGGAATTGGAGCCACTGGAGAGAAATGTGTAAAAGTCTTGACGAAGATTGCTGGGTTCTTTATCCGTCACCCTTGTTCTGTTTTTTTACTCCTCTGCAACTCCTGGAGAACCCTACTGCAAGCCTTTTGGTATCTCTCTTTCCCCCCTTTTTTTGTCTCTCTCATCACAGCCCCTCCCTCTCTCCCTGCCTGTACTCTACATTTCTTTTCATATCCAAATCATTTTTTGAGGTTCCTCTCTCAGCAATATTTCACTGTCACCATCGAAACTTTAATGCAGTTGACTCTCTTCTCCTTTTTCTTTTTCTCTCTCGCGCCTCCTCTTCCCCTGGAGTGGCCGCAGACATCCAGAAAGCCATTTCCAATAGAATACCAATGCTCTCAAATGATGCAATAACCACCCAGCAAAACCCTAATGTGTGCACTTTTAGATAGAATCAAAACGTTCTCCAAAAAGAGGGGTAATTCATCATTTATGGAATTATTCTTTTTCATACATTACACAATTGTTTTATCAAGAACTTGCAGGAATGTCTTGGCGCCTGCTGTCCCTTCTGGCACTGCTCAGGTGGCATTGATAGCTTTAGCTGTGCTCATTTGCATTGACAATGACCGGTAATAAAAGCTGGGTAGGGAGTTATGCGACTGAAGCCATGACTACAATCACCCCCAGCGCACTCCTGTCTCAGGTGTGTTGCCAAATAATGGCTTTCATAGCTTCAGGGACATACACATACTTTTACATCTCTCCTATGCATGCACATACATAGAAATGCTCACAGACGAAGAGACCTACTCGACTACACCCCCCCACCCTCAAATTCACGATCATGTCTTGCATAATTATGATCGCCTCAATGCCACAGCAAAGAGAAGAGAAGGACGCAGAGAGAGATTAGGGTTAAGGGCACTGTGTTAGATGCCTATCATCAAAGAGAATTAAAATCATGTAATAGAAGTAAAAAGCACCCTTGGGCATTAAAGAGTATTAGTGGTTGGGTAGAAGGCAATGTAAAGGAAAAAGTGTGCTCAGGATATATTCTAGGAGACAGGCTTTGCTTTGGAGAGGGAGGGGAGGTTGGCCCAATCAAACTATCCACAGGCATTGATTCAATGTGACTGCTGTAAGTGGTTGTAAGTGAGGAAATAGTCAAGCTCTCATTGGCCAGGACTTGGAGATAGCTCTCTTAGGCTTGCACAAGTTGATACACTGTCAGTTCTAGGGCTCAGCACAGGTTCATTTCTGCACCCAAGGGTGCATTAGTGGGCCCTTTCTTCTTCCTAGTGTGATGTAGCCTGGATAATGGCAACAGTTTTGTGTAGTGAGCTTTTTCCTCTAGGTCTGACAAGTCTTCATTCATTTTGTTCAGTTTTCGATCAACCACTCAGAGTTTTAATTGGTCCTTACGATGCTTAGCTTATCTGAGTGTTACAAATTATTTCATGTTTTAGTTGAGATTAAATCTTCCAACATATACACAGAATAAAGCTATGAAATAGCGAACGTCTCTCCTCCTTTCATGTCTTTATTATGTCCCATCCTCTGTCAGATGCTTCTTCTCCTGATGAAAGCGAGAAAGATGAAAAAGACAAATAGGCAAAGCAAGACAGCAGCATTGGTAAGCCACCTTTCTCGTGGGAACACTTTTTGCATCAGCGTAATGTTTTATTGATTTATTGGCAGCGTGAGAATGATCCATTTATCCCCGTCTCAGAGAGAAATATGAGTGTTCTTGACGCGTTCTGGCTGAATAATCCTGGTATTAATCGAAGCCAAGGAGTGTCAAGATGGGGCTGTTTGAGGTCTGTAGTAGAAGTGCCGTCCGAATGAGGCGACACGTCATAAGGGTAGCAACATGGGCTTAGCACAGAAGCCCCGATTTATTACATTGGGACAGCCCCAGCACAAAGTAAAAACATCAGTTTGTAGCCTCTAAACACACACATTAAATGGACTGCAATGCTGTAAAAGATTTGTTTATGGCAATTTGAAAACATTGAGTAATATAACATGATTTTTTGGGGTAGGGGGTTGCGTCGCCTTCCTGTGGCGCCATGGTTAAGGATGAGTTCAATGTGGCATTTCAGGGAGCCCTAAGTGAAATCTAATATGGCATTTGTTTAATTAAAACCCAGGCAGTGTTTTGGGGGCAGCAGATTAGTGCTAAAAGATCCAATTAAAGTGTTTGGTGAGAGAGGAGCTCTGAAGCCTGTTGGGTTTCCTCCCTGATAAGTGAAATACCTTGCAGCCAAACCTGATAGCGCTGATAGCGCATAATGAGAAAGGACCCTTAGTGCTACACAGGGCAACAGCCAGCCACTAACTATGGCCCCTGCTGCTGAAGTTCCCTGACTCTCCCACCCTCATTCCACCCTCAAAAACCAGACACGCATACTTTAATGCCATCTGATAGCAAAATCAGCATGTCTGAGAGAGAAAGAGAAATATTTAAAAGCACTGTGGCGTCCTTCATTTTCAGTGAAGCCTGATTACCATCACGTTCTGTGCAAAGATGCTGAAAAACAAACTGACATAAAGGGAGAGAAGAGTTTTCTTTGGAATTTGTTTGTTAGTCTAATCTCTCCCGCTTGGTTTTGCAAGCTCAGATAACTGTCTAAATCTTTTATTAGATTCTGAGGAGGCGAGAACAACCGCAATCTTGATGGGATAAAATGGGAATATTTAGCTTTCAACTAATGCATTTTTGTACCAGTAATGCTGGTGCAAATGACTCTCCATGAGTAATAGTACTTTTTCACCCATTTTTACATACAAACGCAGCTGGCTGGAATGAGCAGGACAGTTAGTCATGGGAGGCCTGTGTGGAGAACATTTGTGTGTGAGAATATTGCGATGGGTAATGGGATGTGAGGCTTCATATATTCCCATTTCTCTGTGTTTTTTTCCCCTGTCAGCCAGGCACATTAACAGTTTATTTTCCAACGCTACCCCTCTCACTCCTGCCACCCTTAGTTACTATGCTGGAACCATGTATCTCGCCCCACCGGCCCCTTCATCTCATCACACTAGAGCACTCCGCACCGGCCATTAGTGAAGCAATCAGCATACTGTAATGTAAATATTTGCCCAGGGCTATTTTATACAGACCCACAGCCAACTGAATAAGTATGAGAGTCTCCGGATGAAATTTATACCTGCAGCCTGAATATGCAAACATGCACCTGCACACATGCACACAAATGCACCTGTATATCCATGCACAGCCATACACACATAGTGCTAAGTCACTGGCACTCACCCACTCAAGCCTGTCCTTTCTCTATCTCAACAACAGTTCCCTTTTTCCCTTTTTCACAACAGTGAATCCCTCTCTTCCTGGATAGAAATGCTATCAGACTGAATAACTTATATTGTACTCGCTGGCAGGGTGCTTGTGGTGCACTTGATGGAACAAAATAAAAGTTTAAATTGATCAAGGTAATGTGAAATTTGACAGAGCAAAACGTTCTCCCCGAGACAGCTTTGATGTTTTCAGTTTGTTTCAATGTTTGATGTCAGGGTTGCTCGTTGAGTAGATGTATACATGCTCTGTTATGGCAGAAAAATGCCTTCCAGTCCCATCTTTCATCCCAGCTCACTTTCTTGACACCTCTTTCATTTAAAATTCCATTATTATCATATCCTGGTTTTTTCGCACGGAATATGTAATCCCACGTTTTGAAATAATGAGTAGAATTTGAGTGTTGTGTATTGCAACAGTTCTACGATAATGGTCATTGCCGTACCTCGTCTATTCCCAAATCTGCTCAGTGCTTCAGTGGCCTACTTCTATCCCATCATCCTCTTACTACTATCTCTATTAGTAAAAAGATACAATTACAAATCAAATACAAGTTGAACTAAGGCACTGTCCAGAGCAGGTAGCCCTGCCATGGCTGCCTTGGTGACCTCTTTGTTTGCCCTTTGCACTGCTGGCCTGACCAATGTACTTTACCTGAACTACCTATCACAATCTGGCAGTGCCCTCAGGCTGCTTTTCTGCCATTCAGTTCGTCATGCCTCAGACCTCTCACTGAGGATCTGCAACCTCCTTGATGGAGCTCAGGGTCAAATGCGGCAATGGAATTGGGGGCTAGCCAGGTTGTACACAAGATAAGAAATGCTTTGATAAGGGGTGATTTCGAAATGCGAACAAGAATGCAGGCGGTATAGCTGTAGAGTAAGATTCTGAAGAAGAGGGGATTCGTGTTTTATATTGTGCTCTGGGTTCCGGTGGGGACAAATGATGGACTTGAAAGAGGCGCAGTGTAGTTCTCTTTTTTTTTTTTCGTATTTTCTTCAAGTAAATGGTTTGGTTTCAGATCACATTCAGTGTATTATTATTCTTCTCGTGCAGCCTGCTGTGTTACCTCAAGGTGAACAACCTTACCACTGTATGTAATACAGAACATATGCCTTTTGTCCATAACACCAGACAGAAGACTATTACTGTACTATTGAATGTCCTAATAAAAGACCTCAACCACCTACATACAAAGCAATTCAAGTAATGTTGAATGTGTATATGTATGCATAAAGCTACAGCATACAAGTTCAAAGATATTTATTGCTCTTCTTAGTCTGTGCTGCTATTTGTGCCTCCCTTGGCACAGTCAAACACATCCCTATCAGTATTCATATCCAACACCGCAGTAAAATGAAGTCAGATCCTGATAGGCTCTGTGTGACTGTGGCACCTGTTGCCCTATTGGCTCAGCCCGCGGATTGATGTCTTCCCTTTGATGAAACAAGAGCTCATGTCTAGACTATACAATGGGCCCTGTCACCTTGCCTTTCTACTGCAACATATTTAAAGTGTGTAGGTCACTGAGCATCTACAGTTTTTTTTCTTTTTAACAGAAATGGATTGTGTGCCTATAGGTAGGTCTCCATATGACAGGAGTAGTAATATGTTCTAATGAGCTTGACTCCCCAGGGCAGTGGAATAAATTTCTCAATTTGGTGTCAAGAAAAAAAAAATTGAGAGCCCATGCTTTGTGGTAATGTATTGTCCCAGGGCAAGGAGAGAAAAAACCTGTTGATTGAAGACATGCCAAAATATATTTGAATGATGCATTTTTGGTTCCTGTTTCGTCAGAGGTAGCTCAGGGGTTCTGCTGGCTGAGGCTTTCTTTGTCTTTCCTGTGCATTTGCTCATTTTCATGCGTGCCATAAGAGCCAAGATGTGTGCGAGCCTGGGCTGAGGGATTGAAGTAAGCTTAGTACAGAGGTTTTGCCTATGGTCCCTGTCCCCGCTACCCATGCCACTGCAACAATTCCCACATCCATTTGACTCACACAGAGTGGCAGATTTCTTTTGCCTTTCATGAGCTGTTGAAAGCCGCCGTCGCTCGCTTTAAATTTCTCGTCAGTTCAGCTAAGTACATCTTCAAAGGCAGCAACTGGGCCGCCTGGTATGGGTGGGGTTTAGGTATATGAATGAAAGATTGAGAGAAGAAGAAAGAGAGTGAGGGTAGAGACACTTGGTAGCTTAGCTTCTAGGTATACTGTACACCTTCAAATCTGCACACTAGAAGAAGGTAGGCAAACACTTACACGCTCATACATAGAGCAGAGTTTCTCAACCTCGGGGTCAGGACCGCAACTGAACACTTGAAGTGCAGATGATCACAAGTAATTTCTAGAGCTGGTATATTGTTTTATATATGTTTAATAAAAGAGATAGATTTTTAAAAAATTACAATTTTACAGGCCTATCTTTGTCAGATCGCTTAAGGAGTACCCAGTCCTTGGAAATGTGACATTTCACTGAAAATACAGGGAGTTCAGGAAGACATTTCCTCAAGATAAGATAAGATAAGATAAGCCTTTATTGTCCCACAGCGGGGAAATTTTCAGCGTTACAGCAGCCAGCAAGAGTGTCCTATATAGAAATACAATAAAATAAATAGAAAAATAGTCCTGTACGACAGAAATAAATAATAAAGTGACTGAGTGCAGTTGTAAGTATGAACAAATAGATAAGATAAAATATTGCACATATATAATGTACATGTACATGTACATGAAAGATTTTTCACAGCAACAGATGAAGTAGATAACATCATGAATAAAATATATGCATGAAGATAATGCACATACAATGCAATACGTTTTATTGTGCCAACACATTATGGGGCCCCTTCCTCAGGGCATGGTATATATTTAATCAATTTGAGGCTATTCTTTTAAACAAAGTAGGCTATACTCAAATTCACGTGACAACTTAACAATTGTTTTATCTGGCATGAGAGTTTTGAGACATAAAATTGGGGTCACTGGCCATACAAGATTGGGAAAACTCACCATGGAGTGTTTAGGAACACACATCAATGTAAGCACAGGTTTTCAAACACTTGAACATCTACAGACACACTTTCAATTACGAGCACATCCACATGTTCATACACACAGAACAGCAGCAGCAACAACATGGAGAGCTTTTTGGCTTAGCCTTTAATTAGGCAGACACTGAGAGGCCAGCATGTTCCATCCCGCTGCCCTCCAAACTCCCCCGGGCCCTCTCAACCTCACCCCGGGCAAATTCAGCTAAGCCTTGGCCGCTGATCAGCATACACATCCACACGCACTTTCACACAAGCTCACTTCATACTCCCAGGCTCACATGCGCATGCAGATGTGTGCAATCTCCTCAGAACACGTGCTCACTTGGTGTCTTTGTCTTGTCCTCAGTGGGACTGGCATACGCCCTCCTTCCTATCGCCAATCCATAACTCCCGCTTAAGTATTCCGTTAATTACCGCTTTCAAGAAGAACCCTTTACCCCACGTGTGTCCCTTCCTCCCCTCTCTCATCGATTGCAACTCCTCTTGTTTATTTGTAGATAGGCTGCGTGGCAGTGGCCTTTTAAGCATCTATCTCCGTTGCTCCCTCCCCTCCCCTCCTCCTCCTAAACTCATTCTCCCCCTTTTGATAAAGGATTGGAAACAGATAACAGAGGAGGTGGTGCAGGACCGACCTCTCAACGGCTTAGTGGCCAAATGACTGAAAGGAGATGGATCGTGGCTCTGCCGCCAAATTTTCCTCCCATGGCTTGAGTCACTGCTTTGTTTTGTCTCGGGCTCAATGTCCTTGGAGCAGGGGGTAGTACTACCGGCAAGACTCAGTCAAGGTAGCTGGTCAATGGTGGAGGAAGAGGAGTCGGCAGGAGAAGAATGGAGAGGAGAGAGTGGAGGTGAATTGAAGAGAGGGAGGGCATTAATTATAAGGTTGACACATTCAATAGAGGGCTGAAGTCAAACCACCTGCCGGAGGGAATTGGAAAACAGCAACTACAGAGTACCATTCCAATATCGGAACCCGGTTGCTGTGATAAAGACTGTCTCAGTCAGAGGGTGTGCTATCTATCTAGTAGTGTATCTTTGTGTCTGTGTGTGTGTGTGTGTGTGTGTGTGTGTGTGTCTGTGTGTGTGTGTGTGTGTTTGAGACCAAGAGAAGGAGTGAAAAAAAGGGATTATTGTGCATGTGAGCTTAAATAGTATTCATGCATTCAAGGTATGTACAGATTAAAGGAAAAACAAACATAAAATGACTCACTCCACTGTGTTGGTGGACACAATCCCCGCCCCCCAAAACAGTGGGGTTTTTTTTTTGCTTCACGGAATTGGATGGCGCCGCCAAAACAATATGGAGGAAAGTCCTGGCTGTATCTTGGTACCCTTGCCTTAATGACCTAACAGCAAACAGTTAATGTGGCCAAAACACAAAGTTAGGTTTGTGTAGCTTGCTTCTCATGATTAGTAAAATGGTCAGACAATGGCAAATGTTAAGTGTTTATGTGATCATGACCAGTAAAGCCCCCCAATAATGATACATTTTGGAGCTAATGGGTTGAAATGGCATATTACATTATAATCATCATTAACATCATAAGTATAAACCATAATTAAACTAGAAAAGTTTTACTTCTGACTAAATCACCCAGTTCTTACTTTAGGTTGTACTGACGTTCTGGTTTCAGGTGAAAGTTTGGAAAAATCCAACATACATGTGATCCAATAGCCAGCTGATCTAGCAGTCACAAGGGGGCACTAGTCCATTGCGGCCTGTCATTCATCCTCCATTGAAATGAATTAATTCAGGTCTCTATTATTCCGACAGTGTGTGAAATTCAGCGTGCAGCGTTGTTGGGCCACCACAAACTGCCAGACTTTAATGCTCCTGGGCATAGATTTGACAAGTCTCTGAAGCTCTACCGGATGATACCGGTATGAACACCATTTTTCCAAAAGATATTCCCTCATTTGGCACTTGGATGATAGTGGTGGACAGCTCTTTCAAACACCGTAGTTCAAACTCTCCCATAGTTGTTCGATTGAGTTCAGATCTGGTAACTGCATAGGACAAACGGTGTGACTGACATCATTATCATACTAATCACAGCATTCAGTAACGTGTCTTGCCCTGTATGGATGCATTTGCATTCGTTATAATTCTCCACTTATTCAATTTTTTTCCATGATTTGTCACCAATCTGTCTGTGCTGTGTGTATGCTCAAGTGACTGTACATTACCTGACCTCACCTATGTCTTTCACAACCATTAAGTTCTCAGTGATTGTCACCTGAAGTCTCACCTATTGTTACCAACTCCCAAGTCTCACTCAAAGTCAACTTATCAAAGACCTTTACATGAAAACTCTGACCTCCCGCTGCTTGAAATAATACCACAGGAGCACCATCAAAGTTAGCGAGGCACCCGGTGGTGCGCACAGGTGAAGCCCCACAGAGATGGATTCTGATTCACTTTGATGGATGACCATTACCATGCACTGATTGCTTCCCTGAAGCAATGGCAGACCGGTGCACTTAACTGTGAACCCTGTGTAACAGGTTGCAATGTACAGTATGTCACACTGAAATAAGAGCTACCTGTCACAACCAATCACTTCATCAAGGTTGCCGTTGATGGCAGGCCTCAGCTTAAATTGGAGAGTTGTTTAGTGAGAAAAGCAGGGCCATAGTCAGCGCTGCCTTAAATGTTACTGTGGAATTGAAGTCCTTGGCTCAGAGGGAGGCGGCTGAATAAACTTCTGAAAAGTACAAACTTCATTGGAATTTTTTTTTTCTGTCTCACACTCCAGCCTGCACTTTATATGTGTTTTTTTCCCCCGTTTGTGCGTGATGGAGAGAGTACTGGAGGCGTGGGAGGTACATTGCAATGCAAGTATTTCTGTTCATCATTAGTGGGGAGGAACTGCTTGTGGGTTAATCAATGAGATGTAAAGGTGTTTGATGTAGGTAGGGTTGGAGACGATATCAGGTTTGTCACAGGCATCGGTGGCTAGGATGTTGCTATGCCAACCGCAGGCACAGCTGGTCTAGCTTTGGAGAAGACAATGAAGCTGTGTTTCAGCGGGGCAATCATCAAATTCAGACAAAAGGAAGGCACCGAGCAAACAAAAAAGGTCATCAGGCATGTTTATTCACAGTTTGATTTTGATCTCAAAAACAGATATCTGTATTGTCAGCTTGATTGCGTTGTTTGTTTTCCCCTGCGAGGAAGAGCCATTACAGTGTATAGCATTGTAGGTTCAAGTGCTTCTCTATTTGATGTTCGATATCAAAGGGAAGATTAGCCGTGCTTCATACAAGACGCTGATTCCTTTTAGCATCCGTCCGTCCAGCTCTCTAATCCATATTCTTCAAAGGCAGGTGGGCATCTGAGACAGATATTCTCAAGATGTTTTATAAATAGAGTCTACCTGTAATTGAAATACACAGCCGGCATGTCAGAAGAATGGATGATTTGAGAGGGCTGGCATGGAAAAGTCAGGCTCGCTCTCTCCTTGAGCTTGCAACATTTTGTTTGTAGCTATCAGCTTCCTTTTAAAACTGCAATTACTGTATGTGAGGGAAGACTATATGCCTTAATTGCTTAATATTCCTTAATAATAATAATAATTAATTAATAATAAATAATAATAATTCCTTAATAATCGATTCCCACATTTTCCGACTTTCTGTTGAAGCCGGCTGAGGACGAGAGAGGCGAAGAAGTTACATAGCTTTCTTTATCATCGGTGCTTGAAATTAACACCAGCTACCTACCATCAAGCAAATACTAGAGCTGGTTGCTTGGTGTGGCAGAGGTGACAGCCAGTTTGACAGATAATCAATCCATCTTGACTTATTACATTCTGTACACAACTAGTTGGAGGCAAACAAACTGAACTAGCAAAATCCATTTGCTGCTGCGGTTTGTTGACATTTTGTGAAAAATAACTCTGCAACACTATCTGCCTCACTGGAAGAGCAAGCTCTTTATTCAGTATTTCAACACAGGGCCTTTATCATTCTATAGAATGGGTAAAAAAAAACAGCCTATATATACCTGTACACTACAAGATGATTGAATCCTCAATTATCCAATGAGAACTTAACACACACAGCGGTGTGTTTAAATGATACTGGGCTCCTAACAATGAAATTTCAAAATGTTACATAAACAGTATAAACATCTACACAGTCAAAAAATACAATCATAGAAATATGGATAGTATTTAAGATCTACAAACATCGCGTTGCCTGCGTCCATGTGTGCCTGCACGATACAAACAAAACAACAAACGCTAGCGCTACTAGAGGTCAAAAACTCCACAGAGTACCTTTAAAAACTGCTAATAAAATGCAAAATGCCAAAGGTTTTTTTTTTATTAAATAACAATTTTTAAAAAATCTGCATTTATCTCTGGGACGATAAATCCAGAAAGCTTCTTTCCATTTTCTAAGGAATTTAACATCGCCTCTCCTCAGCCCCAAATTGTCTTTATCAATACCGATAAAAGACAAGCTCATCATGGATTGTTTGACTTCCAAAAATGTGTGGACACTGGGTGTTTTGTGCAGTATCTTCACTTTAAATGGATATCTTGTGTTCTGTGATCCTATCTTTTTGTTAACTTTCAATTTCACCCATGATTGGATGAGTAAAGCTTGTGGTGTTCCTTATGTCATCACCAGTTGTAAAGGACAATGCACAACCAATTTTGTAATGCAGTGTTTAACTTTCCCCACTCCTTGGACCAAAAAAGGCAAGTTTGTAAGAAGTTCAGAATGAGTAAATGTGACCAAGTGGGGTTTGAGTCATAAAGGCCTTGGGATAAGATCAGTGGCTGAGGTTGCTGTGTTGTATTTGTGTATAAGGGCCTTTCAGTTAGTGCAGAAAGAAGGGGGAGAGAGAGAGAGAGACAGACTGGGAGAGAGTGAGGCAGAGAGAGGAGTTCTGGGCTCTCCACGAAGCCTTGGCAAAGGCAGACAGGCTGCACTATCCTCTGGGGAAGATTCAATTATAAATGATGCTTCCACTCGGAGCCATCTTGGAATCCCTTATTCTTTAGGAGATCTTCTTCACCTAATCCTCAGAAGGGTTTGGTGTGGCCTGCCTCTGAAGTGATATGCCTCGCACACATTGTGTGTCATGCATTATGAATGATGGGAAGGAGACACTCATGTCCTAATTTTGCTGAGAGCACTGTGAACATCAACACTAGAGCTGACAGAATGCTAATTTTCGCCATAGAAAAGAGCCGGATTGAGTCAGGTTTTCCAGAGCTTTAGTGTGCAAGTGTCCCAAGTATTCATTTGCAATCGTCATGCGTTTACGCCATCTCAAGCTGACTTTTCTCCACCTTTGCTGCCCATCTTTGTCTGTCTGTCTCTTCTTCTTTTACCTAGCATCCTTCTGCGTCCCTCCTACCTCGTACCTTCTTTCCTTTCATCTCTCTGCAACGTCTCTCTCCCCTTTCAAAAAATTCTACTGGTGGCAGCATGCAGCATTAAAGTCAGCAGACAGGTCTTCTTTGTAGCCTAGAGTGCTGTGTGGATCTCAGCTGCAACAAACCCCCCTTCCCTCCCTCCCTCCCTCCCTCTCTCCTCCCCCAGCGTCTGAAATCCTCTTCAGACCCCCTTCCCTCTTCCTCATCCTCTTCCCTTTTCCAACCAGAGAGAATAGGAGCTGACATCTCCAGAGAACCGAGAAAAAAAATCATTTAAAGCCCTTCCTCTCTGTCTGCTTGCCGCTACAACAGAGAAGAGTGTCAGTAATGCAGCAGGAGGGGAGACGGGGGGGGGTGAGACTGGCTATCCGAGTTTCGCAGTAATGAGGGGAGAGTTGTTATGGCTCACCTTCTGCTGTTGAACTCGGTGTGTGTATGTGTGGGTTTTTGTCACTTCTGTGTACTCACATTTGCGCCTTTGCAGTGTTACATGAAGCTAAAGTGAGGATACATGACTGCTTCGTTAATGGGTGTCTGTGAGTCGATCTTCCTGTTCTGCTGTAGCGATCTGAGGATGATTTGACATGCCTGTGAGTAAGGAACCAATGCCTTTTCCTGTTGCGCTGAGAGGAAGGGAGGGTTTGGGGGACACATCTACACCTCTTGACTCTCTCTCCATCTGTGTTTCGCTATTCTCCATGTCTGTCCTCCTTCCTCCTGCAAAAAAAAAGTGACTCTTCCACCACTCTCCCCTGCCCTCCCTCTCCACATCCCCCCACTCCTGCCTCGGCAACATGATACAGATGGCAAATCAAGCTGTTCATCGTGGAAATATGTCAAGTACATCCCCCGCCAATGAAGGGTGACAAAAAAGATAAGAACTTTTTGATTGAGCCATCTCACCGTGTGTTGCGTTGTTGGGAGTCATTGCACCTCAAGTGCCTTTGAGCACAATCCAATTACATACATTACATGTTAATTTCAAGCTATAGAGAAGAATTAGCTGTTGTGGAAGACAAACAATAAATGCTTTAACAGTTGGTTAGTTCATTATGCTATTAGGTTAGTCCCAGGAATAATATTCAAGCAAGTAATACATCTTATGTTTCCAACAGGAGTAATGGTGGTTTATTAGTGGGCCAAATAACTCCTCCCAGTGAGTGAGTTTGGTGACATCACCCAACTTCAACCTGAGCTGAGGTCTAATTAATCAGAATAAACACCTGTGTGGGTGTGTAGGGTCTTTAATGTGTCTTACTATATACAGTATACTGCTGTATGGACAGCTCCTGGTGCTGAAGTGAGGTTTTAGAAACTTACCACGTGAATGACAGAAATGAAGAAACTTTTTATTTTGCAACATGTTCTCATCCCCAAATACCAATGCCCCTCGGCGTCTCATACAGACGCACAAGGTACACAACAAAACTACTTGGTTAGGTTTAGAAAAAGATCATGGTTTGGCGCAAGTCACGTACATAACTTAAAATTTTAAATTACTCAACGTTGACTTTTGGTTTCACACAGGACACAAACCCTGGTCTCCTGGGTGGAAGTCCTGTGTTGTTTGACCCATCCGTCCACCCCGACCACTTCCATATGTGGACTTTGTCGCTCTTTACATGACGTCACCTGACGCGGACGGGTTCATACTGAAAGCCTGGTGCATCTCATACAGACGCACAAGAGTAAAGTGTCAGTGTATACGGGCTGGAATACCATATCTGGTTAATTTTAAATCGGCAGCTAATCTGTCACTTGTATTTAACATGAAGAGAGTTGAGTTTTTCAAACAGAAATGTGTATATTTTTGCAAATATATTTGTTGCAAGAAGTCAATTAAGATAAACACATATGTATTTTTCTGTTATACTGAGAGGCGTCTACCCTGATAAATGTGGTGGACAAAATATTACAAACATCTCTTAGTAGCACAATTAAACAGCAGCACAAACTACAGGCTCCAAAATGACCACAAAGTTGAATCAACACCTCTTTACCCTTCATGAAGGGAGGCAACTGAGTGAACGGTAGGTTACACCATTACAGCTCAAACAAAATGAATTGGCAACTGTTTAGATAATTGATAAATTGTTCGGTCATTTTTCATTTGCTGGTTTCAGCTTCTTAAATGTGAGGATTTGTTGCTTTTCTTTGTCATATGATAGTAAACTGAAAATCCTTTTGTTTTGGGCTGTTGGTCAGACAAAACAAGCAATTTGGAGGCGTCACCTTGTGCTCTGAGAAACTGAGATAGGCCTTTTTTTCCCATTCTTTTTTGACATTTCAGACTAAACAAACCTAAACCTGCACTCCCTCTGCACTGGCACCAACAAAACTGTCAGCACTAAATCTCGCTGCAGCAGAGAGGCCTTAGCTTCTTCTTGGCATTGTTAGGCAACTGTAGCACAAATACAACCAGTGTAGTATTTGACTGCTCAATCCCAGCGAGTGGAGCTGCTGCCCAGCGGCTCAGGCTTTATCATCCTGGCTACTGGTGCTGCTTTGCAGCCCAGGCAGCAGCAGCAAGGCTTCCTGAGCCTCTGCCTCGCTTTGTTGCATTTGCTAGTGGGGTCTGGCTCATGAAGTTAAAATATGGCTCTGACAAAATGTTATACAATGTAGAGTAATCCATACAATCCTCTGTACACACTGCGTAGACTGGGAAATAACCTTTCCAAGCTACAATCGGCTGTGTTGTGTTATCGCCTAGTAGTTTTCTGCCACCCTTTGACATTCCTTTAAATTTCCTTTTAAGTTTACACATGAAAGTTCCTTTCCAGCGATCGTACCTGATACAAAATAATTACATACGTTTAAAGTTTAATTAGGCTGAAAATAGCAATAGCAATTATACTAAGGGCAAATCTTGGTGAGAAAGCATAAACAAATGTGTGTCCCAACTGTATGTATTTTACAGCATGTCTTTCTGCACATATATCATAATACAGCTCTGGCTGCCTGCAAAGTTCTTCCACTTTTCACTAGGTACGCTCTGTTTTTCCTCCGTTTTCCTTCCACTTCTATTACCCCTGGTTTTTGGCGCGTGAATCCATATAGTGTGGTAATGCCACAGCTTATTATAATGGGGAAACAGACAATGTAAATCATTCAAGGCTGGCTGTTTTCTTTACATAGCCATTCTTCACAACACACTGCCCTTCATCAATCATATTCTGCATTTTGTTCAGTGTCAGATGCGAGACGGGACACATGGCCACCATGTGTGGTGACAATGTAGAAGACACGTATACACACACACACACAAACAACGTGCCATAGAAATACATGCACACACATAGACATCTATAGTATTTTAGCCATTTGCTGTAAACTTGCTTTTGGCAGCTGATTGAGGAGAGTGAGAGAGCGTTCAATCATCAGTCTCGTCCCTCACTCTATCCCGGAGGGGAGAGGCAACAGTTGCAAATATGAGTTATGAAATGATAAGAGGTTGTAAAATGGAGATAAATCCCGGTGATTACACAGCTCAGTATCTCTCAATTCGATTCCTCTGTCAATGATTCCTTATTGTAGTTGTGTGAAGGACAGCAAGCCTAATAATTCCCCATGTATGAAGCACGGCAGGGGAAAGCATTGTGATGATAGAGTTCTTTTGAACGTGATTGAGGAGGCAATTACAATTTGCATCTCACTTTCAGGATTTTGTTTTTTTAAGGCTTGTCTTTCTTTTCCTCATTCTCCGATGGCAGAAAATTCGACCACATCAAACCGTGTTTGTCTTCTTTTTCCGTCCCCCTGGGGTGCTAGCGCCGCAGAAAGCCCAAGAGATAACAAGGGGAAAGACATAAAAGCACATAAACAACACACACCAAGGAGAAAGGAGAGGAAGTGTGTGTATGTGTGTGTGCTTGTGGATGTGTGTGCATAAAGTTCAGGCTCATACATGTCTATGCAGATGACTTTGAGTGCGTGTGTGTGCGTGTACATACTTACACAGAGAGTTAGAGTTTAGAGCATTTACCCGCTGCAGTGCTGTGCCTTGTGGGTAGCTGGCAGGGGCACCTTTTTCTTTGTGGCTGCCCATACACACACATGCACACACAGGTAGACACACACCTCAAACTTATGAAAAAAAAAAAAACTCTTGACCACTGCCTCCCTGCAGCCTGTGCAGTTGGACAGACAGTACAAGTCTTTTACTGTAGGTCCTCTACCAGCTGCCTCTAAACAGAGGGTTTTATCACAGCATGGTGTGAAGCCTGAATACAACCAATTACCCAGTTATAACAGACGTTCACCATGGCAGCTGCTCTGCTCTTTTTGCTCTTTTATAGATAGCATTGTTGCCTAGTACAGTTTAAATGTGTATGTGAACAATAAAGGGGGAGGAGAGCGGGTCACGATGCACTGAGTTTGGCAGTGGCTTGACGGGCGATCTTGTTTGCTCCACCCAGATTTTTCCCGCTGGTCAGGTGTATTGAAACTGCTGACCTTCCGTCATTTCTGTCTCTGTGTGAAATTCCGTATACCTCCTCTTTTTTTCTTTTTATTTCTTTTTTTTCCTTCTTTTCTCTTCTCTAGTTGGGTAATGTCACGTGGGGGGGGGCTGAAGGACAGGACATGGTTCTGTTCTGCAGACAGGTGTCCTGACCTTCTGTCTGCACTCCCACGCCTCAGGGGACCTCGGCGAAATAGAGGGCAAGGCTTTGACCTAGTCTCTCATCTACAGTTTGTCTCTAAACGGAGGCACACTGCAGATGCAATGAATCACAACACTGGCGAGTAATGCATCAGTGCAATGCCTTTATTTCAAAACAAACACCATAGATTTTTAGGGCTCATATGGAGGTATTTTATTTTATTGTTATCTGTTATCTGTTGGTCATTACTTCTTTCAGAGGGCTCCCCATCTCCCATCCCTTCACTCACAAATCAATGGAGCACCCATATGCTACAATTAGATTTAAAATGGCCTCCCTCCAATACCCACTGGCCATGGCAAGATTGCATTATTCAAAGATGGAGATGAAAGTCCCCTCTGATCCACCAAAATAACATCTTGTGCAGTAATCTGTTTGTAGATTTGATTCCTTTGATGATATTTTCCCTGTAGTTGGCTTTTCACCAGGGCTTCATGTCCATGAAAGGCATGTATGTTGGATGCGTCATTTCTGCTGTTTACTGGGACAGCGTTTCAACTTTGTAAGCAACAATGGCAGTATGTTGTCAGTGTCCATCTCTGAAAGAATGCCAAGAATGACCATGACAGCAGATGAAAAGTCTGCAGATAATTGCAAGAGAGAGAAGAAAGGGACACGGGAGTGGTTACAAAACAGAAAACTTTGAAGAGGACCTTCACAGCCATTTTCCAAATAGCAAATAACAAATTGTACTGCTTTTACCTTATTGCTTTAATGCGTTTGACTGGATCAACATCCTAGATGTCTTTGTTGCACTGTTACCAAGCAAATCAAGGTTTGGCACACTCTGTTACAGAGATCCCTTTTCTTTAAAGGTTGTCTTATTAATGAACCATGTTATTTTCCAGACAATGAATGACATTCTTTTTTGTGTTGCGCTCTTGCACTTACACGAAAGTTTTAAAAGGTTTTTGCCAAAGTACTAATGTGAGATCTTCTTGCTAATGTAGGGCTGCAAAACAGTGAAAGCAACAGGCACGTGTTGATTTTATTTTATTTTAATGATAAAAAGCCCTAACCTTTTTCTTCATTTTTGCATTGTGCTTTCAGTGTAGCTAATTTTTAATACCGAGTAAAAGACCTTGAAGAGACTATTGTTTTTTTACAGTTTTAGGGCCCGGTTAATACCCAAGGAGGTGTTAGTGGAAGTAATTGGGAGTATGCATGTTAAAGTATGCTAGAAAAGTTCAAATATGCCATTGCTTACCCTCACTTTCATCTAATTAGGCTCCTTGCAAAATCGCTGAAATTCAATAATATTGGTGCTCATTCCATGCACACTTGAGTGGAAAAGCCCTCCTGCTTTGTAGTGAAGTAGTGAATTATTCAAATGAAACTCTTTACCATGGGAGTTTAGCCTGGCCGCCGCAATTCTGCACTTCCCCACTTCCCCACTGTTGCTAACCATCCATACAGTTCTTTTTTCTCCATTGAAGTCTTCAGATGAGTATCAGAAGGGATTCCACACTTGATAGTTTTGCACACAATGAATGCATGAATTGATATGCAGTGGACTTCCTCTCTGTGTGGAAATCCAGCCGGTGCAGTCTGGTTGTTAGGAAAATGTGCTACATTTCGGCGATCTCGGGTTCTCTCTCTTCTCTGTACTTGTGCAGATAATCACCCACTTGTGTGATTGAATGTGAGAAGGCATCGTGTTTTCAGCGTGTTGTGTCTGTGCACACATGTTTGCACACTTTTGTACTTGAACATTACGATGTGCATTTGTGCCCCCGTCAGCCTGCCTGTGTGTGTGTGTGTGTGTGCGCGCGCATCAGTCGGTGTGCGTGTGGCTGCCTGTGTGTGTTTCATGCCGAACATTGTCTTCTTGAAACACTAAGCAAATCTCCTCAATGTGATAATTGGCTCCCCGGGGTGCTTGTATCTTTGCTGCTCATCATCATCATCCCCTCCAGGAAAAAAAAAAAAAAAAGAGTGTGTGTTAGATGAGATAGGCGAAGTTTGCTCGTTTGCCGGGGAAACTGATCCCAAGTCTGCCTGAACTCTTTTGGCAAGAAGAAACTTTGGAGCAATGAGACAGCGGGGCCCAGATCCGGTGCAACCTGGCTGCAGGCTGCTATCTGCTGTCTTCATGGCATCAGCGCCTTGTTTTCAGCCAGACGCGATGCCATGGAGGAAATGAGCTATTCTGGGCAGGTGATACATGATGCAAACATTAGCCTCGGTTGTTGGAATGTCATTGAGAGCAATTGAGAGATTTTATTGTTTCTCTTTAGGAAAAAAAAAAAAATCTCAAAGGGAGGCATCTGTGTTAAACCAGCCATGTGCGGTTATTAGTTACAAGAAGTGAAGCAGTTGTTTGAGGCTCTGGATGCTTCACTTGTTCCAATATTTTTCATGTCACATAGGCGACCTTAGTTGGTGGTTTGCCTTGCTGGCACCTGAGGTGTGTAAAATGCAGACCTGTTTGTGCGCCTGGAGGCAAATAGAGACACTCATCTGGTCGATGGAGTCTCTCCCTCTCTCTTACTCCCTCTCATCCATATGTTCTTGCAGTCTCCAGGGTATTGTGGACCACAGAGCAGATTGTTGGCCGCTTCATAGGGGAAACAGTGAGACAGCTGGGCACCCATCACAAGGCCAAACAGATGTTCAGGTGACTTGGAGAAGAAGTGAATGGAAAAGAGAGGAACGACAGGGGAGGAGGGGGGCAGCAGAGGGAGAGAGGTGGAAGAAAGGGATGCAGAGGGATGATGGAGGCAGAAAAAAAATTATATATTAATGCAAGAACTCAGAGACTTCATTAGCAATCCCCTGTCAGCCTCTGAGGTGGGCCAAATGCTTTCCACTATCCTTAGGCCACAGGAGTCTGTTTCGTCTCCCATATTGATTCACCCGCTACTTTATCTGCTGTAGGTCTAATGCCTTTGATCTCTTGATTATCTTTGCCTAAATGTGGACGAGATGGCGGACTAAGCGGCTCAAGGATTCAGTGCTTTAATTCTGACGCACCTTGGGGAACATTCAGAAGTTGGAATTGAGTCCGACCCTGCAACCAAATAATGAAACTTTTCTCTCTTTTTTTTTTTTCTCTTCCACGTGATGATGGAAAAAAAAAAAAGGAAATCCACAAACAACTTTCACAGATTCTGTGGCTCAGGGCCAAGGTTGATCCAATCAGAGTCTCTAATCTGACACAAATCTGCATAGTGGCTGATGTAATAACAACAATTTTCATTCTGGTGAGCTTCTCTACCCCCAGTAGTACTGAGGCCCTTTTTTCTACACTGCATTTGTCAAATTAAACCCGACAAAGGTTCTTCGATT
This sequence comes from Macquaria ambigua, assembly GCA_008360985.2. NCBI lineage: Eukaryota > Metazoa > Chordata > Actinopteri > Centrarchiformes > Percichthyidae > Macquaria > Macquaria ambigua. Next base: position 274,848 of record VMKM01000190.1, read on the forward strand.
TTTTTTTTCTCCCCCCCTTCTCTCCTTTCTTGTGCCAGCCTTTGTTCTTTGGTTGCAGGTTTCATATATAATACATGAGGATTGGGAGACTTATCCGGTTCTGGCCATACTGGCTGTTATTCCCTGGAAAGGGGCTATATTTAAGAGCTGGATAGGTCATAGATGGCGCCAGGGGAGCTGATGACTTCTACCCAAAAGGTGGTGGTGGCTGAATACCATTAAAAACCTAAAATAGAACTCGACACAATTACATTGTAGCAGTGGCAAGGTAGCTGTAAAGGAATTATAGTAGATTTAGCCCTTAATGGAGCTGGTTTGGATCTAGTTTTGTCAGAAAATTGTCTTGTTGGCGACGACACAGTTACCCCTCATGTCTCTTTACAGTATGCTTGTACATGACACGATTGAATTTTACCCTATCTGTTTTTATCTGCCTCAATTTCTCCTACAACAAATCTAATTCCTGCCCTCTTTTACTTCTTGTTTTTCCACAGCTGGCACCACATATATCTTTGGTAAGGGAGGAGGTCTGATCACATACACGTGGCCCAATAATGAGAGGCCAAGCACACGGACGGACCGGCTGGCAGTGGGCTTCAGCACGACCATCAAAGACGGCATCCTCGTCCGCATCGACAGTGCCCCGCGTCTGGGTGACTACATCATGCTCCACATTGTAAGTACTAATGTCCATTCAGGACTAACAGCTTAATACCACATTCGCTCTACTAAAGTCGTTTATTTAATTAGATTGAGGCTAAACATCTGGTTTAAGTTAATTATGAACTGTTATGTAGTGCCTATAAATTACAATAAATTAATCTAAGCTTGTTTTTTGGCCGTAAGCAATACAACCACAAGCATAGCAGGCCAAGATGAGGACCACAAACAAACCTCTGAATCATTCCTCAAGGTTCCCTTATTGCAGTCTTCAGGCCAAGTTCAGCCCATCATGCTCAAACTGAATTATACAAACGGTGCAGATCCATAAAAGAGAAAAAAAAAAAAACGATAACTTACTCTCCTACCCTAAGTCTCTGCTCACCATCCTCTTCCAGAATAACCCTACCTCTCCACCATTCGAACTGACTCCCAGCATGAATAATGAATGCGTCTCTCCATACATATGCAGTGTGTTCCCACATGTTGGAGAAACATGATAGGAATAGGAGGGGGGGCTGCAAGTTGGAATTCTTGGCCAGTCGACTGTGCATCCATGCAGCATCTTAATAATCTCACTTTGCGACCTTGTGTTTGACTCGTTTAGCAAGCATTAAGTATTTACATAATACATCAACAGCAGCTAGATGAATGCAGAGCGTCAAAGCAGTATGATAGAGGTACAGTATGAAGAAGCGGTGGTGGTTGGGGGGTGGGAGTTGCTGCTGACGCCGTGCGAAAAAAGATGTGATGATGAGGAGGAGCCACAGTTGCTAAAGCAGATTGAAAGTCTTTTTCTTCTTAAAGAGCTCCCCTCCTCTCCTGAGTGGTCCATGTGGTGCAGAAAAGCAGCCATCTGCTCTGCAAAGATGAGGGCCAACAACAAGCACTTTTGAGCTGCCTTTACAGTATAGAGAGATAAAGTGAATGTGTGTGTGTGTGTGTGTTTGCGTGTGTGCATAGGTGTGAGAGGACGTGAAATTGCATGTATAGAGAGAAAATGATAAAGATGTACAGTAGCTTGTGAGGGCGATGTGGGAAACGCCTCCCCACGTCCCTAGGCGACTGAGTAATTGCAGGAACCTCTAAAGGAAGCAAAAGGAATGCATTTTTAATTCTGCTTTTTAGATATCACAGCATAGCTAGCCAGGCAGGGTATCTCTTATAATTTGGCTGCGAGACGTTGGGCGCCGGATGCCTTCATTCCTCCAGTCTCATGACGCTGATGAATTTATTAATAGCAAAAAGCAACTGGAGATTTTGCCAATTCATTTAGAGAAACAGCATGTTCTCAACACAGTGTAGCTTTTTTTCCCCCTGTGTGTGTGTGCGTGGGTAACATTGCGCTGCTAATATATCAAATGATTTATTGACAGCCAAGGGTGTACAAACAAAGTGGGTTTCATTTAATATTAATAGTGATTGTACCCTTAAACTATGAAATATTTGGCAAAAATCATGGCACTCCAAGGCTCCATTTTCCCACAATTACACTGATATTGAACAGAAACCAAATGAAGAAAGCTGGACTTTTTTTGCCACAGGTGAACAGTAAATAATTAATTAGACCTTGAGTGAATATTTAGCTGTGAGGCTGGGGGATTTGGTTACGTCTGGAGGAAAATAAACCACTGCTTGACTTCACTTCTAATGTTTGTTGTTGTTATCTGGATAACACATTAACATTAGACTCTGTTACTCCCCAGTTCTGTAGTTGTGGGGTTATTGGATCTCTAGGAAGGTTACCGCAATATGGGTATTGTCTAATTTGCAGCTAAGACAACTTTGCTGTCTCTACGAGTTTTATGTGTGGTAGAAATGCTATTCAAATTAGCAGACATTCCAGGCTCCACTGAAATGTCATTAGATAATAACTTCTAATGACAGACGTCAGGTCCTCGCTGTCAGCATTTTGCGTTTAGTAATGAATCTGAAGGGAAAGGTTAAAGGTGTTATGCCTGTCGATTCTGGATATATGTCTAACCAAAGGTCTTATCAGGCCCTGGGCCATTACCTTAACCTTTGCAATTATTAGGTCACTACTTGGGAATCGGCACACTAAAGTCTAGATAGAGAGGGCACACTGTAACATCTTTGATAGCTGAATATACAACATGGTAGAGTCAACTAAAAGGAAAATAACTTCTGCAGTTTTTCTACTCAGTTTTAAGTTGCTTGCAGATCATCTTAAAGGGAAACTCTGGTATTTTTACCAAACTTCTGGTAAGTATTAGTCATTTAGACCCCAAAATTTGTAAAAAAAAATTGGGCTCAGGTTTAAAAATACTGGAATTTTCCTTTAAGTTTCTTTTTAATAAAACCTCACCAGGAGAATGTGAATGTCTTTGACTGGCCGTGACTTTGACTTAAGTATCTCATGCTTGCAGTTTACTCTGACAGAAAAAATGGGCGTACATGGCATTTTCTTAAACATGCAGAGCCCAGAGAAAAACCTAATCACTGACTCCCCTCTCTCTTTTGCTTTCTTCATTATCTCCTCTCCCTCGTCTCTGTGATTAGCTTACGGCTTGTTTGGCAATCATGAATTAAAATGCTGATTGTAGTGTTTACATTTTAACTGCTAAGAACAACTGCATGCTTGGTTTGAAATCTGAGGGGCAATTTGGGGCAATTTGCGAAGGTGAGCGCGACATTTTCGCCTTCGCTGGTATTTCATTTGCGAGTTCATTTGATTTCCGGGTTCTAATACAGACGAGCATCCTCGTCGGGTGACATCTTGTGTTTCATGTTGCACATACTAAAAGATCAGAATCTAATGCTAACATAAAAACCTATGCTTAAGTGTGTGTGTGTGTGTGTGTGTGTGTGTAAGCTTCAATCCATGACAGAAAGACTCTAAGCCGTGGGCTAGATGTGCCAGTTGTGACTCACACAGTCTCTCACCAGGGACTGCACATGACTGCAGGTGAAGATTACCCAAGGCACACACACATGCACACACACACATTGAGAGAAATCCTTCAGAATCTCATCTCTACTCCATCATTTAGTCAGAAAAACACTTTTTTTTTGTAATTGTAAGAGCAGCTCCCACAAACACAAGACAGGACAATTAACGACGCAAACTTAAAGAAACCGTGCTGCTTAAAAGACATTGACGTAACCTTATTACCGTCATGAATCTGCTGTTGACAGTACATTTTATTAAAGGTTGGAGTTGAAGCAAAACTGTCACAATATTGTCTGGATATTAAAGGGAAATCAGTACCTTCTATTTCTTTGAAGACACAACCTTGTAACCGGGGTATCATCAACTTTTATCAGCAGTGGCTGCGGGAAATCTGAAGGTAAATAAAAGATAGATATTATGGATGCAGCAAATGTATACATTAGCCAATATGCATCCTGTCCTTGAAAGTTGTAGTCTACTATCTAAGAGGTGAAATTCAGAATGGTCTTCAAATTTAGAGACAGGAGAGACTTTACCTCTTTTCCACCAACATGGAATGGGTTCCGTTCCAGTTCGTGCACCTAATTTTGAACCGATCTGATTATTTCGACCAAAAATAAATTGGTTCGGGACCCGACAGGGTTGGTTCACAGCTGGAACCAAAAAATAGCAGGTTTTCCTCTACCTGAAGTGCAAACCGTGACTACGTCAGTGGGTGTGTCATATTCTACAGGCTGGAAAGCGAGGATGGAGAAGGCAACAATGGTCTCTGGTCTACTATGGTAGTCTTCTACATCTTCTTATCATTAATAGTTGTGCTTGTTTTTTGGATAAAAAACAAATATGTGTAATAACAGAGCAAAGTCTTGCAGGTAAATCAATGCGATCCGCCATCTTGCTACTACTGTTTACTTAAGTTGTGCAACACCCTCTGTTGTTGACGCATCTTTGATTATAATGGTTCTGCTCAAAACTGGTGGAAACGCAGGCTGGTTCGCTAGATGGCACCATGGTTCCAAGAATCCTGAACGGAACCGGTTCAAGAACCAGAGCTGATTTGGTGGAAAGAGGGCAAGAGAGAGAGAGGAGGACATGCAACCAAAGTCCTGGTCCTGGATTTGATTACAGGACACGACAGTAACACTGCCTTAGCCACCAGAAAGACCCTATCTTTTCTCTTTTACATTGTTCGAACACCAAAGCAGAGCAGTGCTAGGCGAGGGAGTTGAAGCCTGGTTCATCGTGGCTCCAGTGAGCCCAGATGATCTCACTTGTGCGGAGATGTCGCAGGTGACAAGTTGGAGTCAGGCGAAGTTGAAATTTAGAACACTCCATCAAGTTTCATGTCTGTCAGCTCTTTTGGTTTCCAATTAAGGGAGAAAATCACAGCAAGACACCTGACAAGATAAAGACTCTGCTAGTATTGCAACACATTCTCTGTAACAGGTAACTTAAAAATATGCCACACTCCACTCAAAGTCAGCAATGACAGCTCCAACTGCCAGTTTATGGATAAATGTGACATTACTAAGCTCTTACAAACTGCTTTTGCTTGAACTATAAACCTTTCTTGTTGTAATGTCTAGTTTATTACTTGTTTGCGTTTAACATTCCAAGCTTAACAGGGACTATTTAATTTGAATTTGAAGTTATGTTAGAAGCTTTACATTTCACTAAGATCACATTAGTAGTCACATTTTTATGGTATGCACTTGCGTTTAACAACCAACTAAAAGCCACACTTTTGGCGATGATAGTAATGGTCTTCATAAAACTTGAATGGATGGACAGATGCTCCAGATGTCTTAACACGCACACATATTTTTTTGTCTGATGTCACCCAGCACATGTAAAACACTTGCGTTCACAATTTCACCTCCATCCCTGGAGATATTTTAAATCTTCAGCCGTTCTCCAAGCCATACATTGACAACCAATCAGGCTGGATGGAGACTAATGGAGTAACGGCACACAGAATTCCATTACCCACTTGAGTTTTCCCCTCGTGCTAATTCACAGGGAGAAAAGGTGCGGCTGCTGGATAATTGAAAGCCCTAGTGCAGACACTCAGACACAAGATGTGGAATGAGATGACTGGCTGTGGATGGTGGATGCTAATTTTGCACAGTCCATGCTGTATCCATTTTTCCATCACCCTTACATACGTTACATGCATACATAGACTAATGCATGTATATTTTAATGAATTAATGCAGGAGTACAGATGCATAATTCATTCAGTTCTTTACTCATTCCTGTCTTTCCCTATCCATCCATCAGCTTCTTCCCTCTGTATGTGTTCACGTCTAACATTGTCTGTTGCACCGTCTCCCTCCCTCCCTTCCTCTCCCTCTGACAGACCTAATATAAGATGTTTGATGTGTACCTGTGTGCATCAGCGCGTATATGGCCAGCAATGTATTGCTTCTATCAAGTTACCCTACCTCGGCAGGGAAAGATAGATATTATCGCGGTTATGGCTCATGGCCTCTGATAACATTACAGCTTCTTGTTTGAGTTTGTATTTCCTTACCTCCCACATTTGATTCCCCCCACGGAAATAAAGAGCTGGGAAAATATACCTCGCAGCTGTTTTCACAACTAGTTGCATGCAGTACATGCAGTCAGCATTATTGTAACTTTGTTGATAAATAAGTATTTCTCTGAGGCTGAACAGCAGAGTCATTTTTATCTCCACTGCTTTATTATTCAGATTTTCCAGGTGATACAACAGACTGTATTACTGTATTTTACCTCATGACTAACAAACAACTACATGTTATCATTACAAGAATAGTATTGGCCCTAGCACAGGTTGCTTCTTTTAAGGTCAATATAGAATACCAGATTATTAGCACTATACCTTTCCAGGGGGGTGACACCATTGACATAATGACTTTTCACAGCAGGCTGAGCTTATAACTGGCATACTAGCTACTATAAGGTGAGTGTGCGTGCGAGGTAAACCTTTACATGCTACAGTGGGTAGGCTATATGATCATAAAGGATCATTCATGTTTGGTTTTATTTGGGATTTTAAGGTCGTGTTTGGTTTAAGAATCAGAATTAGCTTGACAATTTAGTCTTTCATTGATGTCAGAGACATGCTATACAATTGAATGCAATTCTTATTTAGATTGCTAATCTTAAGGCGGTTGTGGCAAATTTGGAAACATTTAAAACTAGATTCTATTGCTCCTAATCAGTGGTGGCAAATGGTTTGTGTGGTCATGGCTGGATTAACCTGTTTGGGTGCAAAACGCTTGGAACAGAGCCATCGTTAGTGTTATTCATAACATGTGTTCCTTTCCTACAATGGCAAGTCAAAATGTCTGCTGTGACAAAGGCCTATTGGAATCATTTTTATGTAAGCTAAAATGAGGCCTGGGATTGTTGTGGCACTCTAACCTGAGTCGGTGTCCCGAAGTAAATAAATCAATGGAACTGATTACGGAAACACTTTATTTTATAATGACACTGACAAAGAAACTAGATTCTGACACATTGCACCTAAACAAATTGCAAAATTGCAAAACAAATTTGCAATTAATTAATTACTACAACCAACTGACATGCAGTGAACCTGGGACTTAAAGGGCCCTCGTGGAGTCTGGGGCCTCTGGGCAGTTGTCTGCTTTGCCTGGTTGGTAATCCAGACTTGTGTGTAGTGCATTTAAGTTTTTTGTTTCTTAAAAGGGAAACTTGACTGAAAATCTATTTGGTGTTGTTATTTTTCAAAAGGTGCTGCTTGATGGTGCTGTTGTAAGAATATGGATGGATTGCAATGATAGATTAGTTGATGTTTTATTTACTTGTAACCATCTGACTAATTTTGACAGTGTATAGGATTTTAATCTTTAGAGAAGATGGTCATTAAGTAACCCCCAGAAAATTAGTTTTTAGTAAAATCTCTGTTAGAGAAATTTAAAAAATGAGTGAAATCTCACTTTCTAGCTGAAGGACGTTGAATATTACAGAAAAAAATAGTTGGTTAAGTGTTGTCACTGACGTGCGTGACTTGACACAGAATAATCAAGGATGGAGGTTGAGAGTTTGGTGCCTTAGGTCATTAATAATTTGCATCTTTGCTTTAACTGAAAACACAGAAAAAGATGCACAGACACACTTAAATGCACATTACACCGAAAGCCTTTTTGTGTCTTGTATTTCCTCAAACAAGCACATGCATGAATACACAAAAACATATGTAACACAAGGACTCACGCTCTTTATTTGTCGCTCTTTGGCTCCAATACTCAGCCGCCTACACGCTCCCTCTCACTCATTCCTCACTCTCCGCCACGGCCATGTACATATATAAACACACACACACACACTTCGACAGGCTCCTTCAACAAATTCTCACACTACGGTACACTGGCACTGACACTCCAAACATGATACAAGGGCTCTTCAGGGACATCTGCCTGTCAGTCATCCATGTCGACCAAAGGCACTTTGGGGGGGAGCAGTTTATGTAGCAGACCCTCTGACACACACACACATGCATCAACCTCCCACCCCCATTTCGGGAGAGCAACAGCAAGTAATAACTGCTCAAGTTGGGCAAACAGAGCGCCATTATTACAATGTACCCATGTGGTCCGTTAGCCCTGGCCTCAGCGATTTATATTTCATGGATTAAGATGAAAAATTCAATGAGAAACAACAAACAGTCTGCCTGCCTCTCTCTGACAACCACCCCTCTGGGGGATGCTCGTGTTTTCACAGCTTCATGGTAGGACATGAATCCCATTCTCACAGTGATGAAGAGACAGAAGGAGAAGATGAAAGAGACAGAGAGTAGAGCAACGTGTACATCCAAAAGTAGAACAAATACAAGAGGCTGAATGAAAAAGAGAGGGAAAAAAAGAATAAGAAGAGGTGGGAGGAAAGGAGTTGGGGAGTAAGATAGAGAGATGTGGGTATTTTAGAATTCAGAGCAGGATCAGAGACAAACTTGGCTCAGATAGGTCTCAGCACATTGGCTGTGAATTCCAAATGAGGTGTTGCCTTTCTGTCTCACTCTGACGCCACACCCCCCACCCCACCGCTCGCTACCAGCTTTCTCCCTCTTATCTCTCACTCCTTCTTATCGCTCCGTCTTCCTTTCTTTTTCTGCTACAGTGCCACAGCACTATTGTTTTCACGCTAAAGCCTAGATTGGGCGCTGGTAGCTGGTCGGTCAGTCGGGTTGAATTCAACTGCAGTGCGAAAAATGTCTCTAGTAAAGCTCCTGGTAGAGGCCAAGATTATACTCACAGAGGTGTGGACAGAGTGTGGCCATTTTAGTGGCGGCCATTTTATACTCAATCATTTATTTGTTATGTCATTTGACATTGTTAGTGCTACTCATTCCTTGTTATACATTCAACAAGTAATTACATTACTAACTACTCAGCAGCAGAAATATTTAGTTACATTACTATACCAGCCCAGCTGCATCAAAAGTGCCTTCCAACAACTTCAAAGCTGCCACACACACACCTGTCGCATCATCTGTATTTAACGCAACACATTTTGGAGATATCAATAACTAGGTTAGCCCCTATGACTACTGTACATACAGTCCTCACAGTGAAACTGTGGGGTTCACACACCCTCCAGCTCTGAGAAGATTTCATGCTAAATAAGTCCTCCAGCCCATATGTCCACATAGGTCATTTGATCCTAACCTCTAATACGACCCACAGGAGTGTTTCCTAAATTAGCACCCCTACTGGTGGCAGGAGATATGACTCCAAAAACGACAGAATAGCTCGTTTGCCAGTGACTCCCAAAACATCATACCAGCGTACCAGACCTTCGTCGTCATGGTAACAATAGTAAACGTGGTTACCGTTGTGAAGCGGTTGCACTTTGGTTAGGTTTAGGCACCAAAACTACTTGGTTAGGTTTGGGAAAAGATCATGGTTTGGGCTAAAATAAGTACGTTAGTAAGTTAAGTTACGTGACGTGTTAAAATAAGTCAAGGTTGACTTTTGGATGTCACATGGGACACAAACAGCGGTCTCCTGGGTGAAAGTCCTGTGTTGTTTTCTTTATACTACCTCACCGGACTTCTGCCTTTGCTCACGTCATAATTACTTTGGCCACTAGAGGTCACCATACATACATATGTAAATATGGGTCGTAATGCTGCTGCACAGACGACCTATACGGACGTATTTTTGGGGAGGACAGTCTCTAATATAGGTAGCCAGTGCCTAGCTAGCTAGCTTTGGAGTTACCAGAAAAATGACATTAGAAGCATTAGTGGATGTCATGGGTATGGAAGAAGTCCATTCTAAGTAACGTTAGACACGCTGGAAAAACTAACGAATGAATCATGTTTAAAGGAATAGTCTGACATTTTGGAAAATATACTTAATCACTTTCTTGCTGAGAGTTGCATGAGAAGATAGATACCACCCTAATGTCTGTATGGTAAATATGAGGCTATAACTTTGACTGTCAACAGATATCAAGTGCATTCAGTCGGTGGAGAGGCAGAACTGCCCAGCATTGGTCCTAACAGCACATAAGTCTGTCTTTAAGTAGCTGCACTTCCTTAGATGGAGACAGATGCTCTCTGAGATCAAAGCAGCTCACTTCAGTCAGCTGCGGCGTCATTTTATAATTTCCTCTCTTTACATAGCTCCAGACGCTGTGCTATGTGTGCTTGAGTGATGAGCGGGACAGCTTGTGACGAGCACCTAATGAAAGATCAGAGGGATTTGGAATCGATTGCGGTGTATCTCACACACAAGGCTAGGTGCCATCTCAGCTCCAAAGACACTCCTAAATCCTCCCGCAAGGCTCGACGTTACCCTGTTACAGCCACTCTGTGCTCCTCTGCTGTCTCTCGCCTGAGCCGCCATAGGACAAAGAGGCCGATAGGAAGACAGAGATGGAGAGAGAGAGGGGGGAGAGTAAAACCAAATAAAAGAAAAGAGATTCACATTTTAGCAAATTGACTCTCTTTCGGATTATCGACAAGAAGGGGGGGATGATGAATTGCGGGCCTGCTCAAGTGATAAACGTCAACATTAGAAAATAAATCTAGCGGAAAGAAGGCCAAAAAAAAAAATCTTCTCCCTTCAATATCAGCGACGGTGTGGCAGATTGGCTCACTCATAAACACACACGTACATACACATATGTACACACTGCAAATGTATTCAAGGAGGATTAAGCGCCAGCAAGAAGTAATTTTTTTTCCCTCTCTCTCTCGCTGATAAAGAAAGAGGGGGATCAAATTTGAGTGCGAAGCTCCTTCACAGATGGAGTGAAAATGTGAAAGTGAGTACCTGTGCATTTTACCGAGTGAGAGTTTGTATTTATTTAATCCTCCCATTATTGACTCTCAGCATGACAAAGCTCTATTGACAAGGAGACAAAAAAAACTATATCACTTTTTTATGAAGCTGGGATCATCAGAAAACCAATCTATAGAGATAAAAGATATTTCCTACTGGATGGCTCCTATATAGAATTATTATAAGCACTGAATCACTGAAGGTTATGGAGTGTATCTCAGAGTTTTATTGATCCTCAGACGTTCTGGGCAGGCAGTGGGGCAAATGGCCAAGGACATGACAGCCAAGTCTTCCATCTCCACCTCTCTTGTTCTGCTCCTCTATTGCCCTCAGCTATTTCCTCTGTCTCTCTATTGTGGAGAAAAAAAAACATATTTTCTATTTTTAGTGTGAGCTCCAGTTCTGCAAAACACTCCTTCTGTGCTCCAGCACACACACACGCAGACACACACAGACACAGCACATTTCCTGTCAGGTCAAAGCTGGCTCCAGAGAGGCCACGGCCCCCAATAGAATCCAGTCTGATTAGTTGCCCAAGTCAAACAATAGGGTTATGACCTTTTTATCCTGATGACATACTTTGTGTAACTCTGAGATGTGTACTGTGTTGATTGGTTGGTGGTTTTTCTGGCTAGTTCATAGTTTTTGCAAGGGGTCATTTAAAGGTTAGGGATCAGGGGCTAAATCAAAGAAGAAATGATAGGAAGAATCTACTACCATACTTTGAGCTATCGTATTATTATTATTATTATCCTCCCTTATTTTCTGTTGGAGTGTTGCTAACATGAGACATTATTGATCCCAGGGGGAAAATCACAGTCTACCCAGCCCTATCTGAAGTAATTCAAATTAGCCCCACCTTTACCAGCTGCCAAAGCGATGCTTAGACATTAATGCATCAATAATTATAATTCATTAATATAATATATATGATTCTGAAATGGGCCATTCTGCATAACGAGTACTTTTGGTACTTTAGGAATATTTTGATGCTAATAGTATTTCGACACTGCAGTATTGCTTTTACTTTATTAAAAGTACGTCTTCGACCACTGTATGTATGTAACCACTATATAATCTCCTGGTTCTTTCTTAAACTTAACCTCAAGTACTGAGCGGACTTGCGATGTGTACTGTCTCAGAACATTGTCTCTGTTTTCCTAGAATAATTAGTACCAAAGTTCTTTCAGAGTTTTAAAGGGGAACTCCACCAATTTTACACATAAAAACTGATATTTTGGAGGTACGTTTATGGAGAGTACAATTTAGCGAAAAGAGTTCTCTTTCTGTGAAAAGAGTATATAATGTCTTCTGTGGCTCTGGAGGAGCTTTGCCAAGTCTGAGAACATAACCCTGGTGATGTCATAGTGATATCATCAGGGCTATCTCAAATTTAAGAGAAATTCTGCTGTTAGCTATCACAATATCTCAGCCTCTTGCAAGCCGCCCAACATTATGGAAGTACAATACCTAAATTACAGAATTCCTTTAGGAAATTACGGAACCTAGTAAATATTGTATAATAGAGTATTACCAAAAAATACAACACCACAGGGCAAAGGTCAAATTTTCCTTTAAAGTTACAATGATGTATAATGTTCTATGTAGTATATGCAGTTAAAGAGTAGGGTTAGGGTCAGGGCCCATCAAGTAAATATAGTCAGTGGAAGTTGTGTGTGTAAAATCTGTCCATGCCTGATAACCCCTCTCCATCCTGCCCTCTGGAAGATCTAAGCCTATGGCCATGACAGTATGAGTCAGCACAGAGGCGGCAGATGTTAAGACCATGGACATGGGTGAAAGCACAGCTCTGTTGACCCACCAGAACCTGCCCCCCTTCCCCTGATTAAGTTGGTTTGAAGGCTGAAGCTACATGGGTAATTCATTCTTCCCACATTAGCTTTAATTTATTCACATTTTGCTGGAACATGCCAGACTGGCCAAGGAAGAGAAAGAAAAGGCATGACATCCTTCTTTCATGATTTAACCAGCTCATTCACTTGGCAGATTCACTTAAAAATACAGTGTTCATTATCTTTTCTCTCTTCCTGATAAGACTCTAATGTCCTTTGATAAATGACCATTCTTGACATACACATGATGCAATTGCACACACATTTTAGAAAAATGAGATGTGAATGTTTTGCAGTGTTGAATTGCCCTAACCTGCGCATGTGTTGGCCATTTTCCAGCAGGCTTCTGCCTGGACAGCAATTAATGTCATTTGGAGCGAAGAGGGACCTCATGACTCATTACATATGCCTTTTGCTCGGAAAAGCCTCTAAGGGGCCTTCTCCTCTTGTGTGCCAATGCTGCCACTCGGGGGATGGCACAAGTTGGATAACACTAATTATAAAATTCACTATGAAAAATGTCTTCTGCAGTGCTGGCAGGGATGGGATTAAACCTTGTTTTGACTTTAGTTTATTTGAGCTTCTTGTGCCCACAGACTCTATAGTTACTGTATGGACACTGTGGGGTTTTGCCATTTGTGCAATTATTGTCTAACTGCCTGTAGTATAAGGCTTTTGACAAGTTTTAAAATTCCTAAATGGCTATTTATTAGCCGAGCTATTGCAGAGGAATCCTATTGGCAGTAAGCTCAAAAAAGTCAAGTTAAATTTTATAAATCGGCCACAAAACGTACCAGTGGCTGAGGAGGAAAAAATGATTGATTTTGACAGTGACAGCCATGTATTTTTGACATTTTACAAAGCATTGTTTAACATTATTCCACTAGTTTAGCTGTCAACCACAGCGGAAAGGAGGATTGAAATACACCGTGCATTTTTATGCTATAACCTGTGTCAACAGTCCTGCTGAATGGACAAGGAGGCCCATCTGTGCCTCGCATGGCTGATCCTGGTGGACCTCCCCTCTCGACTGCTGTAACCTGTTCACAGTCCTGGCTCAGTGGAGCGCGTACGCTGGCAAATAGCGGGAGGGAAGGGGAGGGAGAGGTAGAGAGAATGAGATAGAGGACAGAGACAGTGACAGCAAGAGAGAGGGGAGGTTGATGGGCAGAGAGAGCAACAGACAAGGGCTGGAGATATGGAGAGAGAGGAAAAACAGAGATGGATGGAGGCAGAGAGAGTCAGTGCGGTGTGTCTAATCTCCCTTCAGGGGCGGTGGTGTAAGGACAGCTTCTATGACAGATAAACTCACCCGACAGCGAGCCCGAAATGACAGACACCCACCAGTGGTGGAAAGTAACTAAGTACATTTACACAAGTACTTTGCTTAGGCAGAATTTTCAGCTACTTGTACTTTACTTGAGTAATTCCATTTTATGTTGCTTTATACTTCTACTCCACTACATTTTGGAGGCAAATATTTGACATATTTAGTTACTAGTTACTTGGCAGATTCAAATTATTAATACAAGATATAATCAACTAATAGATTATGATGTATTATTACTGATTAAGCTACACAGCAGTATATAAATTAGTTACAATTAGCCCCACCTTTACCAGCTAGTAAAAAATCAGAGTACTCTTTCCGCCACTGACGCCCACTGTGCCCGTCTTGGCCCAGAGTCTCCGCAGCATCTGACAGAGGGAAGGTGGCAGCACCTAGTTTCCATACAGCTTTGGTGAAAGAAGATGGTGGTGGTTGAGTGGTTTTGTTAGAGGGGCAGGGGAGCTGGGAGGCGAAAAGAGTGAGTGAGTAGAGTAATGTTTGCTTTACGCGGATGGGGAAGGAAGCAGCAGGAGTTGTTGATTTCATTCTCTTTTTCTCAATCTCTCCTCCTTTCTCTGTTGAAGATTGTTTAGGGGCCGGACTAGCCATTGGAACTATTCGTCACCCGTTTGTTTTTAGGCTTTTTATTGAGATTATGCACTCCGGAGTCCATGCATGAACAATCTTTCTATCTCCCCTAATTCCTTTGGAGTACGGCTTGCTCGCTCGACATTAGCGAAGGGAAAATTGCCTTTCAAAGCCTCTGCAGTTATGTGGGTTTTTTTTTTTTTTGTCAGGCTGCACCGCTGTTTGTCTCTTTTTCTGCAGCTTAGTCTGCAAACATTGGTCAAACTGTGAAGGAACGCTTGAAGGAAGGCCTCAAGAAAATGTAACTTTGTATTTAAACGGAAACCTATAGATCAGGGCAGCCCTCTCCTCTGAGTTTACCTTCTCTCGCACACATCGAAATTGACATCTCAGAGTGCGTGTGCTTGTCTCCACCTCTCCCAGAGACAGCCTTCAGTGTGAAGTCGATGCTTCTGGAGACTTTCGAGAAGTCAAGGTGGCAGATGCTGATTATGTGGGCTTGTGTGTGTGTGTGTGTGTGTGTGTGTGTGTGTGATGCAGAAATGAGTCTCCTGCAGTCTCGTTCGGGAGCAGCGACACACGCCGACCTGGGACAGACCTTGAGTCACTGTGACATTTAAAAACAACCTCCCACCGTCTCGCAAGATAGACAATATATTTGTCACTTTCTCTGGCTCACTTTTCCCTGCCCTCTGTGAACCTATGAAGTTATCACTGAACAGAAAGAGATAAAGATATATATGGGCCAACATACCTATCTAAATCTATATTTCTCTCTCTGACACATTCACACTGCTACGTGGGAGAATGCATGCAAGTGCACACAGGATTTGGCATCACATCACTCACGTTTGCACACCACGCACTGTTGCATTTTTCAGCAACCGTCACAATCTTCCCACCCCAATTAGAGGCATGATAAAAGCGCCATGATAAACGCATCAGCGTCTTTGATCGTGCGCTCTGACATGCTTACAACAGGCGACACGCATCAGCATGTATGCACGTCTCCCAACATGCAAGAAGGCATCGGCATAGTCAATCATTTGGACCCCCTGATTAACATTAATGGCGTTTCTCAGAATTACGTTGGCATCTCCTTGCATTCCAATCACCTAGATTTCATGCCTCCTCTCTGCAGGCAGCCCTGTTAATTGTGAGAGAGGAGAGCAGCAATGAGTGCTATCTGCTGAGCCTTTGATATGCACTTATCTTTTAGCAGTTTCATATTATGGAAAAGAAAATTGCCTTTAAAAATGACTTGTGCCTTATTACTTTTGGGCCAATTAATTTAATGAAAAATAATGCCTTTTCGAAATAGCGAGGAAAAAATAATTATGGAGAATAATTGACAAGGAAGGACAAGCACGCAGGGAGGATGTAAGGAGACGTGAATGCAAATTTACTATTATTTTGTAGCTCGTAGACAATACTTTTTTCATAGATCTTTTTCAGACAGGCCTTGTGGTTCTATATCCAGAAGTGTTGGGGAGACTCAGTTTGACAACAGCTTGCCCTGAAAGTGTCCAAAGCATTCAAGAAGTAGGGCACTTGCCTCAACGTTCCTTGAAGTGGGAGAGACAGACCGACCTAGATTTCCTCCTGTTTATTCAGCCATTTTAGGTGCTGGCTATTCATGTCTCCATTTCAGTGATCCCCTTTCTCTCTCTCCATATTTTCTGCTCTTGAAGACGGCTACTTTTGTTTGTTTGTTTGCTTGTTCATTCTTGCTGTCTTTCTTTCTTTCTCCCCTGTGTCCTCTGTCCATATCACCTCTCTGTTTCAAAACATACATGAAAGTAACTCTAAGCGGCAGTGACACATTTAGACAGCTGCTGAGATACCCCACGCTGCTAAGCAGCAGGGGCTCTGATAGCTAGACTTATCTCAAAAAACCCTGGTGTAACCCACTCCCAAATTTTACTTTTCGCTGAAAACAATCATCTTATCTCATTTATACAATCCTGTATTCATCCCCCGTGGAGAACTTAAATACAATATTGTTCCATAATGTAGGGTAAAGTCAAACAGTTGCCTCAAAAACATCTTTAATCAATCATCAGAGCTCATAATCTTTTTATGTATTCCAGGGAGTTTGGTGCGGTTCTGGCTGATTTAACACCGCTCTAATGCACCGGATGTGGTCATGAATTGGAAATGAATAAATGCAAAGTGAGACTTGGACTGTTGACCAGTATCAAGCTGACATGACAGCCATGCACACAGAGATGGCATATGTTGCCCAGTGTGGTTTCTGAGCCATCGCCGCAGGAGAGTTTTGACTCCACTGCTGCATCATGCCCATTCAGTCTCTCATTCATACATTAGATTATATCTGCCTGAGGTCATGGCACGGTGTACAGCAAGAGGCCTCCAGCTAAAGATGCATGCGTATGACTTAAAGGCAACGGTGGAACAGATATTCAGATCCTTTACTTCAGTAAAAGTGCCAACACATTCATGTAAAAATACTGGGTTACAAGCAAAAGTCCTGCATTTAAAATCTTACTAAGTACAGAAGTATTATCAGCAAAATGTGATGAAAGTATCAAAAGAAAAAAAATATCCATTGTAACTGATATATTAGTATATATGACAATGTGTGATTGTTAACACTAATGCATCAATGCGTAAGCAGCATTTAACTGTTGTAGCTGGTTGGGGTGGAGCTAGTTTAAACAACTTTATATACAGTTCAGTAGTTTAGTCCAGGGGTTCCTAACCTTGTGACTGCGCATCCTCAAAGGGTCACAAGATAAATCTGAGGGGTCATGATATGATTAATGGGGCAGAAAGAAAGAAAAACTAGTGTTCTGCTACACAAATTTGTATTCATCTTTCATCTCTTTGCTTTTTTGTGAAATATTGGATCATTTGACCTCTTTGCGCCCTGAGCAGGTATTTAACAGAAACCACCTGAGAAGTTAAGAGGGGAAATGTCCCTTTGGTGGAATTGCTAATAACTCATAGACATCTGAAACATGACAAGGGGCTCTGAGTAGACACTGCTTTTTTTTTGAAAATCATCATGAGCCAGAAAGGTTGAAAGGTTTCATCTTTAATAATGCAGTGTATTTTATATGCTTATTATATGTTTTTATGTCAAGTCTTAAATAGAAAAGTAACACAAGTACACGTGTCAAATAAATGTTGTGGAGTAAAAAGTACAATATTTCCCTCTAAAATGTAGTGGAGTAGAAGTATAAACTACCATAAATGGAAGTACATCAAACTTGTAATTAGCACAGTACTTGAGTAAATGTACTTAGTTGCTTTCCACCACTTTTGAAAGGTGATAAATGTCTGTGATGTACACATGATCTGTTTGTTTTATGTTGCTCGTACAGATATTGTTTTGTGCACATTTCACAAGCCCCATTAATATATCTCCATTATAACTGTGTTTATAGCAGCTGGAGATTCACTTTATCTTCTTACCAATTCCTAATCTCTCCAAGTTGAAGCAATTACACTGCAAATGGTGCGAATTTAAACAGCAGCAATCGGTGTCTTCAGTGCTTAGTGGGAGGGAGCGACCCGCAAATGGATATTATCACAGGGAGACTTGGTGGATTTGAAACTAAATGAATCTCAAATCAAAATAAAATGAATCTCCTCTTCAGTAGACTATCAAAGAAATGGAAAGAAGAAAAAAAAGGAGTGTGGTTGGGACTGGGTTGCCTAATGCACTCCATTCTCAGTTAATCATTTTTCTGCAGCTCTCTCTCTCCACCTCACCTCGTAGCCTCTCCTCTCGTGTATTTTTTTTCCTACACTTCCACTTTCATCCTGTGAGTCTTTTCTCTCTCTTTTCATTCCTTTCCCCCTACCTTCATCCCTGACACCTCAGCAGGCAAGGTGGAGGGTAGAGTCTTGATCCCAGGCTGGTTACCCTTGGCAACAGACCACCTACCCCTCTGCTGCCAGTGTGTTCCGGGAGATCCAACTAGCTTTGGCGCCAATGTTGGCAACTACCCTCCCCTCCTGGCGGAGAACAGAGGAGGCCCTTTTTTCTGCCTCATCATCTCCTGTAATTAGGGTACAAGCAACCCTCCCCTCTTTTACTTCACTTCGCCCTCCGTAATCTAGACCCGACATAGCCGGCAAGGGATGAGAACACTGTCTACTGTAGATGCCAGCCATTAGCATTAGCATTTCAACACCTGTTCCCGGGCATGTGGGTGTTCTAATTTTAATGCAGCGTGCAGAGACAACATTGGACAAACAAGGGCTGTGACAAAAAAAAAACAAAAAAAAAAAATGTGTGTTCACGTGCACGTTTATGTGTTTACATTCATCAGCCCGTCTGTTTGTGCCTGGAAGTGCGTGCCCAGAATAGTATGTGTATATAAACAGATGGATGAGAAGCTGCGTCTCTCTTTCTTTCTTCGTCTCTATGTCTGTCTCTTTTTTTTCCTCAGTCAATGAACTGCGGTCCAAGCTTTGCTCGAAGCTCAAAGACGTGTTTATGGCTACCAAACAAAGACAAGAGAGCAACTCTGTCCATCCTGTTTATTAGAAAGAGTCTCTATGGTATTGAGACTCTTTCTAATGCTATTTAGAAATTATACCTCTTGCTCCAATAATTACCATCCATTTTGTTAATTGGGATGATGTGCAGCTACAGTATCTGAAATAGCTACTATTGAGGATTTCTTTTTCCCTTCTCTGCTTCCCTTTCTCCCCGTGCGGTTTCGCTTTGCATATTACCCCAGACATGGTAAAGAGAGCGTGCAAAATACAGAGGGCACCTCTTCAAACAAGCTGAAATCTTTTGTGTGTCTATTCAAATCATTTCACCTCGTGACTTTACCAAGCAGCTGCAGTGATGCATGTGATTGTGACTGAAGGTATTCTCTATGGGAAAACACACTGAAAGGTCAAAGATAAAGTCTCTTTGTGATTTCTTTTTTTTGTGTGTGTGTGTGTGTGGTACACTGGTGCTGTATATTGTCACTCTTTTCCATTTATTTTTACTTGAACACTTTAGTCTGTTTTGTTTCAGATATAGCGGATAGGATTTGTGCAAATACAGACATTAAAAAGTTGTTCATTTCAGGAAAACGAGGGGAGGAGAGATTGTAGGATGAATTGTGTCCCCGCTTGATTTATTGTGCACTTGTTTCATTCTGGGGCTACCAAATAGAAAGTGCTCGAATTCAGCAGCACATTAAATTAAATATCTGCCCAACAGATTCTAATTTGATCACCAAGCTGTTTCAATTTCATTAGGCTAGTCCCTAATGGACTTTCACAGCATATTATTCCATCCAGCACAAACCCCATTCATTGGCTCTTTTTTTTTTTTTTTCTAAATGAGCCCCCTGGCGAACGGGGGCCATGTGGCCCAACACGGTGCAATGTGAGGTCACACAAAACCAGCTTTTTCTTTAATGGACGCTGGTGCAGAGCTACAGTGAGTAAATGAAATCAAATCAGAATCCACACAGAGTAATTGCAATAAAACTAAAGATTTATGCCCAGCACCTTCTTAACAGCTGTTGCAAAAAACATCAGTCCAAGCAGAGTATCAGTACGATCATGACAATGTTGAGAGCGTGTGTATGTATATATGCAGGCGACTGAGGCCCTTTTCTTTTGCATATAGCCTGAGTACATGTTGTTTTTGGCAGGCATACACTGCATTGTAATGGTGCAAATGAAGTCGTGCAGCAGCAGGTCAGGCTGAAGTTTTACCACGCTTCTGTGGTTTAGCAAGCTTGTAATTATGCAGTATGCATTATAATTACTTCAGCTGTGTAGTATCCTGACCATAAACAGAGATGGAGCAACACTCAACACCTTTGAATGGATCTGCTCTCTAGAAATGGTGTTTTTTTTTTTTTTTCCTGTTGGCAATTTATAATAACATGTTGGAACAAAGTCATCACTGGTTATATATTTTATGAAAGTCCATAATTATATGGAAGGTGCAAAATGGATAGGTACTGCTATCAGCAGTGCTGTTTGTGTCAAAACTTACAATAAAGTGAATGAATAGCTTGAACAAATTCACAATTCTTTCAATTTAGCAACAATCAAACCTAATTTACAACTTTAATATAAAAGAAACAAAAGAAAACCTTCTCAAACATGGCAATAAGAGATTTAAGATTCCAGGGTTTTGTCTGTCGTATGTTCATACAATACAGGTATGTGCAGTGAAATGCAGAGTGCTATAATCTTGAGGCTGTGCTAAAAAGGCTAGTGTGAAATAAATAACACAAATTAGAATGACAGTGAATATAAGCATAAAAAAATGTAAATGATACCTAGTGTGCAGGTGAGCTTTGGATTTTTCAGTGAACTATGCAATAAAATGTTGCATAGCAATGCAGTGCAAATGATTCACAGAGGACAATGTCCTAGAAAAGACGAGGCCAGAGGTCA
This sequence comes from Macquaria ambigua, assembly GCA_008360985.2. Lineage (NCBI taxonomy): Eukaryota > Metazoa > Chordata > Actinopteri > Centrarchiformes > Percichthyidae > Macquaria > Macquaria ambigua. Next base: position 295,878 of record VMKM01000190.1, read on the forward strand.
GAGTTCACCATTCTGATGGTTTGATGGAAGAAGCTTTTTCTGAGTAAAAATATATTAAACATTGGTCTATAGTCCTTGAAATTAGATACAGATTCACTGGCAGTACATGATGCAGCAACCAAAGGTTCTTTCAGGGACAGTGACTTTACTGAGACAATGCAGCCAAGAGACGTGCAGTAAAGTATAGTAGTGATGATTAGGATCAGTGCAGCGTCAGTACTCTAAGTTCCAAAAGGCTGAAAGTGATAGTATAGAGCTGGAGAGGACTCTGCGGTAACGTTGATAAATGTTTTCACCAGGCCGTCCGCCATTAGTGTCAGGGCAAGTTACAGCCACAAGAGCAGACAAACAGGAAATAGAGAAAGAGTGGGAGTAAATAATTGATAAGGCTGACCCTGCGCGATTCATATTCTGCGGCAGAGGATCAAAGAGCGAGGCTCAGAGTTTGACATTGAGCCCGAGCACAGGAGTCAAAGCCATTACCTTCCCCGGCAACGCTGCTGCTTGTGTTTATATTAAAAATGCAATGGCTCTTCCTCTCCAGTCTGGGCTAACATTAGCTGGCATTCCTGGGCATTAACCAACTGGCTAATGGACTCACTGGTATTACCCTAGCAATTACCTACAGTAGCACTAAGTAAAGCGAGGTGGAAGCCATTTTGTTCCTGTCCATTCGATGAAGCTGTTTCTGGCTCTCTCAGGTGTGAAATATGGCCTGTGTTAGACCTCTGGGTTCTTTTAGGTGTGATCAATATTTCAGAGGCACCAGGCCTCTGCGCCTTGTATCCTCCCACATCGCCTCTCACAACAGCTCGGCAGCCGATTATGAATGTCTGAATGAACGTTTGAGCCAATTAATGATTAATGAAATTTCACAGTTTTCAGAGGGATTTTTATTTGAATAGTGCATTAAGACTGTCACTGTACGAAGCCAGGAACCCTGAACCCTGCAGCCTCTGCTTCTAATATGAGAAAGTGTTTTATTCACTCCCACTGTAGAGTATATCTTTCCTAAATTAGCGCCTTTTTGTGGTCCTTGTCTGTCAGCAGCATTACATATGCATCACTGCTATGTGCAGCTACATGTGTATCAAATTGTGGTTTATTCATGACATTAAAATATTGATTTCTCTCCCTATCCTTTTCATTTTTCATTCAAATTATTAAACATGTTTACACTAACCACTGATACCTAGCCATGCAGAGTTTTGGTTTATTTGCCAAGGTTGTGAGATATATATAACATTTGGAAGTCGCAACTTTTCTTTTCAGAATAATTGGCCTTGTCCACAGAACTCTCTGTGCTAGGTTTTAAAGAAACAACTTTCTATCAAAGAAAAATTCCCTATAAAACCTCGTGACATTGTTTTTAGAAAGACACATTGTTGTTTAAGTTTTTCAATGTACTTATTCAATGCCGTGAGCACCACAAATTAAAGTATAAGGCTGGTGTTATATACATTTTTCTTATGATCAACAAATTTCACGAAAAGACCAAGATCAGTAATGCTTTAGTCCATCTCTCAAAACTTTTCGACTTCTCCACCCTGTCCGTGGCAGTCGGCCGCAGGCCCATTGGTTCTACTAAAGATTTGAATTTTTAAAAATGGGTGGCTTTTCCTAGTTTCATATTTAAAAAACGGTTAAGTGATTTCCTAAAACAACTGGGCACTGTAGTTTATATATATATATTTTTTTTTTTTTTATTTTATTTTCAGTGGCGGATTTTTTGCTCTAGTGAGTTTTGAGCGGGACGGTGTATGCGAGATAGAGTCAAAATAGACTACAATACCAATGTTTAATGTAATGAAGGAACATGTCAGTCAGTGCAACAGTGTGGCTAATTGATGCGTTTTTAATAGTTTTGGACAACAATGGATAAACTTTAAATTCCATTTACCTCCATCAAAACTGAGATGTAGGCAGAAATCTCCAATCCCCAAAGGTTTGATCAAGTAATTCACAATTTGTTTGGTTGTATACATTGTATATTTGCTTTGTATGACTGATCATGATTGATCTGTTTAATTTATTGTGGAAATGGAGACATTATTTCTGTAATTAGGGCATTCAATTTCACCAGTAGCATTACATAATTTCAAAACCGCAACAAATATGTGGGGCTCATGCCCTAGGACCCGTCAAGTTGTCAGTACATTCTGTACTTGAAGAAATGACTTGCACTAAAGGCCAGCACACACACAAACCTCTCCTCAACAGCCTCTATCATCCTACCCTTTAGCAAATTTCTGACTGTAGAGCCTGATGCGCACAAGAACAGACAGCTACAAATCACTGCGCCGTCTATGAGTTATCTCTGTCAATTACTGACAATAAATGGCTTTGGCACTGTGAAGGCCAGGTGCATCAATCCACCCCGTCTCACGTTGTCCTAGCTTCTCCACTCTATTGATTCTACTTCCACCGCTTCCATGATCCAGTTTTGATGGCCTCTGACCACAAAAGCTAACTTGAGCGCTGATGTCAGATAAAAGGGTGGATATGTAACCCAAACTCCTACCTTGGGACATGTTCACATTCTTGATATCAGATCTTCCTCCCTCCCAACTGAGACTTAATATAGATCCACTAGAGTCATCCCACTACAACTACTCTGTGCCCGTACCAGATTTCAATCAAGGTTTGATTGCAATGCAATACCTTTTGTGGGGGGAAAAACTCCCACTTTAATAACATCCTCTGACCTTAAAGTGCTTTCAATGCACACCTTCTTATAGAAGATATCTGGCACATAACCACGTAAATTTATCAATTTCTTTCTCGGTCTCCATACCTCTTTTGTCAGCTTTTTTTCCTCCCCAGCAGAGCTAAATGTGCTAATTCTACCCATCTCACCTCCATGAAATGGCTTTCAGATGTATGCATCTGAAACAGGCCTGTGGCTTAGCAGAATGACCATTCAGCGAGCTGGGGATGGGATCTATTGTGAGCGGCTTGTCCCCTGTACAGCAGCTGTCTGCTAAGGGCTGTCTGTGATGGCTGTCTGCAGGATCGCCCACCACTGCTTTGAGTGATTTTCTCTCTTTCACTCTGCCCTGGGCGCTGCATGTGTTGGAGGCATTGATCGGCCCTGAATTGGATTGCGGCGGGCCTGATTACTGATGTCAGTGTGTGCCGGGTCACGTGGGACCGCTGGAGCTCCTCGTGCCAAGCCCGGGCCAGCTCGCAGCGGAGGAGGGGAGGGGGAGGGGGAGGGGGGTTGGGTTGCTCGCTGGAATTACATTTATCAGTCTTAGTTACACAGAGTGTGAACACAACATGCCCACACATATACTGTACACTTAAGTGACGCACAAACAAACTGCCAACATAATCTCTATTCCCATAGCGGTAAAACAGTCGGCGTTCGTGATTGGCATTAAATAGAGAGTGTGGGAGCATGTTAGACTATAAAAGGGCTTTAGCACATCATACCAGTAAATTACCACTTTCCCTACTGTAATGTCATATTTAGAGTGTTTGCTTTGAGAGTTAGTGAGGGCGACTGATTGAATGTTTGGACGCTGCTTTGTATTTTTTGCCATGTGACGCTACTGAAACAAAAATTCTTTAGCGCAAGGTTATACTCTATGACTTTGTGTGTGTGTGTGTGTGTGTGTGTGTGTGTGTGTTTCGGTGTCTGTTTGCATTCACACATAGTGTGTGTAAGTTTGGAAGTGATTCTCCGCGCATCATTTGTTTACGCCTGGAATAGTGGCCATCATCTTTTCCACTAAGAGAACAATAGCCATTTTTTCCCCCTTTGCTCAGGAGACAATGAAGTGCCTTCCCGCCTCGCGCGCGACAGGCCAATAAAAAACGTAATTGGATCTGTCAATCAAACATTGCTGCAGCGCGGGGGTGGGCTGGCAGGTGGGTGGCGGTGGCGGTGGCTGAGGCGGGAGGCTAGCCGGACAACAGGAGTAGTGCGGAGGAAGAAGGAAAGAGAGAGGGAGAGCGGTGCCATTGCGAAGCACTACCACACACAGTTCCCTCTCTGCACACTGCCCGGAGGCACTCAGCAACGGTTACAGAGGTGTACAATTGTTGTGTTTTGTTGTTTGTTTGTACCAGGGCCAGGGGGGTGACGATCTGTCTTTGTTTGTAGGTATTAGTGGGTCGGTGATGTGGCTTTGATGCGACTACACAGGAGAGCCGGGGCTGCCAGAGCCTCTGAAGGTCACAGTGGATGTACTAGTGCTGATGTGTCTGTCTGTGCTTTGTATGCGCTCAGGCCGTCAGACATAGTGTTTTTTCGTACCAGGGAAAGGTCCTGTCATTAGTCAGGAGAGCCAGGATGCTTTAGCAGTATTTTTCACGGTACAACACACACACTGAACATCACCTTGTCACATTAAATCATCAACATATTCATGTGTGTGTGTGCTTACCTTAGCCTGTCTAGATGCATGGATTATGTGTATTTGGTGCTCGATAAGCAGTGAGCGTGCCCATACACTTGTGCGTACACGCTTTTATTGTATACATTTGTCTGTTGCTCTAAGTTTTAATGACAACTACTTAAATTAAGAGCCCATTTACAGCCTCTCTGACAGGGACGTTAAGTGCGCATTCAGATATTCTGCTTGTCAGGCTCCCACTCTGAGCCCTACCTCGGCTTTTAGGAGATGGCTTTCTCATGTCTTTGGTGACATTCTTTTTTCATTATTAGCCGAGCTGGAGATTGTTACAGAGGAGAGCGGCTCTGTCGTTCCTTGCATTATGGCCTCAAGCACACTGTAATGCCGTATCTCCTTTTAAGAATAGACAAAGGATGTTTTAACTGTAGGTACGAGTGAGGCATTGAATACAGTGCAGGTCTTCAGACCACCTTAGGAGTTAAAAGGACTTGTTGAGGAAACTACAGCATGCACAGCCACTACAGGGTTTCCATGCACACAAAGTCATTTGTCATGTATACTTTCTTCCTTAAAAACTGGAAGAAAGATTACTATTGTGCTGGAAGCACTGCAAGAGTATACTCCTGCCCCCTTGCTCTCACAAAAATGCTAAGAAACAAAAACGGGGTCCTAATTTGGAGAGAGAGCTGTCTGCTTTCTTCCAAGGTTTTCCAGGTGCTCTACTTAAGAAGTGGAAATGTAGGAATAAACTTGATTTAAAAGTTAATATCTGTTCCTTATCGATCTCCTATGTTCTTTTTCTTTTTTTTATAAATACAGCAAAAATGCAAAGTAAACTAAGTCAGCGAAATGTGTTGCCAGAGAACAAAAGTCTAAGGGCATGCCGGCACCAATAAAATGACACACTTCATTTATCACTGTACACGGCAGCTTGCTATAATAATCTGGTGGTATAGTTTTCTAATATTATATTCTTCAACTTGGAGAATAGTTGAGAATGTAAAAATGTGAGGGACTGTGTTAAGTATAGGTTGGCCTTATTAACTGCTCGTCTACGGTATTAAGAGCCTGTAACATTAAATAGAGATCAGCAGGTTTAAGTGTTGTGTCATTTAAATTGTAGCAATCTTGCGATGCTTTTGTGCCGACGAGCACTGTTAAATTCAGCTTGACATTATCGAGGTCTGTATTGTAACAGTTAGCCATGCAGGGCCAGTGTCTCAGCTGATCAGTTAACAATATGTGTCTGCCCCCTGTGCAAGCCTTCTTAATTTTGGTTTTGTTATGAGAAACGGTCCCTCTGCTCCGGCCTTCTAAAGTAGGTAATTACACTGAGAGATTCCCTGTGGGGGATTAAAACAAATGACACAGAAAACACAGCCCTTCCCCATCGCCACTCACTCAGGCCCTGCCTCTGCTCTAAAGCCTTTTGCTTGTAATGCCTACATGCCCATGAATACACAAGCAGTCACAATAAAACACACTGGCAGCTCATGAAAATTAGTGGGGTCGAGGGGAGAGGGGTCCGGAAATGATGGGGAGGAATCACAATTTATGGACACGGTAAAACTGGTTTAGCATTAGGAGCTAAACAAAACATATGGTATTCATACAGTTTGTAAGGACCGCAGCAGAAAAGGCATCTGTCCTGCCAGTTTTGCACTGACAGGCTGCAGGGAGCATTACTCATCATTACAATCTCTGCTGGCAGCCTATTTTCATCACATTACAGTGGTATAATGAAGCGTAGCGCGCTAGCGTCCTCAGGTTCTCTGAGTAGTTCACCATTAGCACCAGCAGAGGGCATTCATCCAAGTCGCTTTATTGAACTTTTTACAGTTAGTTTATTGTATAATTAATTAATTGCTGCACAACAATAGGTGGAGTTCTTGGCACCGTAGCAGCTTTGACAGTCGCAACAGATTTGATGTGACTTGCTGTTATTGAGAAGTAGAGCTCCCTGCATTTGATGGCAATTGCCAGCTCAGTAACGTATTGTATTCAAAGATTTGGATTCAATCGATGCTGGAATCAGGCCACTAACTCTGTCTGCTCTTCTTCTCTTTGTGTCTTTTCCAGGAACAAGGCAAAGTAGGTGTGACATTCAACATTGGGACAGTGGACATCAGCGTTAAGGAGACAACCACAGCGATAAACGACGGCAAATACCATTTGGTCCGATTCACCAGGAACGGGGGCAACGCCACCTTACAGGTGGACAACTGGCCAGTCAATGAACACTTTCCCACAGGTACTGTCCCTCTTATTCCTTTGTCTGATGGATTTTTGCAAGAGTTAGAGTTAAAATTATAGTTTTAAAACCACTGGACACCACCTATTTGTTTAAGCAAAGGGCACCACCAAGAATTCAAAACCGCTAATACAAATACATTCACTATCTTCTGTTCTTCTCAGTAAAACGTCCTAGAAGACTAAGAGGTATGCAGTCGCATTAGCTGGCACACACTATGCTCCTGTGGCAAGCCACAAAAGTCTACTTTCATGCCCTCACACCTGACTCCACAGGAGAGGAGAACACGGCGCTAGAATCTTTTGTCTTGCAAGAGGCATTAACTGTGCAACATCTGGCCAGTTCATTTCAGGAAAGGGATTGAAAGGCACCAAGAGGCATTTGGTCGTTGGGCAAGCAAGGAGAGGATAGAGGCAGAAACCAAGGGTGGCCTGTTGGCCAGATAAAGCTGCTGCCTGCCTGTATCTCTCATTCCCAGGTCAGCAGAAGCAGCACAGCAGCAGAATACAAATAGGGTCATCAAACAGAGCCCGCTCCATTTGGAGGCTCAGGCACTCCCTTCATTTGGCACAGAGATGTGCCGCTCAGCTAGCTAGGTGAGAGAGCGAGAGAAAGGGTGAGAGAAAGAAGGAAGGAAGGAAAAAATCCTCTCCCGCTTCTACTTAACAGTCCATTAAATTAAGTTGGCTCTCCTGGTCTTTGATATCTGTGTCTCCACGCCAGCCAGCTTAGGAGAGGCCACCTTTGTTTCCTCGTTCCCTATTACCCACTCTTCAATTTCACTTAGTCAAACAGAGCAGACGCACAGGGAAGCAACATGGGCACAAAGTGGAAGTTGAGGCAAGGAGAAGTTGGGATGACAAAAGATAATATGAAACTTCATTGATCTCTGAGGTAAAATTGTGCCACAGCAGCAGGACATAATTGGACAGAAACAGATGTAGAATACATAGACAATGTTGAAGATTAAATGGTGTTACATTACCAGATGTGGAGCCAGTGTGATCACAAATGTATCTAGAAATACAAATGTGCATCACTATCTAAAATAGGGATTTTTTTCCAAACACTGGAAGAAAATAAATACAAAATGCTGATGCTACCCGATGGTAAGGAGCAAACAAATAGGAGTTGATCCCTTTCACTTTTCAGCCCTATGTCTCAGCAGCCCTACAGCATGCTCCTAGTTGCATGGCTTCACAGAGGACAGGGCAGCATCCTCTCCTGGCGTGACCTGGCACGCTGTTTTGGTTTGGTTCAATGCCAGCGCAGGTGATGTTAATCCCTTCTGTCTCTGGCTTTCTTTTGCCGTTGGCCGTCTTTCGCTTTACTTTGAACAGATAAAGTTAGACGGGTTTCATAACTGTGTTTCAGCCACACTAATACTGGAAAACACTGAGAAACTCCATAACATGTGGCACACAACATGCACCCTTAGAGACGTCTCCATCACGTACACATTCACACTCACGTACGCAAACACTCGTTGAAGGAATTGAACTAATCAGACAAATGCGACTGCATTGTTGCACAGAGGTAGTGTTTGTCATGTTCCTTTAGATCTCGGGTAGATAATAGATAACCCTTACCACCTTCATAATTATTTCAAAGTGCCTTCTGCATCAGCGTTCAGTGGTTGTTTTCTCAAGCTTCTATCAATACATCTGTCAATATCTATGATTCAAAGCCAGCGTCCATTCAGAAACCACTGCTAAATGGCCATTGGGTTTGCGTCTCAGTTAAAGCAATGCACAACAGAAAGAACTCTGGCTTTTTAGCTTTGGATTCCTTCCAAGTGATCCCATTGAGGTTTGTTCCCTTTCTGTCTGCCTGCCATTGTCTTGGAATGGAGTTGAGGTCGGGGGATCGAATGCGTGGTAATTTCTTTTTCTCTTCTGCACAGGTAATTTGCAGGACACTCAGTGATAGTAATTCAACGATGATTGATTTTTTTTTCCACCTTCCCTGCCTTGTAAAGGCATTGTCATCTCATGAGTAATTACACGTTAGGGTGCAGATTCATCGACTGCTTTCTCACACTCCTAATGCTTAACTTGAAGGCAGCAGCCGCCACAAGGCTCTCAGGCAGTTCAATAAACAGTTACCGGATCTGGGCATGCCCCCCTCTCCCTGGTAGGGAATAGGTGAAGACAAAGGTGTGGGTGGATTGCTTGTCATTCAGAGGTGCTTGCAAAAAGGCCTGGGGCATGTAAATTGGACATCTCAACAGCAGTGTTTGAAAAGTTGGCCCACCAAAGCATAGAGGAGTTAGAATCTGCTTTAAATAGCAGCATGACGTCTTTACACCATAACCTGCTTTTAATTATTAATAGATCAAAGTTGGGTCAAATTTATACACATTTGCTTTGTCTTAGGAATGGCTTCTTAATAGATAATTAGTTTTGTCCATGATTCCCAACAGTTATAATAACATTATACTTATATAAACAAAACTCCAGGTTAGCTCAAATTATTTGGAAAAGAAAACAAAGATAAACGGTAGAATTATTACCCAAACTGGCCATTACACATCCATCACAGTTTAAAGAACCACTTTCTGGTTCAACTTTAACCTACTGTACTTGCCATAATTGTGTGCACACCGTTTCCTTGTGCAATAAGAGATTATTACCAACATTTCAGGTGTGCTTACCTTCAAATGATGTGGTTTAGATCATCTAGCTAAACCCTGTGTGTTTTTTTTCATATTTTATTTTATTACAGTTGTAATGTAACAATTTCAAAATAAAAGACATACAAAACAATATGAGGAAAATTAAACTAGATGGAATAAGTCAGACAATTGAAAAGGTAACATAACTAAGTCCTCACTGAAGATGTTATCACCATGCTTACATCTCAGGAGCAATGTGCAAGTGACACAAACAAATAGGTCATGTTTAATAGCCCACTGATTCTTGAGATAAAGGACAAAACATGTCATAGATAGAAAAGTCTTATTTATGTTAAAAATAAAGAAATTCATAATAACAAAAGTACTTAAAAAGTTACATGTGAAGGAATTGCGTATACTCATGACATTGATTTCATATTTAAAAAAATTATTACAGCAGAATGTATTCAAATGCAGGCTCTGTACCCAGAAAATACATGTATTTAGCCTGTCCTCAGCAAGCAGTCACAATGTCAAACTGCCAATAAAAGTGTTTCAAACTTCTACAAACACATAAATATACATATCAAATGAAAGGAGAGCATCAATAACATGAGTCGTCATTCCTAACACAGTGTCTCCGCTGTTTTAGCAATGGCAACCCAAGTTTGGGGGGGATTTTCTGTTTTGTCTTTATTGATGGTTCAAGGTGCACAGAGGGCAGAAACAAAGGAAAGAGAGTAAGGATGATGTGATAAAGATCCTAGGCCGAGGATGTCATGCCCACTAAGCCCACAAGACATCTGCTTAAATGTCTTTTACGTAACCTAATATTTAAAGGGAAACTCTGGTATTTTTAAACCTGGGCCCTATTTTTACAAATTTTGGGGTCTAAATGACTAATACTTATCAAAGGTTTTGGAATTGGTCCAGTAGATCGCCTCCACCAGCATACGTGAATGGCAATGGCTGCAACGTAATCCTTGGAAGGCAACTGCACCATGAAAAGTGCATACCGGAGTTTCCCTTTAATCTACACACAATTTACCGAGTGATTATCACAAACAGGTTTACAAGATAAAAATTGTGCATTTTAATGCTGGGACTATTGAAAAATAAGACAGAGAAGGATTTCTGCGATTCATAGTCCCATTCTTCTATACAACAATATAGCCACACTGATCCCATACAGAAGCATTTCCATCAGACTTCTGCAGCTTACACGTGTTCTGTGTTTGTTTGTGTGTGGGCGTTGAGTGTTTGTGTGTGCTGACTGCTTTGTCTCTGCCTTTCTCTAATTATCCCCCCCACCCCCCCTAAAAGTGCCCTCTCAGATCTCCATTCTTTTTTTGTCCTCAAATTCCTTTTTATCCGCGATTCTCATCCTTTTCCATTCAGTGTTCATCAGGGCTGTGCATCTCTCCTACAATCGTGTGCACTTTTGTGACAACCCACATTACTGCAGGGGCTTGTCTTTGTTTAGTGAGAGGGTTCCAATTTCCTTATATAACACTCCGAATCCCTGTACTCTTTGATTTTGGATTACATGATCTTTTTGCGCGAGTTTGAATCTTTGAATCAGAGAATTACTAGACCGAGCCAGGCAGAAACTGTGCATCACACTTTGCCGGAGCTGGCCGACATTCAGGCGTTGTCTCAGATGAATGACCATTGGCCTAACTACTCTGCTTGGGCCTCGGGGAAAGTGCGTCTGTGTGTGTGTGTGTGTGTGTGTGTGTGTGTGTGTGTGTGTTCCATCATTTGGGGTGGGCACAAGAGGAGTTGCTCATAATGAGAATGGCCTTGTGTTCATTTTTAGACACACATGCACTCAAACACACAAAGACCTTTATCCATGCACTGATGCACACAATGTTACGACACCTACCACCTGAAACAGACACAATGAGCAGCGCTGTTTCAAAATATCTGCCAATCTTTGTCTTGAAATACAGACAAAACAATTCCTCGGGAGCGAGATAAATCCCCACGCGTCCCTGGGGCCAAACATGATTAGCCCTATCTGAGGCACAATCTCTGTCGCTCTCAGAACTCAGCCTAAGCTGAGTGTAGAAGCCGCCAGTCTAATTCATCCTTTCAACACCATAAATTTCAGAGCGACCTGATAAATGATGAATTTACTCCCTGGCTTTGTCTGACGTCTGAGAGAGAATGGAAGGAGGATAGAGGGAAAAGCAAACTGGAGAAACAGAGGGACATGGGTGAATAGAAAAGAAATGCAGCCACTGAGGGAATACAGAAGCATTTAATGGAGTAAATGACAGGAATGAGTTGACAAAAAGGAGAAAGAGCTGACATATAGACAGATAGATTGGTAGAGAAGAAGAGAAAGGGAATAAAGAGTGAGTGAAAAGTAGATAAACGATACCAGAATTGTGGCTGCCGCTGAAGAGGCCTGATTCAGCCAAGAAGAGCAAGGAGGGCTGATTGCATTGGAGAGAGACAGAGAGAAAGAGAATAGCAGGGGGCAGATGAAGGAGCAGAGGATAGCTGCATGGCGGGCTGAAGAGAAAGAGAGAGTAGAAAGAAACTTGGGTAGATGAATGAATAGCCAGAGAGAGAGAAGGAGAGACAGAGATGAAAGTCAGGTGTAGATTGGAAAGGAGGGGGGTGGTGCAGGATATTCATAACCAGGGGCTGCAACAGCTAGCTATGGAGTTGAGCTGTGGAATGATGATTTTTGGACAGGGCTGCAGTATATCAAATGTACTCATCATCCCCAAATGGAGAGAATGCCAGGAGCCTGTCACGGTAGCCATTTTCACAGTTTTGATGCGCTCTCAGCACTGGCCCTGTGATGGAACCCCAGTGAGATTAGTCTGGCGAGCAAACTGAATAGAAGCGACCAACCAGCAGATGACTGTCACCGTGCCAGTGTTTGTGTTGACTGAATAGCTGCCACCAAAGGGGAAACATTTAGACATTGTTTTGGCTGGGAGAAAAAAAAATGGGGAAGTGACTGCATTAGGGCTATAAGAGACACACGCACACTCAAACTGTGTATAAACACAAAAACAGCAGCAAATTATAAAAGATATAGGTCTTTTGCAGGATTGAACAGGTCTGCATTCAGCCACTCAGCTGTGCATGCAGCAAAATGTGAAATATGCATGACGTATTCTGAAATACAGTGTTACAGAATAAATAAGAGGTTTTCCAGTAATGTTTTAATGCACATGTAGATGTTTATTAGAAAAAATACTTTGAGTGAGCAAAGTGTGATTGCCATCTCATCTACATGTATGAATAGAGATTAAAGCCCCTGAAAACTTGGTTTCAAATTCAAAACAAAGTTTTTCTCATCAACATTAAATATTAATTATTAAATAAGCAACTAGTCTGCTTCGGTGTGGGCATGGTTTTATCCGATTTGACTGACAGTCAACATAAGCAAGCAATCTCGCAACTGTCGACACATTTTGATTTAGGTATTGCTAAATCCTGATTGCTGCAAATAAGTACATGACTTCACCTTTCTCTAACTGAACCTCACGAAAACAGAACTATCTCATGTGTAAGAACCAAAAAAGTACCAATCATCAAAGTCATCCCAAATCTTTCAAAAACTCTGCTTTAATGCCAGTACTATCAAATCAAACTGCCTTTCTATGCAAAACTGATAGACAGATATCAAACACATAATGGTGCTAAATTGCACTTTCCTCTTTGTAGTACTGAAAGGTTGATGAAAAATCTTTGAGGGAAAATCTGTCCACTCTGCTTTGAAAAAAAAAAAACCTTGAAGGGAGAGTGATTTTATAATAAACAATAATGCTTTTATTGGCAAGGTTATCCATTCTGGAGTCACCTTTAGAAATTGAACATCAAATTGACAAACTAGAGAGATTTTTCTCATTAGTTGGACAATTAGCTTGTGGTGTATTCATTACAAGGGGACTGTCACCTCATTAATCACCTAGAACAATGTAAGAGCTATACCTGAGACCATGCCATTAGCAATGCACGGCAAGCTTATACCCCCTTCTCTCAGTTTCAGACGTGATTTCACTCCAGCTAAGTGACAATATGAGTGACGGTTTGTAGATGCTTGTTGTTATTCCCTCCCCAATCCTCAGCCTACTCCCCCAAACTCCTAACCTCTCTCCGTCCGTCCCCTGGTTTCACATACAACCATCATGCCTCCCTCTGTGGCCCTTGTCCAGAGGAGAGTGTATTTGGCTGCCACCTGATACCTGCTTGAGATCAAAGGAATGGGGAGGGAGTCCTGCTAGTAGCTGATTAACCTGCTGGCGCACTGCAGACACAGTCCTTTAGCTTCTTGAGCTCCCTTGCAGCCATATCCACACTCCTTCCCAGCTGGCTGTAAACTGAGCACTTGGCTGTTTTTTCTCTGAATACGAACGGAAGAAAGGAACGATGGAAAGATAGAACTGAGAGGAGGAGAAGAAACCGAGACAAGCTTTTGGTTTGCCTAACTACTTTGGAGCACAAGTGGCTTAATGAATGGTTTAATGTAATTGTGGTGTGTTCACTCCTTATGTACAATCATGATCAGCAGGTGAGAACAGCAGCAGCAAACAACTGAACCAAGAAAGAACATGAAATAAGATGCTCTAAAAGATTTGTGGGTATAAGGCCAGTCCTCCCATTCATTTGAACGTCGGCACTGCGTTTATGCTGCGGCAGTGGGAACCGCAGGGGTTGCAAAAAACAACGCAAACAGAATAAACTTTTGGAGAAACACAACCGACGTCATGCTGCGGTGGCCAATCACGAAAGCCGGCGATCAGACCGGAATGCGCCCAGGTGAAGAAGAATTTTGTTTACCATGTAGCATTGTAGCATTCCACTGTTTACAGAGCAACTGTGAAGATGGAAGAGAGACTGATCGATCGCCGCCGTGATGACTGTACATCAGCCCTAACCCTAATCCTGCCACGAGGGAGTACAAAGACATTAATCGCCGTGCAGTCGCTTGGCGTTGTATCGCTCTTTAACTTGGGATTGCTTGTTAGTAGTGCTACAATCAGCATGGGCATGTAGTGACACTCCCACACCGCCACACAACCCTGCGCTAATCGCCACAACGCCTGATTTGGTCTGAATGCAGCCTAAGGACGAGCATGATATTATAGCCAGAAACCCTATATCACGTTCTTAGTTAGGTGGTAGTGTGTGTGTGTGTGTGCATGATGTTGTCAATAGATAAATCACCTGAGAGAATTCTAACAGTCAGACTAGACACATTTCCAGAAGCCCTTTACTCACAATTATGAAGCCTTGCCCTTTCACTTGTGTTATAAACGATGCCGTACTGGTGCCTTTTTTTTCCTCCAAACACCTTCCCACCTGGGTACTGAGTGACATCGTGGTGTCATTCATAATTCTATACAGGCTTCACAGTCTTTTGTTATACCTCAAAGTATTTGAAGACAGAACTGAACATCTCAATTCTCAGTGTCGACAGACTTGTGGCGCCTAGCAGAGGGAATGCCTCTGTGACTGTCAGACAAGATATTGCATCCTGGCGCTTACACAACGAGAAGTCGTATCATGCCAGAAATAATACTAAGCACACATACAACATTCCCTGTAAAAGGCAGTCTATTATCTTTAATTCCCATATACCTGGAACACGTTAGCCAGAATAGAATAGAATAATCTCAGAATAGGGGAATGTGGCAGCTGGGGTGTAGTGCTTTTCTTTTACCCAAAAGGCCTCCCACCATGTCAGTAATGATCTCATTTGTATGCATTGTCCTCCTCAAATCTGTGTCACTGTGGGACTTCCCTCCCAGTAGGTCTGCAGTACTTCAATTTGCCACTTCCTCCTCCATAGTTGCCCCCCCCTCCTCCCCGTGCAAACCTGCTACACGGCTCCTTCCTTCCAAATAAGCTACTAAAGCGAATCATTCCTTGGCCCTTGAAATGTAAAAGCAGGTGGTGTCCAGTGGGAGAATTAGTGCACATTAATTACCCCCAATTTGCTTCAGAGAAAGGCAGGAAATGCACGTCTACCTTTTTAACCACTTGATATCTCTTCTTTTCTCTTTATTATGTAATATGATGAATGTATTACAGGACTTGTTGTGTAGACTGTGATATATTTCCTGTGTGTTTTACCTATTCTTGCAGGTTATTTATGATTGTCTTTTCCATGACAGCTATGGATATGTGTTGTGCTTTTAATCCATGGATATGTTGTTAAATATAGGTGTGGAGTGTGCTATATAAATGTGAATTTTAAACATTTAAACTAAAGCTACTTGGGGGGGAAAAAAATCATCATAAAGCTTTTATAAATATTTCTAAACAAAGATAAAACTCATTATAAACCACTGTATAAATGTGTGATGTCTGTTGCTGTTGCCAACTGTTTCAAGCTGTTTTATTAAACTTTCAAACTTTAAAGGCAACAGCGACATTGAGCGCTATCAAATGGCAAATAAGAAAATCCCGTTCAAATATACCCGGCCAGTAGAAGATTGGCTTCAGGAGAAAGGTAAATCTTTATCGAACTTCTAGAATGTTTTTATTTTTATTTTCTGTCATTTCATCGGCTTGTTCCCTGTCAACCTCTGAGAATGAATAACCATCCCTTAAACCCTTTAAAAAAACAAGTAAAACAAAGCGTTTTTTGTTACTTTTGATTCTTTCCTTTGTTTTTATTTTTCTTTTCTTTCCCCTTTTTGTCATTGTCATCTTTTTAAAATTTTGTTGAATCATGGTGTCCAGTTAAAGGGACTGGAAAGAGATTTTTTAAAAAGTGCAACAATAAGATTTTAATTATCAAGTACTCCTAATCTTTTTTTTGCAAAAAAAAAAAATGACTAGGAGAAGGCATTATCTATGCTGCAACAGTAGGCCGATTGTTTTGAGAGGAGAATTAGCTCCCTTGGCTCAAATCCTCTGCAATGTTTGAGAACAAACTAATCAGTGGGCATATCCCCCTGAAAACTTTCCAAACAGCAGGTGCTTCTCCCTGCTGTAATTTATCTAATTGCAGTTATACACATCACACACGATAAAATCCTCACTTGTTTGGTGATGGAGAGCTAATTGGAGCCTTTTTGATGACAAAGCGTCCCAGTGAGCCTGCCAAGGTGCACTGCTCCCTGATAGAGTTGTGCTTTTCAGTCACTGAGATGATCAAGTCAGCACCTCGTTTGTGTTTGAAACATTGGCGGGGGTTAAAAAGTCTGCTCCCCCTCTTCTTCTTTTTTATTATTATTTTTTTTTGGTGCGTATTAAATTTTCTTGCTCAACATAATATCATTATAAACTGCATTTAAAGTTCATTGCACATAAACATCTTAACCTGATTATAAAGTCCCTTTAACAACCGCTAAAACACATACAGGTCTGAAAAATCCCATTACTGCTGCATGCATGACTCCACACATGCTATTTCTTTTTCGCTTCTGTGATATGAATGCCCTGTCCCTGTCATTCCATGCCCAATGTATTATGTATTACAATTGTGCAAATGCCGGCAATATAACAAGCTTGCAGTGCTATGTGTCTGTAAATTATACAAATGAGATTTTTAATTATGATTCCTGTATTGTGAAAGTTTGGTGTATTTTCATTTCATAATTAATGCATGAGCAGTGTGTTTTGACAATGATATTTAGGCGTCTTCTAATGAAATTCACCATGACATGTTGTGAGTGTGTATTGCTCACACCTTATAATAATATGCCAAAGCCTGTGTATACATATTTATTAATCATTTTACCGTATGAGTCCACTGTTTTGTCCAGAGAAAATTAAGAGTGCCTGTGGAACATGATCCAACTCATTTTTCAAATATTTTTTTTTACACCTGCATGTGTTTGCCCCCTTACGATAATGCTGCTATAGCTGCATAGTGTCTGTTGTTTTCAGCATTAGCTGAATTAGTCTCTTTTTCTTGTATATCAAAGAGAAGGTTAACAGTGCGTATAGCTGCACTCTTTTAAAATGAACAGAAAGGTGGGGTTGTTGAGATACTGTGGTTTACTTTTTTCAGTGTAAAAGCATCTTGCATTACCATTACACCTTTCATTTTAACTGCATTCACACTCATTTAATCAAGCAGTAAATCAATAGTGTTAACAGACATGTTTAGTGTTTGTTAAAGGTTTCCGTTAATGCATCTATCTTGCATTGAAAGTGTAGTTCCTCTTAAAGGTGATGCATGTCAAAATTAGAGCTTTTTATGACAGCTTTATGTGTTTGTTAGCTCTGATTTTTCCGTCATGAACATATTAACTCTCTCTTCCTTCCCTCCTGCGCCAGGCCGGCAGCTGACAATCTTCAACACCCAGGCCACTATCTCCATCGGGGGAAACGACCGGAAGCGACCCTACCAGGGCCAGCTCTCCGGCCTCTACTACAATGGCCTCAAAGTCCTCAACATGGCCGCCGAGGGCCACGTCAACATCAAGGTGAACGGCAGCGTGCGGCTGGTGGGCGACGTGCCGGTCAGCAGGGGAGCGGCACGCACCACCACCTCAGTGCCACCGGAGATGTCCACCACCTTTATCGAGACCACCACCACACTCTCCACCACGACCACCCGCAAACAGCGCTCGCCACCCACTATTCAGGTAAGGCTGATGGCTGATGGGAGATGAGGAGAGATGTGTATGCTTCTGAATGTGTGTGTGTGTGTGTGTGTGTGTGTGTGTGTGTGTGTGTGTGTGGTGAGTCATTGTGTGTTCCAATTCAGAGGTGGACGTCAAATGTTTCCAGTGTTTTTACCTCTGACCTCTGTGAGTTCCAGTGCTTAGAATAAAAATAAGGGATACACATGGATGCCCTTGAGATGTTCAAGAACTACAGTACACATGCTAACGGAGCTAATGCTAACGTTTTGTGTGTAACCCACGTAGTTATAGGAGATTTGAGTCATGCATTTAAATAACTTAAACTTATTTTAAAGGAATAGTTCTTCACTTCCTTGCCAAGAGTTAGACGAAAAGATTGATACCCCTCTCATATATATGTCTGTTCAATATGAAGCTACAGCCAACAGCACAATGGAGTTATGTGCCAGACTATTTCTTGGTCGGGACCAATAACATTCAGGAAGTCACTGCACCCTAGCCAAGAAATATCCTAGTACATAACTCCCTGTAAACAATAAGTGTTGGTACGGATTAAACAAACAAGATATAACGTGTTAATTTGTGATCTTTAGAGGTGCTGGTATGCTAAGCTAGGCTAACTGGCTGCTGGCTCAAGCTTCATATCTACCATACAGACAAGAATCTCGACAAGAAAGCAAATAAGTGTATTTCCCAAAATGTCAATAACTACTCCTTTAAACCCAATTGTTTACCATTCAGAGTGTAGCGTAGTGTGGCGTTCAATTGCATTTGTCCTTGTAGGAGATATTGATGAGTGGAACTAGAATACGCAGGCTAAATGTTTTGTTTCAGGTTTAAAAATGTGACAAAGCCAAATGTCAAAAAACAAAAGTCCTCTTGCCTCTCCTCCACTATTTTATGTGTTTTTGTGACTTTTTTGTGACTGTGTGTGGGTGGATTGTAGCAGCGCTGCTTTTTTCCCTGCTTGATCAGTCAAGGTCAGGATACTGTATTTCTCATTCTGTTGAGGATTGAAGTGCTGCTGTTCATTGAGGTGTGCAAAGCCAGCCTTGCCACTGCTCCCTTTCTCCACATTTCGCTCTTTTTCTCTGTCTCTCTCTTTCTGTCTCTGTCCGTCTCTATCTGTCAGTCACCCAATCCAGACCTAACAGAGGCCTTTCTCCAATACGTCCCGAGTCCAAGCCAATGAATGTCACCGCCGTGCCAAGAAAGTAATCACGCCGAGCAGTCCTTTGAAACCCAGAGGACAAATTCAACCATTCGTTGTTCATATTAAAGCAATAACTCTCCCTGGGCGGTGAGACAGGGTTGGGAAAGAGGTTGGTTGGTGGACGACAGACAGGGACCACTATTATCAGCCTTTTCACCTCGACAACAGATTGCCTGGCGTGCAGCAATGATGGCCCTTCATGTCAGTGCTGACACTTGTATGTCTCCATCAGTGTGGGGGAGGCCAGAGAGCCGTTAGAAAGCCACTAAATACCCTGTGATTTGGACAGAACTGACAAAGAAAGACCCTTATGTGGGGGGTTTGAAGGTCTGGAGCAAAAGCGAAGCAGTCCATATCCATTCTGTCTATGTGTAGCATCAGTAATCTGCGATGATGATGACTGAGCTGAGATACATTACACCACCGTCTCTGGCACCATCAACAAGGTCACATCAGATAAGAAAAAAAACGTGGCATCGCTGGGAAAATGGCATTTTGTGTCATAGGCTATTAATATCAAGGGAAGTCAATACAGTTCTGCGTGCTATGAAAGAGCTTTTCTACAAAGCACTCTCCTTTTCAAGGTGAATGATGATGCTATATCTTTTCTTCAATACCCAGGATGTTAGATGCCAGGCGATGCACTTTGGCAACTTAACAATAGAAATGTAGTTTTTTGCCCTCACTAACTTTTCACTTTACTTTTGTATTCCTACTGATAGCGCGCCTTTTTTCATTCTTCTTCTACAACCTCCCATGGCAGTGTCTGCTTTGATTCACACCGCTGTGTCACAGAATTTCATTTGCCAAGGCCTTTAATTTTACAGTTCCCTAGTTGGCTGTCAAATACCGTGGTGTGAGAGGTAAGGAGAGGACCTGTACCAGTTTGGCAGATTTCTCCACCCCTCAGGGTAGTATAGGGGAGTTGAGGGAGTTAGGCTATCATTAGTGATGTACTGCAGTGCTGAAAGAGAGCTATAGGCATCTGACACGGTGCTGGACTCGAGCATGTGTGCAGCCGTTTTAGGAGTAGAGGGTGTGTGCGCACATGTAGACTGAAACGTGTGTTTAGGTATCTCCTCGCACATCTATTTTTGGCCCACTTCCCCAACACTAGCTGTTTCTTTTTCAGAGGTGAGAAGTGACAAGTCCCCCGACATCTCAGGATCAACAGAATGAGAGACAGGGGGTGGGAAGTGGAGAGAACCAATCTCACGCTTAATTAATGATAGCTCCGCGGGGACGTCCCGACACGACAGACACGTTTCATTTTCTTTTACTCTCTTTCTCTCTCTCTGTCACTGTGTTACTTGGCCACTCTGTAGGTCAGGTGATCCACTGGGGAACCAAAGACTGGTTGACAAACATTATTTAGGGGTCATTATTTTAATTTTTTATTTAAAAAGAATATTCCAGGAATTTATTGATTTTTGTTTTAAATATTTTAAAAAAATAATTAAAAATAGGATTTAGAAACACACTCGTAACACTAAACATTTAATGCTTTTTTTACTCAGTGGATCGGCAGCTCATATGCATTTTCTCCATATTTTTCTCACCACTTTTTATTACACCATGTACATTCAGAGAGAGAGAGATGTGAGATGTCCTCATTACAAGAGGACAGATCAGAAAACATGTTTACTGTAAACACTGTCTTCGTGCACAAAACACAACAACTTTTGGATGTGTGGGGACATAAAATGTGGGTACATTTTTTTTATTTTTGTATGTTTTGAATTAGTAAAATTGGAAAATGAATAAGTCTACTACTAGTGTTGTACTGCTTTTTGAAACACACAGTCCAGCTAATTTCATGTTTGTAGGAAGTGCGCTCAGGTACACGCACAAGGATAACATGGGATTGGGAAGCTTGGAGTTAAAAATAAGTAAGTCGACTATTACAATACAGGAAATACACACAAATAAATTCGAACAGTAAGTTTGTATACAACACACCAACTCCAGTTCTTACAATGATTTTAAAATCTCAATCTTCGAAATTCCACTTACAAAGTTGAAAAATAAATGTAATTGCATCAGTTCTAGCAGTTCAGCCATAATCAGTTATACATTTATTTATTGTTTTATATGTTTTGCATTGAGCGATTTTCAGTTGGCAAAGCAATACAGACAATTTTGTAATCTATTTTTCTATAAAGTTAAGTCCAATGCTGTCTGAAAGTATAAAATAGAAAATCACTGTAACAGCGATTTTAATGAGTTTTTGCCACGTCATATCCGTTTCTTCATGAATATAATAAATGGTCTGAGACCTGGCTTTAGATATGTGAACAACCTGGCTCATTCTGAAGATCACACCCACCACCCATCCACAACCTTGATCTCAAAGCCTGCATATCTTCTGAAGATTCAACCATCATTCTGCGTTTCATCCATTTAGCAGTCGGGACATCTCTTTGATCATGTGCGTCAGAGGGGGATGACTAATGCTAACCATGTTAGCTATAGCTCCATGCCCTTCCCCACACACTGTATGTGGCCATGGTAATGCATGCACACAGAAATGCTAACATAATGGGAAGGTAATGTTACTTTTTGCACTGTTAAGATATGCACATTCAATATCTGCTCTTCATCATGCAGACGTAAAACTGAGAAGTTCACTGTGAACTAATCTCACACTCTCCAAAAAGCCTTTTTCTTTTCTCCATTCCATCATCATAAATATTACTTAGTCCTTTATTGACTTGGCAAGACAAGTAAATAAGGTCTAGAAAAGGAGCAATGCAACGGTCCATATATATAAACAAGAATAATGGAATAAATATTGTCCTGTTATAAAGCTGTTTACTTTAGGCAGTGTTTTAGTCTCTTACAGACCCCTGCCTGCGTTTATCAAGCAACTTGTTCTCTCCAAAAGAACAAACAGTTTGACATTAGCTTTGTTGGCTGTCTGAGCTCCAGTGTTCAATAAGTGGTTTGTGTTGAAATTTAAATGGCTTGACAATTAAGTTATGCAACACATAATTAAAATTCTACTAGTAGCTTGCAGCATGAAAAGCCAGTAAGGAGGACGAGAGACAATTTCCCATTAAAGGGGAACTCCACCTATTTTATACATCAAAGTCTGTTTAGAAGTCTTGTGGAGCACTACTACATATGTGGGGGAAAAAGTTATATAACGTCTTTTGTGGCTCCACTGGGAGCTGTACAAAATCTGATAAATTGCCTCAAGTGATGTCACGTCGGTTGGGTCTGAAAACTACAAGTTCAAAAATGAAAAAAAATCTGGGGGTGGGGAGTCAGCAAGAAGTGAACTTACCAGACCTCTGCAGCCCGCTCCTCATCTCTGCTTGAGGCTAGTGGCTCGATGCTACATTAGCCGCTACTAGCATAACACACCCGAATCTCCGACAGAGCTGTAGACTGTCGAGTTGCATTGTGGGTAATGTAGGCACCAGGTTTTGACCAGAAAGAAAAATCTGTGGAATAAAAAAGATGTCATCTTGCTATGCTGCATCAATTTTGATACTTTTTTGTTAACCGTCCATAAGTTAGTCTGACAATGTTAAAGGAGTGCAACGCTAAATCTGTGAAATACTCACCGCAGTATTCTTACATAGTTTAATCTATTGTATATCTGTGATCGTTTACAATTGTGTCTGAGACCTAGAGGCTTGCAAAATGACTAACCACATGCAGATGCCCCAGTGACACTGACATTAGAGGGTATTCCCATAGACATTATGTTTGATTTGTATTTGTATTTTTGTGTGTGTGTGTGTGTGTGTTATATTAAGTGTTTCCAACTCCATTAGTGCTCTGTACCCTGTTGCCAAAAAGCAAAGTGAGCCAAAGTGATTGGCGCTGTTAACTTACAGTAATTGAAACTGGTGTTCCCTAACTTTTTGCTTTGCTCCTGTTAGTC
This sequence comes from Macquaria ambigua, assembly GCA_008360985.2. Classification (NCBI taxonomy): domain Eukaryota; kingdom Metazoa; phylum Chordata; class Actinopteri; order Centrarchiformes; family Percichthyidae; genus Macquaria; species Macquaria ambigua. The sequence continues at coordinate 318,782 of VMKM01000190.1, forward strand.
ATCTTGCAACCCCTTCCATTTATCTTGTGCTACCACTGACTTAAACAATTCAAAGTTTTGACCCTAAGACTTGATTCTGGGTTTGGAATAGAACTGTGTATTTTTACAAATTCAAGAAATAACCCATGAAATGTCCTTCCTACTTTAAGACTTTGCTAGCAGCCCTAGAGGCCTACCCCTTCAACCATGCTGGGATACCTTTGAGTAGGAGTGCTGATGTTGTATCGCAGAAGTTCCTCACTGCAAATTCATTCATAAACCCCATTTTGCTCTTTAATCCTGTTGATTATCAACCCAGGTGATAGGTGATAGAAATGTCTGTCTTACATTTACTCATACCGGTAACCTAGAATGTTTGGAAGCTCCTGAAGAGCAATTACAGCAACACTGAACTTCACTTAGGGATTGGGAAAAATCACAATAAAGTGAAAAAGGTACAGCTTGATAAGTGGCTACCTAAGCCCTTCAGCTCTGCAGAATTCTGGTTGAACCAAAAAATGGATTTTACGCTCGCTGGTTTGATGTGGATACTCATTTATGCAAGGCTCTCTATCATGGGAGATCAACGTCTCTCGTTCTCAATTAACTCGCGCTGCTGGCCTGAGATGTTTGGGAACAATTAGGAAAGGAGGCTGCAATCTAGAGTACCGTGGGGGAAAACAGCTGAGGGAGAGACACTGAAAGTGATTTGCATGGTTGCCATGTTAAAGAAATTGCCTGCGTCCATCATCTTCAACTGGCCTGGTGCTCAGGAGACGGGAAAATGAGAGGTAAATTGTTTGCAGTTTAATTGAGCTTTTTCTTCTTCTGAGAAGCGGGAAATAATGCCATATCGATGCGCTTGGATACACATTCCATGATGACAACAATAATTTAACGTAGAATCAACACAGATTCTTCTTTGGCACAGTGTGATTTCTGTATTTTCAGATTATTTTCAAGGTGTTTTGATAGATTGTATGAGGTGGAGGGTTACAGGAAAGTTTAGAGAGACTGGGCAACATGCAGCAAAGGTCATGAACCAGAATCAACTTGCACCGTTGCAAGATAAGATTTTGCACACTAAGCTACCACAATCACACTAAGCACCATTTTTTTCCTCCCACTGTTTTCCTTGACTCACTTCTTTTGCTCTGCCTATCTCGCGTACATCAGGGATGTTGCTTAACGCCTGGGGATATATGATAATCACTGATTTATTCTCTCTTCAAGAGGTAGTGAGGAAGGTGCTGTGCAGCATGCTGCGTGCCTCCACGTGGTTTTCTGCTAGATGATGTTTGATGAGTGTGTTCATCTGCTCGTGTGTGTGCGCGCGCACAGGTGTGTGTGCAAGCATGAGTGTGTGTAGGTGGATCTGCTCCACTTCTCCACCTGCTGTCAGTCGTCGTTTCTTTTCAGTTAGTTAGTCTCTGTGATCACCTTCCCTCACAACCATCGCCCAGACCCGCCAGTAATTGTGTAAAGGTCAAACTAGTTTGCAGGTATTCCTCGGGATGCTTCCTTTATCCCTTCTTTTTTTCCACTCTTCATCAGTATCTGTCTTTGCACCTCTCTTTCTGGGTGCCCTGCTAGGCGCCCTGGCTCCCAGTGAATTCTGGGTGATGAATGCTGGAGGTCCGCTATTTGCTCAGTAGGTCCAATTAAGAGACAGCAGACTGATGGGGACCCTGCTGGTGTGCGTGTGGCTCATTAAAGGGATAGACACACATACACATGCATGCACACAGTTTGTACAAGGATCTCTTAATCTTCGTCTCACACGTCTGAATACACGCACAACCAAATTAAGCTACTGTTACTTGCATATATTTTTGCACGCACACACATACTCAAAAATCTGTCAGCCCTGTTGCAGCCACATCCACTCACATTGCCAGAACACAGAAGCACAATATCAGAGGACTTTCAACGTGGGATGCCGAATAGTCCCCCGCCCCCATCAACATGACAAACTCATTCCATCACTGCCGTGGATTGTCTGTCTTGTCAGTGTGTGTGTGTGTGTGTGTGTGTGTGCAACATTTTGTTGTGACTTTCTTTATGAATTTTTCATGTCACTTGGTGTGCAAGAGAATATGTACAAGGAGTTATTTCCATTAGACTTCTCTGTGTGAACGTGTTTGTCGATGTTTGCAATTTCATGTTTGTATGTCATGTGTTTGTGTGTTTGTGTTTGTGTTTGTGAGTGCGTGTGTGTGTTCAGGGCAGTTTGTCTCTCAGTGTGTGAGAACCAGCAGCTAGCTCTAGGGGTTTTGAACCACAGGGGTTTTTGTAATGGATGTCCCCCATGCCTCAGAACACAGCTTATATAGATCCTCTGGGAATGCGTGTGTGTGTGTGTGTGTGTGGAAACCTGCTGTCTTGTCAGCCTCCACTGTCACGACGGGGCACTCGCACACCAAGGGGCAAGCAAACAGCACACATCAGTTACACACACATAGTGCAGCGGTTTGTTTCTGAGCTGACCAGCAGGACATCAGCACATGCTCTGGGTGGTATACAGGCTCGCCTTATGCTGCATTGCATCCAGAGATGGCTGACTGGTTATAACACAATACACCTGTCCAACTAATAACTCAAACCTATGACTGAAACAACAAAGTGACACCACCAGCCTAAAAGCACTGATGGTGCTTATGAATGCCAGTACCAACTATGCAAATGATGAAATGCAATTAACTTTAACAGATCACTACAGTCAAGAGAATTTAAATGCCTTATAATTATACATCATATCTGTCTTTGAGTTTAACAGAACAATTTTGAATTAAAAAAAAAAAAAAACGTCCCAAATGCTATTCAAGGCATTACATCTCAAACCCAGATTCTTCTTCTTTTGGTACAGATGTCATCTATCCCCAAGCACATGACAGTAGACTTGCATGGATTATCAAAGTGGAACAGTCGGTATTAAATCTTGTGCCAAGACATTTTTAAAAAGTTGTGAGGTTGCTGTGAGATCCCACACTCCTGGTGGTGTTTAATTAGCTTTTTTTCCAGCGCAATGGTTCTGGGAACAAAACTATTATAAAAGTTAAACTTCTATTGCCAACACTTTGTAAGTTACTTTATATCCGACTTCAGAAGTTACTGCTTTGCCTGTTAAAAAAAAAAAACAAATATCAGTTATTTGCTTCTGCATCACTTTCTTTTGACAAACAAGATTATGCTAGTTGTTTCTCTTATTTTAGCTAGTTTTTTTCCTTTTGGTTCTGCTTTAAACGAGTATTCCAACAGTTTTGGAAGATAAATATTAATTTCATCTCTGCATTCAACACAGAGATAGCTTTGTGTAGCTCTCGCTTAGCCTAGCAGGAAGACTGGAACAGGGGCAAACAACTATCCTAGCTCCATCAAAGGTCCATTCATACAACTCAAAAGCTCAGTTCAGCATGTGTAGAAACAGATAGTGAGACATTGTGGTTTAACTAGACCAAGAACAGCTGGACACAAGCAACTTAGAAGTCCTGTCCTCATTAAGTGGCTAGCTTCACACACTTTTGTAAGCCTGAATAAAACCCAGCTGACTCTAGGATGTGGTGGTCATTAGCTTTCTAGCTAACAAGATACAACGTGTAAACAAGACATTTTCAGAGATGGTGAAAGATAAATTGTTTTTATTTTATTTTTTTGCCTGGAAAATACTAGCTGCTTTACCCTGCCTCTTGTCTTTGTGCCAAGCTAGGCTAAACATCACATCACAGAGATATCTATCTATATATATATATTATATCTATAAGACAGAAAATGTACCACAATTTTGAAGGATTGACGTAGCACCCCATCAAATGAAGCTCCCTGAGCTGTGTACTGTATGTGCTAATAAATCCTAACTTCAGGTGTGTTTGAGGCTCGAGCTACAGCAACACTCACAGACCTGGTGACTTATTCCACAGTGGCAGTAATGAATCTCTGCGCACAGCAGTACTGTGAATATATTTGCTGCCAGTCTATGATATGCACTTTGACTGTATGAATTTATGTTTGTGTGTGCGAGAGAACGAGAGAGAGACTACGTCCTTGCGAGAATTTTCACAGATCTATATATGCATTACTGTCTCTGTGTGCACAGAATGCACCATGTGTCTACTAGAGTCAATAGGATTTAATTATGTATCACACAGACACGGCCTTTGATGTTCCACAGCAATAATATGTTCAGTTTTATTGCTCAGCTGAGCTGTTAGCAAGGCCCAGTAATGTTTCTCCTCTGTGTCCACAGAGAGTTGGTGCAAACTACAATGAAACCTGTTGCTTTTAACAGCATTCAGTGAAGGATAATTATATGAATCCATGTGTCTGTGTGCGTGCATGGTTAGTCATCCTTACATGTGCGTGTAAGGATGTTGAGGTACTGTGGGAGGGCTCTGGTGTACAGTATATTTTAAATAATTCCTCTATTGGTTCGTGATTACGTTTCAACTTTCATCTTCTAAAAAGAGACTAAATCGAATGCTTAATTTGGTTTGTGCTCATTAGAAGCTGAACCCAAATGGGACCTCCGGCTAATTTGGGAGACGTAAAGCTGCCAGCATCAGCCATTACATAACGCCTACATTGATTTGGTATTACAGCCTTGAAGTCATAATAGCCTTTGACTGTGAGAAATACAGCAATATTGAAATGGATTGAAAAGGGAGATCAAAATGTAGTCCACATGGAGAGAGTGCAAGGTCCAATTTCAGCTACTTGCTTCAGACTTCACACATTCTCAATAGAAAGCCAATAGCTTTCCCAATTGAAAATATTGTCTTACTTATCGATTGCATTGTTGCAATTAGTGAGGTCAACTCAGGTTTATTTATAAAGCCCTTTGTCACAAACAACAGTACAAACACAAGCCCTCCTTGATTTAGCTAATCAACAGCCATTCACAATGTGGATAATGCATAATAACAGAATACCATTAGAACAACATTGTTTCAGATGTATTAAGTTATTCACCTCATTGGTGTTTTGCATTGGAGGCAAAGAAAAGCACAATTCATTGTGAAAAGCTTGGATTAAGTGAGCCTAACAAACTGATCCAGAATTAAATAGTTCTGTAAATCCAACTCAGAAGTAATGTGATCAGATTAATTCAGGCCTTGTTGAAATATGTACATTCATGACTTTATAACACAGATCTCAAGAGCACATCAAGCATAGATCACATCAATTCACAATGAAGACAGAGATGTTAGGAGAGATCTGTGGCGTTCACAGCAAATATTAAACATGGAAATTTGGCCGCGCTTTAAAGTCCAACAGAGAGCAGAGAATGTGACACAAGTTTGTTCCTCTGTTAAATTAGCTTGTTGCAGAGTTCTCTTGTAATCATATTATCTTGGATTCAAGCCCAGTATGAGTAATGTGGACTTCAAATTCAGAAAATGACTTTTGGTATTTGGTTTAATAATCAAAAAATGCCAAAACTTCACTGGTTCTAGCCTCTCAGATGTGAATATTTCCTGTGTGTTTTAGTCATCTATGATAGTAAACGGAATATCTTTGGGTGATGATCATTGGTCAGACAAAACAAGCAAATTAAATATGTCATGATCATGATCATCATGATCATCTGCAGATTAAACGGTAATTGAAATAATAGCTAGTTGAAGCCCTACTTAAAAATGAAACTGCATGTTCAAGATGCAACATGAAAATAACTTTAAAGTATTAAATAGGATCCTGATTAAGTAATGTATTTTCGATCTTGCGTGATGAAACCGCATTTTGTGAGAATAAACCTGATTGACCTCTGCTGGTCTCCTAGCAGGAATACTGTTACTTCATTTTGTTTGGAGGACCAGTCTCTGCCAATGTCTTGTGAGTAAAATAGAGCCCTTTCCCTTCCTGTCCTCTCCTTACTCCCCCCTCCTCTTCCCGCACGCTCTCATCTTCTCTCTGCCTCTTCTTTGGTCACGGCTTTCAGCGCAGCTCACCGCCACATCCACATGAATTCCTCACTTCCTCTTTGAAGGGACGACCACAAACGGTTACACAAACCATAACTCAGAGCAGTAATTGCCGCTCCAATTTCACTTGAGGACGGCATGGACGACTTGCATAGAGAGAAGAAATTTCCTTCCATCGCTTGTCTGCTTACCTCAGATGTTCCTCTCTACCTGTCTTTCATCATGTGACCACCCCCCGGCACCCCCACCCCCCAATCTTTCAGCTATTCTGTATGTGTGAGTGTGTGTGTGTGAGTGTGATTGTGAGTGTGTGTGTGTGTGTGTGTGTGTGTGTGTGTGTGTGTGTGTGTACATACATGTATGTGTGTGAGACTGTTTGTCACAGGGCTTCTCTGATGACCTTGTACACTGCGGCAGGGGGGTGATTAAGGATCAGGGCCAAAGACCATTCCCTTTTCCATGGGAAGATGAATGACCCTGTTTGAAAGGGGCTGCCTATGGCCTCGGGGCAATTAGAGTTTGCTGTGAGCCAGCAACCCTCACTGCTCTGTGTACAAAGGCAGGTCCTTGAGAAAAAGAGAAATACGCGGCGCGCAGCCCATTCTGCTGAAACCAACATAGCACGGTGATGGTGAACAAATTAAATGCATTTTCTTTTTCTTTTCTTTTTTTTTTTCCTCCCCCCTTTCCAGCTGTTTTCCCTCCTGCTCTCCTCGCCCAGCTCTCCTGCCCTCTTTCCATTCCTCCACAAACCTGCAAAGAAAAAAAAATGTGCTGACTACAGGAGGCCACTAAGAAAGGCCCACCGAGGGTGCTCATTCGAAATATCAATATTTGATCTAGGAAATCATTTAGCATGCGGCTTTTGCCCTACAAGTTGATTCTGCAGCTCATTCTGCTGTAATTTATCCACTATATTGAAAGGGAGGGTTAACAGCGGCACTTTTGCTTTCATCTTTCACCAATATTGGTAGTAATGAAGATTAAACATCATGCTCAACTGTTTTATTAGAATCACCACTGTGTGGTATTTTTAACATGCTTCTGCGCTGCCATTTCCATCCCCCGCCTCTTCACCCCCACACCCCCTAGTTTTTTTTTTTCTGATAAAGCATCTTATCTGTCACAGAGCAGGGAGCATGAGCAAAAAGAGTTGTGGCAGCCTATTGATAGGGATATGGCCTAGTGCCATTGATTCCCCTTGTAACACAAGCCTCTCCCTTGTCGGCCTGTCAAAGCCCAGATCGGACATGATAACGCGCACATCAGACAGCCGTCAATAGAAAGGCGAAGCTTCCGCCGTGGAGATGACTATCTTATTTTGGTACGAGGGGCCGGTGCAGTGGAGGAATGGGAATCAGTGAGATAGCGAGAAAGAGGAGATGGGAGCGGGAGTCGGCCTGACCTCTGATTTCTGTCGCTTTCTGGGCCATTTCTCAACCAGAAAAATTGTCTGCGCTATGCAGTATCCCCATCTAACATGTGTGAAAAATATATATGTCCAAGGTGACCAAGGAGCACCTCAGGGAAGAAGAAGTTGCTTTGAATTGTGTGCCTTTGATTTGCCCTTGCCTCCGCGTCGTCACTTTGATCTCTGAACATGCAACCATGTTGGATATCCATGGCAACCGACTGCCAGGATGAGGCGCTCGAGGAAAATTGATTTGTTTGGGGTTTATTCCCATCAGTACAAAACAAATAAAACTCTGCTTTAGCCATTGGGCACTCTGGCATTGTAAATAAACCTTTAAATTGGGTTTGATAGTGGGATTGTAATATGGATCTATAGCGTTGTGTCTCTTCCCTTATTCTCAAAAGGTTTCGTTTCTCAGTGTTTCCTTCACCCTCTGGGCACAAAAAAAAACATGTGAAGGTCATTTGTTATTATAAGACCGTGGTGTGTTCAGGAGCAACCTCCCGCCCCCTCCCTGATGATATGACTCAGTGTACTGTACTTAAGCATGTGTGCTTCGTTTCCCCTCGCCTCTCCAAGACACAGCACAGTTCACACTCGTATTTCATGTCATGTTTGTAACCCGGGGTTACGGGCTGCGTTTTAGCCTTTACACTGCTTTTACTGACCCAGGGGAAAACTATAGACAGTGGTCGAGTACATTACGTCTTTCTTCCCCCTCCCCTGCCGAGTGCAAGCCGCTGCTTTGATGTGCCCGATCAAATCACCGTCATGCTCAGCAGAATATTCGACTGCAGCCACAGCCGCAGCTGCAGCAGCTGCTCCTGTTACCATCCATGTATTTGAAGAGTTTTACTCCAAGCTGAAACATTCTCTGTTTGATTAGTGTGACCCGTAGACGATGGCTGTCAGCACACAATTAAATCATGGTATATTTTAAGAACTTGTTGGTTGTTAGTTGATCAAATTCAATTAGAATTGGAGAAAAATGAGCTGTTATTTTTTCAACGTTATAGCATTGTTGATTAAAAGCCTATTTAGTATTAGTTTGTTCAGATGTGATTCAATTGTTCTGTTTATCTGTAGCACACAAGTTGCAAGTGCATAATATCTTAGTAGAGTAAAGTCTGCAGGGGCTTGTTGTGCAGCTCCTCTGAGCAAGGACATGTGCAAGTAGTGATGGTTTAGCAAGCAGATCTTGAGTTCAAGTCACGTTTTTTTATGAGGCACAGGTGTGAAGAGAGGGTGTGAATGCACTCTTGCTCTTGCAGGCACATTAGATAGAATGCCTCAGTAGTTAAGCACAAAAATAAATGAAAATAATTTGGAATAATGAATCAAATGCATCACGTTCGACCAGGTGGACTGTGTTTTACTAGAAAACAAAAAAAGATTTGCCTCTATTGAATATTGGATTTTATTTGGCTGTGGAAGAAATCTGTCAGACGCTGGTTGCAGTTATCTGCTTCATGTAGCAGAGCATGGCTGCCTGCAGTGCAAGTGCTGCTGCTACTAATATGTCTGGAAAGGAGCAAGGCTAGATGTTTTAAAGTTTTTGTTTTGTCAGTGATAGCTTACAAAGAGACATCTCCTGCTCACCCAAAATATTATGAATATGTTAAAATTAAGGGATGCGTTTACAAGTCTATCTTAATACCATACTCACATGCCCATATATGTACACTGAAAGAGCTATTGGTCACTTTAATTGTTCCTCCTGTCTATACTGGCCCTGTAAACATCCCTTCCTAATGGGATTCCAGTGTAAGTAATGGGGGACAAAACCCACAGCCCTCTCTCTGTGTAAAAATGGATTCTAAAGTTCAGCTCAAGCTAATATGTGCAGCCTGAGTTAGTCATGTTTTGACTTGAAAAAATGTGAACCTCTCCATTAAAAATGAAACCCAGCAACCCAGCAATTCACATCTCACATTTATTGGCTAAGCTTTCATTCTACGCTACTCCATCACTTTGCAAAGTGTGGTAAAACATAACTTATATCATCTCTACTGGACAGGCACAGTGTTCTTTGTTTTTGTTTTTCCAGTGGTAAAAAAAAGTTTTGAATAAAAGAAGTGTTGGTTTCCCAAGCTTCAAGTTTATTGTTAATCAATCTTGCAGCCTTTTTGTTCACTCTGAGGTCAGGCCTGACTGGTGATGTAGCATGCACTCCATTCAGTTGCTGAGGTAATTGCAGCATTGCCTGTTAATGGTCTCTGCATTGCTGCTGGCTGATTCACAGTAGTCAGTCCAGAATTCCTGATTGAACACCAGAGGAGCTTTGTCGAGACAGAGACGGCCCCGGCATCTTTGCACATTCTCCATTTTGTCTTGTGTCGGTGCCATCAGTTGTGAAACTAAAAGCTGTGTATTTTGAGACCTGTCTCCCAAGGAGGCTGTCTGTCTTTATCGATCGCCGGTGTGATCCTTTTAGTTGATGTGCTGAAGTGGTCAGAGGTAAATGCTGTTTTAATGAAGTCTGGCTATTGATTTGGCTGTGGTGTTTGTTTGTGGAGTTAGGAATTTGAGCATCACTTGAAGGCAGGGTAATCAGGATAATCAGGCATGATGCACATAGCCTGTGAGTTTTTATGTACTAAAATCATCGCGTATAATTTGCTTTCTTCACATGCAGGAAGTAGAAGGCATGCGTACATATATTAAAGCTTCCCACACACACACACACACACACACAACAAACCAGGCCTGTAAATCCCACCACCCAGACTCTCTTAAAAAATGACGATGAGAGCGTTTGTTGAGAATAATTACACCAAAAACGAAATCACTTTGCTGCCAAAATATATCCCACTCTATGTTATGGAGATTTAGACAGAGAATTGGATTTCCCCAGCTGTGAAATCAGTTTTTGTAGTCCCGCTGGCCAACCGCATCATCTTGCTATACTCCGCTGTAGGCTCCCGTCACTGCATACACATGCAGCCTATGCCTTTTCCGCTCCACGAGCTCCCTTTGCATTTACAGCATCGTGCTATATGTTATTATCCACGTATCCGGTCAACTGAGAGAAGACTGCGTGTCACTTCATTGGTTCTGCGTTAGGCCAAATGCAGAAAAACGCCACGCTAAGCCGTTCATGAGAAGCACTTCAACGCAAGCCATTGTGACTGGCAGAGATACATCATATGTTTATGAAAATGAATCAGGCACACATCTAGTGGATCTACAAATGTCAGACATCACACTTCAAAGGCCCTCTTCAATTTCTCCAAGTGGAATCAAAGTCGCTTAGAATCATCTTTGACTCAGAGTCACAGATGATTTTCAATCAAACGAAAAATGAATAAATTGACTGTGAGTACGTCCTTCTACCATTTAAATGCAACCTTTACAATACATGAGCTGAGGCAGGCAGTCCTCCTCTTTCATGTGGATAGGCTCAGAGATGAAGTACTTAATGATTTTTTTTTTTCATTGCAGGAGCTCTGCAGTGCTGCGCGGGGCTTTGGCCTCTGTATGCCAACAAGTCAAGAGAGGGCAGAGATTCTTAGCATTTTTTGATGAGGCTTACCTCGGGGGTTAAAGGCCATGTCATTTGCCCTTTATTCCATTGATTAGCCTGCCACACACCTTCTTTAACACAGTCACAGTGATGCTGGTTAATGTAGGAATGTTACTAAAGCTGTTCTCAGACATGGAATTTGTAACGTTGCTGGTTTCATCTATCTGTTAAAAGTAATTTCTGGCTTTCAAATGTAGTTCTCTGTTACATAAATGCTCCATTCAAACATGACAGACTGTTACAGATAGACAATAAGTGGCACCTTGTGCTACATCCCTCTTTTCTTCTCAACCCAATGATAGCACTGCTGGACAACAGTGGTAAGTTGGAAAATAATATCAAGTGATCGATTTTATCTCCAAACAATATTTTGGGGGCGTTTAAGCCTTTATTACAGACAACGGAGAGACGACAGGAAATGAGAGGGAGAGAAAGCTGCTCCGCTAAGGCCGGACTTTAAGTTAAATCCTAAGCTGCAGAAGCGCCCCAACAATATCCACTTTTATATAATTAATGTAAAATGACATCCACTTTAAAGGAGCACATCTGGAACATGGCGGGTGTCGATAAAGGGGTACTTGAGCTCATTTGATAGGGCTGTGGGGGTACTTCAGACAAAAAAAGCTTGGGAACCGGTGCGCTAATAAATCTTATCATTTTTTAGTAGATAGAAAATAACATTCTGCTGCCTATTTTTAGCCTACAGTCTGACAGTCTGATGTGTTAAAGCAAAGTGTTAGGTTTATGGAGACTGATGGCCTGCTGATTATAGCGGTTTTCCGCTTTCCCCCCCCCTTTCACCCTGCACTGCTAGGGGAATATGTATAAAATGAATCAAAGCTCATTTTTACGGACTGATCCGACATGAGAAGGATCTCCTCTACAACTTAGACATGTCTCATTACAGTAGTTCATGGTTTATTCAACTGATTTTATTTTCTTTGTGCATAAGAAATGAATGAAATTACAAATGTATTACAGTGCTCTTAAGAAGACTGAACAAGATGTCTTTTAACATCTTTCTCTGCACATTTACTGTAACCTTGTGTTGCTGCAGCCTTTACGTTTTTTTGACGTTTTTTTTTCTTCACAGCATGACTGTGTACAAATAGTCAAATATTCAGCGGCAGAATCATACTTATTTGGCTTTGTGTTCATTTCAGACTAACTTTGGATGGAATTATTTTAAATACAAGGACGCATCGCTGCGTGTAATTACCTCTCCTTTCATCCAGGTGTTCTGCTGTTACAGCGACACTCTCCCTGTCTAAAATCTTTGTCCTGCCAATTACCAACCCAGTTACTCATATACATGGCAGAGAAATTGGCGTTCCCCAGGAGAAATCTATCTAGCTGGGAGAACCAGGTTTCTCTAATCCCCTACCCTGATCACCGAAACCACGTGTTTACATGATGTTTAGAAAATCAGCTTACTGGAGAACTGTAACCCAGTTACTTGTGCGCATGTAAATGTGCTGAATGTGATGTGATTCAATTCAGGTTTGACCCATGTTATAATTGTTCTGGTCATGTAACAAGTTCCGGCCTAGTCAGATTACCATGGCAACAATTACAAAACATCGTCATGACACATTTATATAATGACGTGCATGTGTGAAAGTCTGAAAAGGGGCTTAATAGCCAAACGCATAGGCTGTGGATGCATGTGCTTTGTTAGCAGGTGAATCTCCGTTGTTTATTTAATTGAATAATTAGCAGGCTTGCTAAAATACTAATAAAAGATCATTTATTCAGCTAAAGTTTGTATTTGGAACATATAGATGGGGGTGTAAGACTCTGCTAAGCTGCTGCATCCAAGGCAGTGAAAATGTCTGCTCTGTGCTGAGATGCTGTCGGCATCAGCTGCAGAGAAATGCAGCATGAATGGACAGGAGAAAGGCAGTGTTTTCAGTTGATGTTGGGTTATGGTGTGATGGTCTCGGGCTGAAATCGCTGAAACAGACTTTGAAGTGGCTCGGGTTTTTTTTTTCCATCTCTCTCTCTCTGTGTCCCTGCCTCCCACATCTGCCGCTATCATAATAACAAGCAATAACCCTCTTTCAGCAATAACCAAGACTTTTACGCCCGTAATGTGGCTTCAATAAATAGTCATGTTTACCAAGGGGCCATATTTTACAGCAATTTAGTTTAGAGCCTCCCCTCTTGCTTTTTTTTTTTCTTTTGCCTCCTCATGCTGGAGTACAGTACATCAATGTGGTGCATTATGCACGCATTAACACATTATCAAATGTACTGATACAGAAAATAGCACAGCCCATCACGCATAATCACGCTACACATTAGGAACACGCTTTGAAAAATCTACTTTCTCACTGTGAGGTTTGGCAGACCTGCATGTTGAACAGCAGCATGCGGGCGTTTGCATGTGGTAGAGGTGGACAGCTTTCTCTGGGCCCTGTTGAAAGCAGCAGCACAAGCATGGGGGCGCGTTTCATTAGTCTGTCAAACTCAATGATATTTAGAGCCCCACACCCTCGGCCAGGACTGGAAAACTCAATCAGCACTCTGATTTCATAACCCCCGTCCTCCATGGGTCGACCCGAAAAAGAGAAGGGAGGTGAGAGGGGATAAATCAGAATTGTGGGAACTGGAGGGTGCAGATAATCCATCGCTGGTCCGGGTGTAGCTAGCAAGTCTGCCGGCCCATCCCTCCCTCCCTCCCTCCTTCCGCACAAATCAGAAGCCGGGACAGTGTTGATCTGTGAGGGCTTGGTGGGGCCATTGATTGTGGACGACAGAGGAGGAGAGGGGCGATAAATAATCGGAGGCAGAGTGCGGAGGGTGAAGGAAAACAATTATCTGCGGAGGTGGAAAGCACATAAAGTGAAGAATGATAAACACTGTGAAATATGATTGACTCCAAGTGATATATGGAAGCCGAAGGACAGGCGGAGAGGTCTGTGTGTGCAGAGATATCCTTGAATGGAATGGCTGTGGGCAGTATAGATGAGGACTCACTATACGGCTCCGGGCCTAACCACCTTTTCCTGTGCATGTGTGTGAATGTGTCTCTTTCTCCGCAGACGACGGATGACATTGTTTCGTCGGCGGAGTGCTCCAGCGACGACGAGGACCTGGAGGAGTGCGACTCCGGACATGCAGGTGGGATGGGTGTGTCGAGTTGTGCTTGCTCTGAACCTGGTCTATTTCTCCTTATCTTTCTTTGATTTGCTACCGAGGAGCCTCTCCTCTTAGCATCATGTCCCATGGGAGCTTCAAGTGTAACTTCAAAAAAGCCCTCCGAAAAGTAGCCACTGCGAGAAATATACACTAGTGTGAGGGGTTCTCAGTGTATATCTAAAGTTTAAAGAACTCTTTGGAGATGGATGAAAGCAGTAAGAATCAAGTTTCCATATCTTTAGCATGCTCTCTGTAGGTTTTAACTGTAAATAAGTAAATGCATACATCTTATAGTCAGCCACTGTAGTTAAAGCTCATACCTTTCATCTCTAAAACAAGTTACACTTAGCTATGGGGCCACTGGTTGCAGACATGAGGAAGCGTTGATACTAATTTTGTTCTCTCAGCATTCAGTCGAGAGCAAAACTTTACTCAACAAAGTACGAAATTAGTATCAAGCCCCATGTCGCCCGCACTGATGCTTCAAAATGTATCTGTCCTGTACATGGTTGATTTCCTCTTGCTGTGCGTGTGTATGCGTCTCTCTTGACAGAGGATACATTTTGAGATTCTTTCGAGAACAAAGATGCTTTCAGCATAGATACTGTGATATGTAGCAGACTAACTGCAACAGAGCCTCTTCCTCCCTTCTCCTACCTTCTTCTTCTTCTCTTGTTTGTACCTCTGTTTCCTTCGTCGGAGGCTTGCCTTACCTGAAACATTCTAATAGAGAACAGATATCCTCGAATTTCTGTGCGCATCGTCTCTCTTCCCTCCTCCCTTTACACACACAAACACACACACGCACACACACACATATCACTTTGTGATTAGATCAAAGTGATGAGACATTCACTCAGTGGAGTTTGAAAGTAAAAACAGAGCTGGAAATAAAACCGCAGATTTAAAAGGAGTGGTTATTTTGAGGCAACTTGGGTTTGGACGGCTTTTGAACAAGCAGCTGTCAATCACACTTGTGCCCGGGAGCCGTTGGCATATATCCTAATAGCATGGAGTAAACCGGGAGGAGTGTGAGCTCTATTGAAACTGGTTCAGTATGTAAAGCGAGTCTCCTCTTAGGCACTCTGGAAATCATTAACAGCTCAGGCTATTTGATTGCTTCACTGTCCTTCAAAGCGCCATCACAGCGGACTAATTGATGCCACGGTAATCTGGCTAAATATGGCTCAGCTTAGCAACGAACATGTGCCCACTTTTCACTGCTAATAATAAGCCCAAGTTGAAACAATGCATTGCCCTTTCACTTTATCTCTGCCCGGAGAACGTAGCAGATAATTGGATATTTATTTATTTTATCAGAAATTGTGCTTTACTAGATATTCTGCTAGTAATATTACGATTTTCCTCATATCTGTGAAAGTAACTCATTTACTTTGAAGCTTTATCGCATTGTAATAACGTTTGTTTCCTTGAAATTATGACCACATTTAGGTCCTTGTGCTTATGGCTTTTTGATGTGAAGAGAAAGCCATTTTCTCAGTGCCTCCGTGCAGTATTTAGGTTCTTTATCTATAAGCATGAGTTGTTTTCTTAAGTCAGAGATTATTGAAATTGAATGGACACATTTTTACAGTTTGTGCGCTTTTTTTTCTGTTTCCGTAGACTATTAAAACCCCAAACCCAAGTATTCTCAAAAGTTGAAACAAAGCGTAGCGTAAGAAGTTTTACTAAGAGAACATGGTACCCTCCCCTCATATAGTGGCAACATATGTAGTCATACACACTCATACATACTGTACATTTCACCATGTTGACACAGAAATTCATATCCTCATTCCTTGCCCCGCTTCCAGTCGTATGAACAGTTGCATGACATGATGTTGGTTTCTTTTCTGTTGCATTTCGTTTGGGTTTTTTTTCTCCTGTGATGCACATATGAACATCTCTCTTCTGTATCGATTTGGACCCAGCTGCTGGGTTGCTTAAGATTTGAGCGTTTTGTTTTGCTTTACTTTGGGGCTGGGGGTGGGTTGAGTGGGGTGATTTTATTTTCTTGTTTTGTTGTGGTTGTTGTTTTGTTTTTTTTGTCCTCCTCATCATCCGCCGTCCATCCTCCAAGCAAGGATAGAGCCACTCCTCCCGTTTTTGCCTCATCTTGTGCCGCATGAACTTTTGGTGGTTGGAAAATTCAAAGTTCTCCTCCTCATCGAGTTTGTGTTTATTTTTTTTTTTTTGTGCCATATGGCTTCTAAAGAAACATCCTCCCCCCATTTTCGATACAACATAGGGAAATGAACGGCAACAAAATCTTTTCTTGCCATCATCCTTTTTTTGGCCTTGTGCAGGCAACCCCATTCTGTCTCAAGAAAGTTGTGTGTGAAAGAATGACTCCCCGTCCCTCCGGAGCGTTGATCCCCACCCCTCCCCCCCTCCATCCCGACTCACCCACCTTCTTTCTTTTAGCCTCTCTGCATATACATGTCTGTTTGAATGCAGATGGCATAAAAAGACTTTTATTGCCACAAAGTATATCTGTTTTTCTATTCTATCTGTTGCTCCAAGTAGAAGGCTTTTGTGGCATGCACATTGTACTAGACTGTATCGCAGCTCTATAGACTAACTAATAATCCTCTCCCCCCAACTCCCCCGCTTCTGCATGGATATGATTGGCATCCATTTTGTGTGCTGCTTCTTCTCCACCCATAAGACTCAGGCTAACCCCCCAGCTGGCTTTGACTACATGTCAGTGGGTGTGTTCGGGGCTACAGCGGTGGTCCTGCGCCGCCGCTGTTCCCCGCGGCAGCCCCTCCCTCGGAGGCGTCTTGTGTTTGTGCTTGTGCCTGCTGTCTCTGTCAGTGCTCCGTCTGTGTCTGCCAAGCGGCCTGTCTTGTCTGCTGTACGTGGTCGTCTCGTGCTTGTGTTGTCTGTGTGTTTAATAAAACTGTTAAACCTTACCTTTTCCCTTCCCACGTGAGTTCCACAAGAGAGCAAATAAGGAGTGTGCAGTGAGATATTTCTTCTTGACCATTTACATGACACGTTTACACAACTATTAGTTAAACTGACAATAAAAGTATTACTCTCTGCTAGAAAAAAACTACTACCTGGAAATCACTCGTGAAAAATATGTGATGCTCCATTTAGAGAACAGCAAATACAAAGTCAATTTATGATTAATTTCACAGTGATTAAAAGATTAAAAGTGTTGCAGCTCATCATTACCGTGTAATCAGAGCAAATGTGTGATTAATATGTAATCATATTTTGGTAATTGATGCAAATGATTTCCACAAATCCACAAGTGCGAATCAGAATGTTTGATTTGTACATACAGTGCCTACCAGTTGCTATAAATCCTGTAAGGCATAATATTAGTGAGACCAGATGTTCATTTCAATTTAGACTCATAACAAACACATGTAAAAAGTCCAAGTTTTACTAGGACTAACCACTGCTAAAAATGCATGATAGATCTTTGTCACAGCAGACATTTTGACTTCTCATAGCAGAAAAAGCACAGGTTTTACTAATAGTAATCATGATGGCTTTGCTCTATTTACTCTTGTGGTACAGGTAAGCTGCGTCAGGGAGACAGTGTGCACGATCCCTAGGCCCTGGGACATATAAATGGAATGGAGCCATCATTTTTATTATTAGTTACGCCTGTGTTTTTTCCTGCTACAGCAATTCAACATGTCTGCCAGGAGAAAGATATATATCAGAGGCTCAGTCCTCATTCCTAAATGACATAATAGGTTGTCAGTCAAGGCCTTCCAAAAGGACCCTTAAGAACATTTTCTAATCTGCCACCTCTAAGTTTAAGGTGGTTAAGTTTAGGCAACTAACGTCACTTGGTTAAAGCTGCTCTAATAACAATGGATTAAATGATTGAGTGTAATATAAAAGGAGTTGCTCATCAGGACAAACCCACAGAGATTTACCAACCCGACTCACTCTACGGAGCGTTTTAGCCTCTTTTAGCTCATTGTTTTGACCCACAACTTCACTGTTTTGGTTCACTCTCACCGCTCTCATCGACTTTGTTTCCAGCAGCAGCCACAGGCAGCAGTTTACGCTACCTGACCAGCACCGAAACAACAAACGGGCAAAGTTAGCGACTACCTAGTGAACGTAGTGGAGCATTTAGCAGCTAAAGAGCCAGATATTTCCCTCAGGAGTTGGTGGTGACCAAAACAGAACTATAAGGAGAGTGAATATTGGACTTTTTTCACCAGGTGGTCAGAAAACACGACTCCAAATGAATGATAATTTTGCTCCGTGTCTGCTGGATGTGTAAATAAGCAACAGTTCGCTTACACATTCACCATATCAACTTTATAAGATGAAAATATGTCAATGTTGTGTTTATAGCTTGTTGCGCTGCCCCCAAATGGCCAATAAATCAGGGTTAGGGAAAGGGGAAGATTATCACCTTTGTCACGCCTGCCTCCACACCCTTACTTTTTGCTGCACTATAAGATTGTTAAACTTCTTCCTGCATTGCTGCTGAGCATAAACATACAGGTAGGTTGTTTCAATCGGTTTAAACAAACAACCAACGCTGTCATTTCTCTAGAGAAGACAGCCTCCAACAAAACTGTTGCACTCTATGTGACAGTCAAGCAGATCGTAAAAAGAGTGTGTATTTAATAAAAGGGCCATAAATGGTCCTGCATGCGCCATTACCCTATCAGCCTTTGATGAAGTGGAGCACAGATCAAACAGATGTAATGTATTTATAGATGTCTCCTCATCTCATTGGCTTTGGTGGGTAAAGTGTTGATCTGTGGCTCAAATTAATGTTAGACTGGCAGCATGGATGTAATGTTGCAGGATTTCTTCATTGCTGTATATGAAGTGCCCCGACACGTGTAGGGTACAGAATGAAGTATGATAGGGATGGATCACTGGGTTTTCTTGTGGCATCAGCTATGGCTTCCGTCAAGCCCCATTGGGCCGGCTGTCACTTCAACACAGGCCTCAGATCAGTTTAAAGGTTATTCAGCTGACACATGTCCGCCAAGTGCAGAGGTGCAGCCTAATGGCTGTACAGCAAATCGACCGGCTGACAGGGGTGAGTCGCCACGCCTGCTGGAGATGCCAATTTAAAACGCCAGACTGCGCCCAGCCTCATGATGACGGATTAGGAGCTATCTGCCATGCGCCATAGCTTCAGGACGCCACCAGAAGAGAGTTCCTCCGCCAGCCAGAGGCAGTTCATGCATCCTTACAGGGCAGACCTCTCCGCTTGCTGAAGTTGTAAACGTAACATCGTTCAACTTTTAGGATGGAAATGAATTGGCCATCAGTGGGAAATTAGACCTCCCTCGGCAGGGGTGTGCACAGGCAAGATAAGATAATATAATGGCAGGGTGAAGTGCTCAGCTTTTTAAGGTACATGTTTCTAGAAAACTCAGCCATTGCGCAGGGCACCAATATAATCCCTGGCATGTCCCTTTAAGTGTGTCCACACTGAGAATATGTGTTTTGCTGGCTCTCTGGTAATCAGCTCCCTACCTGTGGTAGGTGGAGGTGAATGAACCTGCTACAGCAGGTCTCTGGGTACAATGCACACAGCCACAATGGGATTTCAGGGCCCCAAACCACTGACTCACCCACAATTTGCAGCGTCGAAATACCATTGACTCAGTTCATCCATGGTTGGTGCTGGTGCACCGGCTTTCCGCTTTTATGGTGTAGCGGCATCAAATCCCTGACACACCATCGGGATTCATCTCCATTCGGAAGCCTCAGCAAATGCTGGATGGACACGGGGATCAGGCCAGGAGAGAGGAGAGAGAGAGAGTGGAGGGAAATGAAGAGAAAGTGCTGCTCTGAGATTTCTGCATCTGTAGCCTCCGAGCTGCTGAGGTAGTCAGTCAATCAGCCATTTAGAAGTAATATATTTTTTCAAAAGCCAGCACAGGCATGCAGTAGATAGTCTTTTACCAGGAATGATGAAAAGCAGAATGACTAGAAAATAGTAGTTTGTTTCATGCCTTCGGTTTTGTGGTTTAAAGAGATAGGATCAGTTTTCCTCATTGATGCAAAGGCTAGCCAGTAGGCTCTGGTGCAAAGAAACACTTGTTAAGCTGAAGTCCTCCTGACTTCCTTTTGCTTAAAAAAGAAAGAAAACAGAGTAACTGGCTGTAGGTCTAGCAGAGTGGAGAATTATTTGCCAGGGAGGCAGGGGCTTAGAATAAAATCCCCCTCCATCTTGACGAGTGAGGAAAACAAATGCAGTCTGGTTAAGCAAACCCATTAGAAAGCGCAGTGTTTGTCTGCTTCAGAAATGCAGCAAGATGTGCAACGCTTGGGCAAGAGCTTACACAGGATTAAAGTGTTTACCAAAACATCAAGGTCCTCAGCTCTGACTTTACTGGAGACCCTTAGCTGCGGCGGGCCCCCTCCCATCCAAGCGTTTTGTTGATATAGCGCAAAGCTAACAGTCGCCGAAAGCTGTTAGCCAAGAATGGAGCAAAAGGATGCAAACAAGGCCAAGACAACAAGGGCAGAGTTGGATAAATAAAGCCTCGGATGAAATCACATACCCTGCACTGGTATTGTTTATTTAACAAGGCAAGGAGTTTGACTCTGATATTAGAATATTATCTCAGCGATGCAACATGAGCAGTAGCTGTTAGTCGAAGAGAAGTTCACACACTGCAGTCATACAGTAGAATGCCACTCTAGATCATGTCAGACATTAGCGCATTCTCTGCAGCGTGGTCGGACAGTCAGGAAATTCACATTTACAATGTCCGTGTTGATAATACACAGTCAGTACAGTGTCACAGATGCCATACTTCCTCAATAATACTTAACTCTTAGACCCAGTTTTGCTTAATGAATGAGGTTTCTGTAACCAACCTGAAGACAAATGTGCCTCACACATCTCCTTTAACTCCTACAGAGACACAAATAAACTCGCCACCCTGTGCCCTCTTGTGGAACTCCTTCCCAACACGGTGTTTATCTGTCAAACGAAGGCTGTTGGTTATGCACATAACACAAAGCATCTAAACAGTTAATAAAAAAGTAGCTCATTAATTATCACTCTACTCCCCCTCTTGATTAATTAGCGAATGCGGTGGGCCTAAATGCCACATCATGCTGGTTGTATATCACCCATGGTGCACCTTCTTCCCCTGTTAACTGCTGATGAATGGTTTCTTTGCCTGAGAAAATATCCCACAGCCCTTGGTGGCAGTGACCTTTAACTGACCTCTGACCCCTTCTTAAGCCCCTTCCCCTATCTGTCCCATGGCTTGCTGTATTGCTATTGTATATTACTCTCCCTAAATGCAACTTACTTAAGCATGCATTAACCCAACTTCTTATAGTGGAACTAGAATCCAAAATAAAACCATGTCTGATTGACCTCTCTTTCTCTGACGTACATCCAGATTGCACGCCCTGTCCTGTGTTTTAAAATACTAACAAGAGAAATGTATTGAAGTAACTAATAATAAAGTCTTTATTATTAGTTAAACGAAGGTGGTGACACTTTGCCTATAAACTGTCCCCCCCCTCTCTTTGTCTGCCTCAGTGTGTGCTTTCTGGTTGTTCATCTTTGATAGTGTGAGAAATTTATTGCCTTTCTTTCTTGCTTGCTAATCTGTTTTATTTTTGTCTTCTTTTTTTTTTTTACATATATGTTAATACACATATATGTGTATCTATGTTTCTTTTCTGAAAATGTTCAAATTTTAACTATCTGCTAATTTGCTAAGAATCGCTATTGCCAATGTTTTGATGATTTTTTTCCCCCCTAATTAGAATGAAACTTCCTCTTTTCTCTATGAGTTAATTGCCATTTCATAAACAACAGAAGGTTTTTTACGATTGGGTATCAGAACCACGCAGCGTTCAAATTCACGTTCTCATAGAGAAAAAAGAGAAGACACCTCCAAAGTAGACCCTCACCACTATCTGTGAAAACTGTTCCAAACTGTTTCTATGCTGATCTCTAATATTTTCTTGTTATTTAATAGCTATCTCTGATTGAAATTTGGATTTAATCAATGAATGAGTCGATTGATTTTGTGCATGGCAAAGAAGTTGCAGCTTAGGGTTTGTAAAACTGTCAGTGTTGAGAGTGCTGTTCTCTTTTGTAGATGGGCATGTATATGCTCATTGTTTGTATATCCCCATCCCTTCCTTACAGCCAAAAGCTCTAATGCCGCCCGACCGCTTCGTGCCGCCTTTACATGGACATGGCAACTGATGTACACGTTCACCCCCATCTATGTCATTTCCTTCCTAGTATGTTCATAGGTCCCACCCCGTCTCACACTCCCTCCTCCCAAACCCTTTACGTAGAGATTCTAAGATATGTACAGTCATCCATTTGTTCATTGCTGATGAAGTTAAAGTTGAGCAAAATAAAATATAAAAGATAAAGAGTCATCTAATCAGGCTGTAGATATTTATGGAGAGACTTATCTATCAAAGCAAGAATTATAGATATACAGTTTTCTTTTTATACAAAATTAAATGAATATCAAAAGAGCAAAAAAAAAAAAAGATATCCTGAACAGAATGGTGAAGATTATTTTTCATGTCATGATGTGTGGATGTATGTGTTGTTGCCTCCCTGTACCATCCTGTCTAAAAAGAGAAATATATACTAATTAATCAGAAATTGCTAAAAAAAGAAACTAACCTAACTTGTCCAAAGGCATTCTTACACAACTTTCTTTTGTAAATTTTTTTTTTCTTCCTGCCAAAATCATGCGGGCAATTTGTTGATGTAAGTTGACAAAACTGATGGTATGCTTTCTTCCTTTGAAAACTGTTTTTTTGTAGGCTTTTATGATTTTCCGAGCTGACTTTGTTTTTACCTGTTTTTTCTACTTACTTGTTACTAATCCCTTTCTGGATAGCTCTATCTGTGGCTTTACTTTGTGAATGTTTTTTACAATGTTTGCTCTAACTCTGAACTCTTTTTGCAATGCCTTAATTATTATTTCCGTTTCCTTCATTTCCGTTGTGTTCTTTTCTTTATTGTTCCAAAAGGTTTGCATCTCTTTATAGTGCCCTGTTTGTGAGCCTTTGCAATGTACAAACAAGCCACTTTGGCAAGAGGATAAGCAGCTTCAATGGACATCTGAATGTTTCAAACTCTTTGTAGTAGTCAAACAACAGGTTTAACCAATAATGTGGTATTAGGTGTTCCATAATGGATTAAGTATAATGAGTGGCTGTGGAAATGTTTTTAAGCACCTAGGGTCCTTCAGTCTTACACTCTTATGAATAATATAGTAATACCACACTCCAAAATGGAGAACACACGCTGTTACAAGCGAGATTCTCCCACCAAAAACTACAAATTGGCAAACATTCATGTCTCATTGAACTGCCTGGTGACTTTGTGCCATTGTGGTAACTGTAGGGGTCAAAAGGCAAGAGGCTAGGGCAAGTAGGGGAGCCCACTAATGCTGAGGAAAGACAAGTTCCCTCCATTTTTTATGACTTGAGTGGTGGCGTTTTCTTTTGTAGATCAGTGTGTGACGCTTTGACAGACCAATCAGGTTTTTAAGAGGCCTCTCAGTTCAAAAAGGCTGCCTTTCCCTTTTTAGTTTTCTGTCATTTTTCCACTTTCTGATGCAGAAGTTGTTAGTATTTGTTCGCCCGTGTAGGTCAATGGGGTCAAAAAGTGCCTCTCTGAGCAGCTATGCGAAACACCTTACAAACAGTTTCTCATTTCAGACTTAGTTAACTTGCTTTCAGGCCCACTGGTTTGCACTTGAATTGCAAACACATGCTAATAGCCTCTGCTTCTTTTTATCCACAGAGCGCATCTTTTGGATGCTCAGTTTTTGAACGGACTAAAGAGGATTTACACTTGAAGATAAATGAAACAAGCCTCTTAAAAGCCTGAACTAGTCATTTATGTGGAGAAATATGCAGCGTTATCAAATAGAACTAAATATAGGGCCACAGTTTGTGTGGCGTTACACATAATTCACACTTCTTTATATACAAATGGTGAATTATGAATATACATGCAGCACATAGAACATGATAACCATGAGTAGTTTATAGTGCAGTATAAATGTAGTCCTGATACAGCCTACTGCTGTCTGAGAGCGTGTAGAATATGCAGGAGTCAGTTTAATGTGGCTCACCCTTGTGCATCCCTCAAAGCCTTTTGATGCAATGTATACTTTATTTATGGCTGTTGTTTTCTTTCAGTTTGGGTCTTGTTTGGTTCTGAGTTTCATTGTTTTTGCACTGGTACGGTATTTTCTGTTTTCTTTCTTTGTTTATCTTCAGTTAATTTCCTCCCTACGTTGAGCTTTGCTTTATTCGTTCTTTGGTTACCGATTCTTTTGGTGTTTGGCTGCTTCTTGATTTGCTGATGGAAGACTTTCTGCCGTCTGACTGCTGTTTGTTTCTCTGTTTCACTTTCCAGGAGGGGAGCTAGTCATCCCCGTGCTAGTCGAGGACCCCATAGACATCCCTTCTGTATCCACCCGTTCTCCCTTCATCCCCCTCCCCCCAACCCTCCGCCCTGTCCTCACCATTATTGAGACCACCAAAGAATCCTTGGCCATGGCCACTGAGGCGGGGGTACCTTGCTTGTCGGACCGAGGCAGCGATGATTGTGATGGTGGTGATGATGGTGATGATGATGATGATGATGGCATGGTGATTTCGGGGTTTGGCTCTGGCGAAGCTTTCGACTCTAGCCTGCCCCCGACTGACGATGAAGATTTTTACACCACCTTCTCCCTGGTAACAGATAAGATCTTGACCACATCGGCCTATGAAGGCGGCTACAAAGCCCTCGCGCCCAAGTGGGAGGCCAAGGACTTGAGGCCTAGCAAAGCCTCTGAGGCAGGTAGGACTACACCCACCTCGCCTCTGCCCGACCCCCGGGGCACGCCGCCGGCAGCGGCGGTCCCCTCGGACACGCCACCCAAGCTGCCCGCCGGGAAAATGAACAACCGCGAGGTAAAACCCCCGCAGCCGGACATAGTCCTGCTGCCCCTGCCCACGTCCTTCGATCTGGACGGCACCAAGCCACGGGGCCCCTTCATCACATCGCCCATGCTGCGCACCGTGCCAGCTGCCTTGCCCACAGTTCCCGGTGTGGTGCGGCGGGTTCCCCCGGGGGCCTCAGAGGTGATCCGGGAATCCAGCAGTACCACGGGCATGGTGGTGGGCATTGTCTCAGCCGCCGCCCTCTGCATCCTCATCCTCCTCTACGCCATGTACAAGTACAGGAACAGGGACGAGGGTTCCTACCAGGTGGACGAGACGCGCAACTACATCAGCAACTCGGCGCAAACCAATGGCGCTGTGGTGAAGGATAAAACACCCAGCGGCAGTGCCAAAGGCAGCGCCAGTAGCAAGAGACCGAAAGACAAGGACAAGGAATATTATGTATAGATATCAGAAGTCATTTCCCAACACATAGAAAAATAAACTGTTTGGAACAAAGTTATAAACATTTTGACAGTACCATATTGGCAACTGTGATTTAAAAAGGATAAAATCTCTTGAGAACTCAAGACTTACTGAGTCACTGAAACATTTACAAAAGAACTTTGGCTTATGGAAGCACACTTACTATTGTAAGCATTACAGAGAGACAATGCAGTACAACTTCACCGGGACTCAGCGTGGATCTTTTTAAGGAGTCCCTGCTGGAGACATTTGGCAGTGTGAATAACATCACTCTTAACATCCACACGACCCCAAGTGACTGTCAAGAGGTGTGTGATCCTTGGAGTTCTAATGACCTTGTCCATTGTAACCCTGTAAAATACGATCACTGTCATTTCCGCCATTCTGAGCATGCATGTGAGGTGTATGTGACGTGGTGCTGGCATCTGTGTAAGTGAGGGACCTCAAGAAACTATGATTGTCGGGAAAGTTGGAAGTCAAAACATGATTTCACATTACAAACGGTTTCATTAAATGTAGCTTTCATGGATGCGATATGAGCTAAAGTATATGTGTACTTAAAGCTGTCTTTTTATTTCTATTTTTGGTTTGTTTTTTATTTATTCATTTAGTAAGTAATTTATTTATTTATTGAATTTAGGTCTTTTTTTGAAGGATGATGTCCAGTCAGGGTTGACTAGGCAGTGCTCAGTGACCGCTTAGCAGGATGTGATACAGTAATGTATCTCAATATGTTTCTCTCCCTCCCTCACGTCTCAGCTAAGGATTGGACTGCTATGCATGGCATCCAAATTCTAGATGGCGTTCAAGCGTGCAAGAGTGGATCCACCAGGCAAAATGCACAACACATTGTTATTTCTCTGAGTTTTAAATCTCTGATAGCGTTTTTCTTTGTCTTTCATTTCATTTTTTTGGTCCAGTTTTCGTCACATTTCCTGAGATGCTTTTCAAAAATGCATTATCATAATTTGTGTCTGGCAGAGATTTAATTGTCGCAATCTTAAAAAAGAAAAAAAATCCAGGCTAAAGACTTACTCCAGTGTGAACAAGTGTGATTCTATCTGTTGTCACAGATAACTGTGTCAAAAACAGCAAATATGTTTACATATTTTATTACATCATAGCCGTTGTGCTTTGCAGGTCAATATTGTACAGAAAATTCAAGTTTCTGTTGACTTTGTTAAATCCTCTTCTTGTATAGACAGACCATTTGATTTGATTTTACTGCTGTAGCAACATGACAAAAAAAAAATCATTTTTGTTCTTTTGCCAGGAATGCCTGGAGATAAAAAATGATGTGCACAGGAACATTTGTTTAGGCGGGGAGAAAATGTTGTTAGATTAGACGTCTAGTCTCTCTGGATGGTGTTTCTCTTCAGTCGCATGAATATTTGACCATCGGAAGCTGTCAATCTAATAGAAAACGCCTCCCTCGGATCTTGTATTAGGGACTCCTCCTTATTCAGGAATTACTTTCATCATGTTATTTATTTTTTTATTGGAAATTTAAAAAACAGAACAAGAGAATAAAGACAGATTATGATGGATTTGGAGATCTATTGCTAGCACCTTACTGACTTACAGGTGTTTTTTTCTTTCTTTTTTTTTTTTTAACTCTGACGTCAGTGTTCTCGTCTGCTCAACTTGTCTTTTTGCATTTGTTTTTTTTTTTTTTCTGTTATTGTGTAGCTTAATTTCATGTCTCATTTTTATGACATTCTCTTCTGGCAATATGTTGTTTTTTTATGTCATTATTTATTGCTGAAGGTATTTGTTCTCATTCTTTTTTTCATTCAAAATCAGTCAGTGTGTATGTTCACTTTGATTTTTTGTGTTGGTACTTTTTCGACCAGTTAATTATTATTGTCTTTGCTCCTTTGACTCCAAACAATTCCCAGAAATAAAAAAATGTTGTTCCCAAACTTTTTGGATGTTAGACTGCGGGTGGCTGTCACTCACTCATCCATGTTGTGGTGTAAAGGCAGGAGAAGACACAGCGAAGAGATGGAGATAGATACAATTTACGCTGGAGACTATTCACCGAACCACAATTTCTCATCCATTTGCTATCACTTCAATGATTTCCTTTTATACCAAAACGTGGTATCATTTCCATTCAAATGAAGTCCGGAGCAGAGCAGCTCAACACTATCATTTACCTATAGATGATTATGCAAATTCATACACTGTTCATCGATGCAACAAGAGAAAAAAGGACGTGTGGAGGAAACGGTTATTAGAGGGTCCAGAGTCGTCACAACAGCAGAGGAACGGCTTTGGGTTTCTTTAGAGTCAGGCCTTTGTGAGGGTGCACAGCCAAATGAGATTCTCCACTACCATATGGCCAGGTTATGAGCTACTCAATGGCAGCAGCACCTGCTTTCCCAGCTCGTTTTTACACCGTCCATATTTTGTGCAAATGGGCCTTCACAGAGCTGGTCATTAACTTGCAATAGCCCATTGATGTAGGATATCAGAGCAGCGTGTGTGAGTATATCCAGCTCGCACAATGACTACATATTAACTCATTCATCCTGCCACAGGCAATGGGAACAAGGAGGCCAGCAGGGATTTCTTCCACTGAGGGACTGTTTTTTACATTCTGAGGCAGACCCACATTTCAAGATTCATTTTTTTTTCCTCACCAAAAATGTGAGACATTTGTTCTACATAAGTCAACACAATAAAAAGTTAATGTGTAAGAAAGCAACATTCATTTTAGCAAGTAATGACATTCAATCCACACTTCATCTTACTGCAATATGCTGCCCTACAAGAGAGCAGTAACTACAGGAGCAGTGAAATTGAGAAAAATGGGTTTAAAGCAGCTATAATCAATATTTTATATTAACAAATTTTAACATGATTACTTCTATGTGAAAGATGTCACTTGTGACGACCCTACAGAGACGCTGCAGTTCCTCTCAGCTCTACGGAGCATTTTAGCATCTCTTAGCTGATTGTTTTGGTTCAGTCTCATCACTCACATCAGTGTCGTTTTCAGCCACAGCACAAAGCCATTTTTCAAAATTCAAAACCCTCGTTACCTTCCCTTGTGCCAAACAGTAGATGGATGAAGTTAGTGACTAACTTGTGAACCCCCCAAAAAATACTGTGTGTCTTCACGTTTTATGCCACTTATTACTCGGCTATTTAGTTAAATTAATACATTCAGAGTACCAATTTAAAACAAATGCGTTTTTCCCCAGGATATGTCCAACTCAGAACGCCTTGATTGACCAATCAGGAGTTGATCCAAGTATTCCTCAGAGTAGGAACCGCTCGCAGTTCAAACATTTTAACTCAGGGAAAGGACCAAGAACTCAGTCAAAAAGAGAACAAAAATGTATCATGACTGGACAGATGAATTTGACTGGGTGCGTTACAACAAAGAGGAAGGGGTAATGTTCTGCGGTGTCTGCCAGGGGCAACCCAACTTGTTTGACAACTAAATAAGTGCAGCTAGCAGCTGTAGCTAAGCAACAATAAGGATCGCCAGATGGTCCACCAGGGGCCAGTAAAAAGTTATGGCAGGACAGTAATCTGCCAGTTGCCCGATTGGGTCAGTGCAATAAAACAAAAAAAAACAATGAAAACAATGAGAAAAACATATGACTGGGTCGTTATTCGCCCCCTTTCCCCTGTTGTTCGATGCTACATGCGCCTGTTAATATACTTTAGTTTTATATCACCACCTGGCGTTTATACACGGCGTTGTAAACGGCAGTCGCGTTTGTAAACGCCGCCGCTCCATGCGCCTGCGCACTATGACCGGCAGAGGGCGTTCACCAATCGGCGTTTCTAAACGCTGTTACAAACGTTGCAAACGGCATTTGTGAACGCTACTCTATACGCCTGCACGTGTGCCTGAACGCCAAAATGAAAAGACTACATTATTGTTACCCTGACAAGGGACTTTTGTGCCTGGACAAGTGAAAGGTAAATTTACTTGTTCGAAGAACAAAGTTAACAAAGTTAATGTCGAGCCCTGTGAACTTAGTGGAGTATTTAGTTGCTCAACTTGTCTTTATGTCAGTTTTGTGTTTACATTTTGTTTCAGTTGCCCCAAAACAAGCAAAAAATCAGTTCAAGAAGGTTTAAATTTTCGGCTCGCTAGCAACCTGCATAATAGAAAAGTTGTAATGCCTTTGTTTTATACCTTTTTAAGCAGATTATTTGACCTAAAACAGTCATTGCCAAAGAACCTACATACTACTGCAGTCTTTCAGTTCTTTCAGCTTTCTTTTTTACTAGTTTGGGATAAACTTAATTTAGAATATTTACAGTCCATAACTTTTGGGAATTCATATATCTTGCTAGATGTCTGACCGTCCGTCTATTAATATTTATATTGAAAACAATATAATACTTACATTTACAATTTAATATGTGAAAAGTTAAAGGTATCTTAACCCCATCAAATCGCTTGAATTTCACTAGAGTCAAAAGCAGAGATGGCAGCTACTGAGATTTGCTTTGCGAGTTACCATTAAACTAGCAGGTATTTAGCTGGGGTTATTTATTTTCTCCATCGCGATTGGCTTTAGCCGCTGCTTAATTTAATATATGGAATAACTAACTTAATTGCCATGTCAGTTCATATAGATATTTTTCATTGACAGACAACAGCTAGGGGGTGATTTTTGTTTAGCTCTAGCTGAGGCCTAGCGGTGGTTATCTCACCAGCTAGCTTTCACTTGATATAGCATTCTTGATTTAGCAGTGTAGATTGCGCTCTTTCTGTGGCAGAGAGGGCAGTTACTGCGGTTTGGTTTGGTGTTTAGCTCTGTTTTGTTGGTACTGTAACTTTTTAATAAGCTGTTTTCACAGGAATTATACATTTCTATGGCAAGATACGAAACACATATCAAGGAGTCCGATTCAGGTCTTCACTCAGTTTTGACCAAATATGTAGCTAGTCACTGTCTTCTGACTCTGTAGGGTAGCATACTGATGTCATGTACTTTTATTTAAGATATTTTACAGTTCTAAGGAACGTGAAGCTGTTTGTCATCCCTGATTAGTTAGTTTCTAAGCTGACTGCCCTTTTTGAAATCATCAATATTTATCAGGTCTTTTGTAAACTGAGCCTCAAGCTGCAGCGCACCAGTGATAGAACGTCTTTACCTTTATCTCTCAATTGTCAGAGCTGATTTGGGATCAGGAGCATCTGTCAGAGACAGTGAAATTCATTCACCACATTATGCTGGAATATCAGTCTAATTGTCAGATTGTACGTAAAGAAACAGGAAGCTGGTCAGAGGGCAGCCAACAACCAAAAAATATCAAAATCCAGAAATGTGACTCAGAATCTAGTACATATATTTAAAAGGAAAATACTGTGTAAGACATCCTGGTAAAAATTAAATGGCCTTTTCCACAGTGCAGAGGTCAGAGATTAAAATAAACGACAAATTCTATGAGGCATTTAACACAACAATAATAAGTAATCAAGAGAACAGAAAAACAAGTACCAGGGTAATTGCAGCATAAATCACCACCGAAAGCAACAGAAAATGCATAAAAAGCATTATAGTTTATCCAAAATTTCCCCAAATAACAAATAAACATATATTAGCAATTAATATTCTGATCATAATGAATTCAAGTCCCCAGATAAGAACTGTATTCATGCTGGAAACGAGAAAACAAGTCTACATTTAGTTCCTATAAAGTCTACTTGCACCAACCCTGAAACAGAGAGGTATTGCTGTTTTCACCACCATTAGTCACTTTCAGATTTACACCAGCAGGGTGCCAGCAGAGGAAACGTATCCATTTGATATTTACAACCCATTTGCTTACACAGTTGTTGGCTGACAAAGTTTATTGATTGGATTTTATGTGTAGCAACTACTTTTCCTTTTAGTCAAATTAGTAGAAGTAGATTACATCAATCCCACTGATGTCGGCTGGATAATTCATATCTTAATTGACAGAAAAACAATTTACATTTGCTAATGGCTTTTCCAAATGGATTTCTGTGTGTGTTTGACTGCATTAGCTCTGCCTTCGCCCTGTATAGGGTCTCTGGAACGCCAACAAGGGAGCAGTGTGGCTCCCCTTCATGCATTTAAAGGCTGACAGTTGACCTGTCATGAAATTTTACTTCAACTAATGAACTGGTTAATTCCACTTAAACGCTTTATGGCATGTTTTTCCTTTCAAATAAACAGCGGTTTGCGAGAGCGATACATCAGCTCTGTCGCTGATTACAGGTGAAAGCTGTTTTAGTTGCTTCCTACGCTGAGGCAGGATGCTGTAAAACACCTTGAGCGCTGGCAGCGTCTGCAGCTGTAGCATTTTATGGCATCCCCTGTATAGATTGTAGACATGCAGCTTTTTTTTTCCCTCCCAGTAAAGATTCAGGAGAGATGCTGTATCCTCCACGGACCGAAGCAAAGCAGCTGTGAAGGCGATGGTGATCAGTCCTGACAGGTAAAATATGAGCCCGCTGACCTTAACTCCAGCCTTATGAAGGGCACACACATGCGCAAACCTCAAAAAGAAGTGTATCTGTGTGTGTAGGTGTTCGAGCGCATCAGACACGCTTAAGCCACATCAAAGTTCACACACGCACAGAGTGGTTGCACATGTGTGGGTTAAACATTCATATTCATATGTCACAATGGGTGCACACAGTGATACATTAGCAGAATAGTCAGGTGTATATCTGTGCACTTAATTCACTTTTGTGTCTCCCCGTGGGGGAGCACACCTCCTCTTATTCTTCCGCTCCATCACTCGGCAGCCAAAGCTTTCAGTTAGCTCCTCAGCCCTAATTAACTGCCAAGATATGAATGCGCTAATCTGCACTCTAAATCTTCAGTTCCACTGACAAAAGCTTTTACAGGCTGTCACAGCTGCATGATAAACAGCGGGCTGCTTTCTCGCCTAGTGGACACAGTGCCATCTAGGGACCAGGCCTGGCAGCTCAGGAATTTTTAGACTCGAGGGTATTTATGGCCACACATACATAATGCATGTGCAGTAAAAGTCTTATTTTTGTGGAAAACCTCCACAAACATAAAAATCTACTGTCATTTTGAGCAATTTGGCAAAGTGCATCTACTAGGTGTTTTTAATTTGACTGACATTAGACTAATATTAACATAACTTTGAATGGATTATCGCTGAAGTGGAACAAAATTTGGAAGACTCAAGCAGGTTGGTTTCCCCAGATGAGACTGGGCTGCAGAGGAGTGAAAGAGAGCGGAGAGCCTGAGCTGCACACCAAAACACTGCTTCACTGTTGCTCTGCAGTCAAGAGCATCAACAGGCTTGTGAGGATCGAGACAGAGTGTTTATGATGCCGGTGGAGGGTGCATGAGTACGTGTGTGCACATTTAGACAGTATATCTCCATCTCCATCTGTATGTGTCAGTGAGGGATGTTCAAAACTGTGTGTGTGTGCTGTAGCCACTACCTAGGGAGACAGGCCTACTATCCAAGCTTGACAGTGTGATTGGATCCAGTGAGAATCCCAATGAAGCAATGAGTATCTCAGCGGCAGCTCCACTCCCCTGGGTCCCTGCACAGCCCACAGGCCAACCCCAGCCCTGCCTGTTCAGACCAGATGGAAAGTGAGGCGGGATGGGATCTGGGAAGCAAAAGAGTGGAGTGAACTTCAAACTGTTTTAGCTGCTGTGAAGGTGACTGAGGCAAAACCAGCTGTAAAATATGATCTGATCATAAGTGATGCCGGCAGAAATTGTTGAGGCTCTCTAACAGGGGTTCTGTATGCTGCTCAAATCAGATGTGCTGTTTGAATTTATAAAAACTCAACCTGAGTTTGAGATGGTTTGGATACATTAAGTGATAAAGATCAAAAACAGAAAATTCCAGCGATAAGTGAGACATTTTCATCAAGATTGTCGAAAAAAACTATTTTGGCTCTTTTTTTAAACTGCGGCAAAATATCCGTGTTGCTAGCGAAGGTGACTCACCTCCTGATAACACGCTCCAAATCCAATACTGAATTCCACATGAGGCCTTTTTCCTCCAGCCAGCCAGTTATAGTAAATAACAATCTGTTTTTAATTGAGTTGCCTGGTTATATAAAACTTTTAAAACATCCATCTGGTTTATTTGGATGGCTCTCAACTCGGTCCTGGCAGGTGAAATAGTGTTTATATTAGGTGTACAGAAACACAAATACACAACACCAGGATTAGGTTACACCAGCTTTTCATAAATCTATTAATAGGTTTGTGCTAAAAGTCCTTCCTAAAGATTAACTACCAGTTAGTTTCAAACTAGTGATTTGCTAAATTGTGTTGTACCATTCAAACTTAAATGTCTTAGCTAGTAAAGACTTTACAATGTGTGAATCAGTTGCTAACATCTGTAGCGCCGTCTGGTCAAAAACAAACAGCTATGTAAACAGAAAACCACTGTAGCAACTTCCAAGAATTACAGTTTAAGGGCCAAAATATATTAAACTTCACTGCCAGTCCTTTGTAAATGTTACTACTTTGTATTTATTATAAATGCATACTTTGAGATATGTGTATGTTTCAGAGTTAGTAGTATTCAGATTAAAATGAGTGGGAATACCGATTATGCTGACATTGGTCATTTACAACGTTTTGTAATTTGAGATGTGTTGTATGTTATAAATTTAAAAGTTGAAATCATAATTAAACATTTAATCAAGTGTCTGGTAAGATGTGTCGACACTATTCTTCAATCCAAACGGGTCATGTTAGCAAGCTAACGTTAGCTTTGTCGGTTAATTCCGTCAGTTTCGCAACAGTTCCACTTGGCAGCTAGTAGGTGTAAAACTCTCTCTACTAGTTCTCATCTCTACTAGAACTAGTTTGTGTGGTGCAACCTGTTTTAATTTAGTGATTCAGAAAAGTCCACTTTGCCTAACACAACAATTATAACTAAGCTAAGTTTCAGCTTAGCTGAGGTGTTGCTAGGAGTTATGGGCCATGAGTACAGGAGGTGACTCTTGGCCCCCTTTCCTTTCAGACTTCTTCCGTCCCATATTAGCATTATTTCATATAAACATTCATGTCTATCTATTCACAACTTAACCTCCACCATAACTGTTTTTACCATAATTTTCCCACAGCTGTTCAAATCTGTCTAAGCTAGCCAAGTTTTATTCCCTCTTGTTCCAGTTGCTCACTGATATCACAGCAGCTGCATAGAGCAGGTTTCATTGGTTTTGTAGATTTCATCCAAACCTGTTTCAAAATCAGTGCAGTGTGAAATAAAAGTTTAATAAGCTAATTAGAAATATACACAGGAGGATTACAAAGAGAAATTTAGACCACACTCTGCCCAGGGGCCTGAGAGTCAGTCAGTACCCTTATCCTTATCCCGGCTAATCACATATTCATGATGATGCAGTGAGTGATAAGTAGTAAACTAATGACACTGAATCTGTGACTATTACAGCCACGTTGCTCAAGTCAATTCACAACTGGGCCATAACAGTCACCGTCTGGTTGCTGGGAGGCTATGCTGGGCTGCTCCATGTGATTTAGCACAGGTCCTCACAAGTGATGACACTCGAGCGTGGCATAAAGGGCGCGATGAGCCTCCCGCTCACAGTGCCAGGAGAGGTCATTCTGGCAGCACGACTGGCAGGCTGGTCCTCCACACCTGTCTGCCATCAAACATGGAAATCACCCCACTCACTCTTGACTGTTGCATATTCGATGAGCAAACACAGCATACAGCACTTCATCTTATTTTAAAATGAGTTATAAATACAAATTTGTTGCACAAAAAACATGTTTGTTTTTTTCTAAGCCCAGGAGAAAATGAGGTTGATACGGAGACTCAGCTGCAATAACCCATTCACTTATTGAACGACAGCGGCTGGATACACTCTCAGCCTCCAGGCTTAAATGAAAAAGCAGAGCATGGCTGCCTGATTGAATGGGTTTGTAATGCAAGCCAAATAGGTTTGTTCTAATGGGAATCAGCCTCGGTGGCGGCTGTGGAGGCTTACACCAGCACTATAACAGCAGTAAGCAGTGGTGGCAAACACCCCATCGCTGTTTGATTGGCTGTGAGAGGCAGAGGCAACACTACGGGGTTGCTGTGTTTACTAATGGCCGTTTTAGTGGGGTAATATTCAATGAGCCTTAACTTTAGGAATCACTGTATCTGTGAGGAAGGGTTTATATATATTTATATGTTTGCATGGGGATGTGTAGGTTGTGTCACAGGCTGCACTGGCTCAAGTATTTTTTCCAACTTCATAAAAGTCCAAAGCTTCTCAACTGTGACAGGGCTTTACAATCAGACATCCTGCTGTAGTGTCCTTTAGCAAAACACTGTAATCTGAATTCCCTGTGGAGGCAGGTACAAGGTAGTCTAAAGTTAAATGATCTTTATAAATATTCAATCTAAACCAGGGAAGCAACAATAAATGTTAAGATATGACACTAATAAGCACAGTTGCACCTCTTGGCCTCTGTTAAATGTTAGGGTTCAGATTGTATCAGAGAATTTAGAGGGTTGATTCACTCAAATTACATAAATAACTTTTTTTTTTTTTACTTCCTCCTATTGGAATCTAGCCACATAGTTTTGGTGTTACGGTGTTCATCAGAGATTTCTGCTGCAACCACAATATAATGGAGGTAAATGGAATTTTATTTGGGTGTTTGTTTCTGAAAAGGAACATTGCTGCTGAATTTCTTATGTAATTTTTGCTGCAATGTCCCAGTTTGGCAAACAGAAGGTCATTTTGTGGCTTTCCTCACTGGATGGAGTTGCTTAGTTGTCATGGGGATGGTCACAGTATCGATTAATAAGGGGTCAAAGTCATCAACCTCACATTCAACACCAGAGACCATTCTTGAATAGAGGCAGGGGTAACAGTCTTCCCCAATGTACATCCACCAATTATCATGTGACCAAAGTTCAATGTATAGGTCATGTGATAACAATTAAACCATCTCCATGACAACTGAGCAACTCCATCCACCAAGGAGGGCCATGAGGTGTGGCTGAAAGCTTTGGAAACACCAAGGAAGTGGACTTTGTGTTTAGAGTGGTTTGCCAAACTGCTATTTCCAAGGTCAAGAATGAACCCTCAAGCTGAATGACCCTCTGGATGATCCATAGAACATGCTTCTACTAAAGTATCAGTCTCTTCTGTGGATTATCCAGAGTAACCCAGACACTTTCTGGAAATAAATGTAGAATTTCTTTTTTTATATAATTTTTCAATCCTGTGAGCAACACAAATTTAATTCTATTCAATTCCATTGTATTGAGGTGGAGGCATGAATATAGAATGTCTCAAAACTTTAACAAATACAGTACAACTAAAACTGTATGTATGGCTAGATACACTAAAAGTGATTTAGTATATGGTGGGGGTGGGGGGGGCTGACTCGTAATGAACAACTGAAGCGACACACCTGAGGGACAGGTGGTGGAAAGATGAGTTGAGCAAGCAACACTGAGGGCACAACTAAACAGAAGGTAGGCAATATTTTCAAATCTCCTGTAGTTGCCCCACAATAGCTGTGTAACAATACAAGTATTCAAGAGGTGTGTGTGTCTCTCTGTCTCTCTCTCTCTCTCTGTGTCTCTCTCTCTGTCTCTCTCTCTGTGTCTCTCTCTCTGTCTCTCTCTCTGTCTCTCTCTCTCTCTCTGTGTCTCTCTGACTGAATGGGTTTTGGCCCATGTTTGTGTGTGTTGATTGTCAGCTCTGAACATGCATCACCCCGTTAATGACCTGATTTCTCAGCCTTTCTGCAGTCACACAGACAGGGAAAGAAGCATTCTGTGAGTCTCTGAATAGATCGGAATACTACTGGCACATTTTAAATAACTTTTACTGTCATGCTGCAATTTATTCTGACAAGCTCAGACAGATGTGTGTTACATTTCTCATGCATGTGCAAATGCAGATTACAAACTCTTTTCTTTTTACATAGAGGCTGTATTTTCCTCTGCATGAAAACACAAATAAACACAAACCAGTGGAAAGCTCTGAATTTATTCATTAACATTTCTCAACCTGACAAAGTGGAGTAAAGCTGGACTAATGATGGGGCAGAATGTAAATGGGGGAACTAGTCTGCTGGGAGCAGCAGGACTGATCTATGAGTTTGCATGTGTTTTGCAACCTAATATAGCTTAGATAAGCAGACACTTTCCTAGGGACGTAGTTACAGTATAAAGAAGCACATTAGGGAGCCAGGGTTCTGTGAGTGTGACTGAGCCCGCCAAATGTGATTTATTTAGACAAATGTGGAAATATCAATACTATGATGAATGAGGTAGGAAAAAGCAAAACTCTGAGATGACTCATTATCTTCAAATTTAAGTCTGAGCACAAGTTTGAGCCCTTATGGGGAAGAACTATTATTGCTGAAACTCACTCTGCTCTTGTCTGACAGGTGAAGAAGAGTTACAAAGCAAAACGATCCTAAATTTTCTGTTTTATAGTCTCCAGGTTAAGACTTTCTGGGCTGGTGGACATCCGTCTGTGTTTAGTGCTAACCCTCTAACTGAATCAGCTACCACAAGTCAATAGATAAATGTAAAATACAGTATGTTTAAGGAGTCATCACTCAAGTGTAGTCAGTCTGTGATGGAATATGTGCTCCGAGAATTGTTCAATACTTTCTCTGGACCTTGGCTTTCCAAATGTACTTGGAACTTAAAAGGGGAAACAGGGATTGAGCGAAGGCTTAGTACAGCTTCGCAGCTCATTTTTGCCCCAAGCTTGGTTGAGCTTTGCTTTCCTCTGGATACTGCTTCATAAAACAGACACATTTTGTCAGACTGGACCCGTAATCACCTGGACTATGTGGAACACATTTTTGCCTTTCTTATTAAGTCGAAGAAAAACTTTGCCTCTTCTAAATGCAAGACTTTTTTCCTTTTGAAAATGATGTTAAATAGATAACAGTGCTGTTTCTTCAGAGGATGAGACAGTGCATTAGTACTAAAGTGTTCAAAAATGCCCAAACTCTCATAAGCTTTGATTTTTATTGAGGGTGAAGACTACTGTACTTAGCTGTCAATTAAGTTTTTTTCTTCCCTTTTAATATTACTGGCTTCTCTACAAAAGACACCTGCAGAAGCTTTTAAAGGAGAGGATTTGTGTTGTACAGCTGGCACATGCAAAGCTCCAAAAACCCCACAAGCTTGGATTTAATAAAAGGTGCATGAATCATATTTCTTTTGGGAGTTTCACTTCATAAATTCATACTTCTATGTCTTGTTTCAGATTTAAAAGTACGATGCTGCTCAGGAGAACCATGATTGCGGTGAGTAACACTGAAATTATCACCAAGTGGTGTAATTAAGTGTACCTTTTGGGAGAGTAATCAATCACTACAGCATCACAACTAAATCACTATAAAAAGACAGTGGACAGTCTGCTATGGAGCCCTGAAACTGACAAAAATGTAGTAAAAGGATATCAGACAAGTCAAAAATATAACTGAATACATCAAAAAAAAATAATGTTGTTAGTTAAATAATGAAAATGGATTGTAAAAAAGCTTTATCCTTTAACCTCCAATCAACTAGTAAAAAAGAAGCAAAAAGTTTTTTACTTTCTCTTCTTTACCAAAAAATCAGTTCTATATATCTTTCACCAGCTCATTTTATTTTTCAGCTTTGACATTTTTTTGTTTTATTTTATTTTTTGGCTTAGCACACATTTAATCCTGTATGTATTCACTATTTTCCCCAGGCAACATTTCCAATTTTCCTAATGCTTATATGATAATGAGATGGGCGTGTCCATGCATGTCCAGAGCGTGTGTGTGTGTGTGTGTGTGTGTGTGTGTGTGTGACATAAGTGGAATAATGGAGAGGACTGTGTCTAGCCAGCTTAACTGAAAAAAACTTGTGGCTAAAGACATGAAGCACCAGCCTTTTCAGCTAGCTACTGTACTTAGCTGAAGCAAATTTGTGTCATAAACTACAACAGTGCAGATAATGTTAATCATCAATATACTGTACTGCATACTGCTGTAGCAGCGCTGTATTAACTCTTGTAACAGCAGCTACAGCATTGTGGCCGGCAAGCTAACAGTAATGAGGTTAGCTCACTCCTTGAAAGTTCACAGACACCATACTTTAGAACATGAAAAAAAATATTTTATATAAGTGCCACAATGGAAATAAGTTTTGGAGGTTTTTTTTGTATTATTCTTTATTGTCCCTTTTCTCATACTGTCAAACTCCACTGAAAACCTCTAAGTAGCAATGCTGTAGCTACTGTTACAAGAGTTTAATACACTGATGCTACAGCAGTACAGTATAGGGATGATTAACATTACGTGCACTGAAGTTATCTCCAGCAAGATATCTAGCTGAAAAGTCTGGTGCTTCATGTCTCTAGCGAGAGTTCTCAGTCGAGCTAGCTAGCCAAGCCATCCCCTCTATTGCTCCACTAATGTTACAAACACACACACACACACACACACACAATCCAACCCTGGACCAATCATTGCTCTGGGCATGCATGGATACGCCCATCTCATTATTATAATTATTAGGAAAATTGGAAATGTGGTGAGGAAAATGAAATGGGGAATGTTACGTGGGAAAAACAGGAAATAGATAAATGATGTGCCATTTATCTTTCAGCTAGTGAAAGGTTTTTTCTTCCTGCTTTTCTATTTTATTTTATCAACTGATTGGTGGTAAAGAGGGAAAATAACAATTATAAAGCTTTATATTTCATTTTACACTCCATTTTAATTAGTTAGATGAGAATATTATTTATTGTCCTTGGTTATATTTTTGACTGGCCTGATAACCTCTTACTGCATTTTGTCAGTTTTGGGGCTCCATGTCTGCCAGCATGTTCATTGTTGTTAGAAGCATTGAGGGTGTTTGGTCACGTTTGTCACTATATGCCACCTTACAGTACATTTCCAAAGTACTGCATAAAGTCTCGACACATGCAGCTCAAAAAAGATTATGTACCGCTTTGAGAAATGTTTACACAGCAAGTACTGTGTTTACGCCTTTGAAGTTGAGGAGTAAATTAAAAGAGGACATTTCTCTCTCATGTGGCTTTAGTATTTTAGCAAAAAGCAAAAGATATACCAGTGGGAGTAGCAGGAGTCTCTTGGCTGCTGCGAAGCAAACACATTACTCTGAAATGAAGGGGACATCAAGTGTGCTTATAAAACCAGACATTTAGTTGCATGGGGATTTATTCATAGTGCATATACTTCCTTTGTATTTCATAAAAACAGACATCTATTTGTGCTTATTGTTTCTTTTAACAAATATAAACTGCATGAAACAAAAAATAGAATGTCGTAAAGAAAATTGATCAATACATTGAAAAGAAAAACAGATTTGTCACATTTTCATGATGAAGACAACACAGTATGTCAGTAAAAAAACAAAACTGCATATTCTTTCGAAAGGCACCAGTGTTTTGTTTGTGTAGAGTTATACTAAATCATTGGCATGATAAGAGCACAGATTGGTCACAAGGTAAACAATATTTAAAACAGCTGCTGAGCAATTAAAATCTTGGAACAATGGCAAGAAATGTAACAGTGAAACTATTTTGGTTTTAAACCTTTTTCAAATCCATTAAATACATTCAATTCAGGTTATTATAAATAACATTTAAACACTTTATAGTATATCCTTCTTTACAGTGTCCAAACTTGTATCTACCCCTTCAAAGTATTTCTCAAAGTTTGCTGTGAAATCTTCTGCTCTCTAGCACCTTCAGTGATTGCCTGGTTGAGGTAGTCAAGGAGGATTAGTGTTGAGTGCAAGGCCTCATAGTACAGTCAAGTTGTTCTTTGTTCTGGATGAGCACCAGGCAGGTAGAATCGGCTGTATAGCACCGTGTGTTTGGGTTTGTAGAGATACAGATAAAAAGGTTCACTTGAGGTTGAGCTAATCTGTGAGAGGTTTGGCCCCGTTGACGGTGGAGTCATCCAAGTCTGAACTGGTCAGGCGTTTGTGAGGAGCTGCGGCAGAGGTAGAAAGGACAGAAGGAAAGAGGGAAGGAAGATGAGAGAAAGACAATTATATTCCCTGTCTGTCACAGCCCAAAACAGGAGAGTACTATATTCCCCTCTATTGTTAATGGATCTATTCCATTACAAGTAGTATCTAAATGATTAGCACTACCTGTTACTGCCAAAGTAGTGATGAATGTGATTTATATTGTATATTAACACTAGTGTTAAATAACCATAGATGTGTTTTGGCCACCATAATTCTTGGAGGTAAAACAGACACAAAGCCACAAAAAGTACGCTCCTCTCACACTGTGCCAAATATCTGTAAGCAGCTTAGGAAAGTGCTGCATGTGATTTTGGCTACGAGCCACTGGCAGTGATACAGACGGACACACTTCCAGAGCACTGATGGAAAGTTTGAGCCCTGGATGCCATGCTACTAAATGGAAAAGTGACAGTGCTTGAAGACTGCCACTGTGAAATTCATCACGTATAATTATGTATATCACAACTTTAGCTTTATAATGATGTACTATACTGTAGAATTCAGCAGCACTGAAACAAATACCCAGTTACAATACCCAGTTACAATACCCATTTCCCTAAGCACACCTTTGACTGAAAATATTAAGAAATTGACACAAGATGGAAGAAGTATAATAAAAATGTTTTTTTTAAAAAGTGAATTCCTAATCATTATTGCGTCTTTCAAAATAACCTGGATTTTCATTTTGGCCATCCAGC
Source organism: Macquaria ambigua (assembly GCA_008360985.2). Lineage (NCBI taxonomy): Eukaryota > Metazoa > Chordata > Actinopteri > Centrarchiformes > Percichthyidae > Macquaria > Macquaria ambigua. Next base: position 360,812 of record VMKM01000190.1, read on the forward strand.
CATTGTGCAGACTTTTGTACTACAGCATCACAACATTTTTAAAAAACTGGTATACATTTTCAAATTATCTAGCAATGCAATAAAACATGACTATCGTCAAACTGGCCAATAGATAAGCTGTCAGAGCACAAGTTCTATAGCTTTAGTATATAAATACTCACACAGTGTGTCAGATCTCAGCGAGCTGCTGAGGAATGTGCTGGGGCCTTTGATGGAGGAAGAAAGAGCTGCCAGTCTCAGGCTCCTGGAAGTGGCGTCCAGCTTCTCGTCCTGGAAGACAGGAGAACACCGTAACTGACAAGACTAAAAGTCTACAGCCACGCTAGCAGCACTGTGAGGCTGTAGTGCATGTTACACACCGGGGAAAAAAGTGTGAAAAAGGGAAAGAAAACTTGATTATTTTTAGATCTTTAGCAATAGTGGGTATAGCCTGAGGGTGGCACCAGCATGCACCCAAATCAAAACAAGTTTGGCCATTGTAGGTCAACTCAGATTCAGCTACATTGCTGGACTCAATGGACATAGTTGGAATCATCAGTCTATGTACTTGTCCTGACTAAAACTTCTCAACAACTACTAGATGGAGTGCCATGAGATTTTGTACATTTATGGTCCCCAGAGGATGAAGCCTAATGACTGTGGTGATGGAAACACTTTTGACGAATAATGATGTAGCGAATATTACATGATCAGCTGTTTGGTCCGATTACATTGCACAACAATTCTAAACTGGGTTTAAACATACTGAAATTAAGCAGCAAAGGACTAAATGATCTCCAGCATAACTTTCCCCAGAGCTGTCAAACGCACTGCTGCACCCTTAGAGAGGTGCCAATAACAGGTCTCTTTATTTATAGCGGAGCATCTCCCCTGTCATCGTCTTACTTCAGAAAGCAAGAAATATGGTCTCATTTAAGCTGAAACAAAAAAACTTGCCCAATAGCAGTATAATAGTAAGGTCTAGACAGCCAAGCTCTTTTTTCCATGTTTTCTTCCCTGACATTGGAACCTTGTGCTCAGGTAGACAGTTTATTTACCTCAACCCAGCTGATGGAAATGCACCTAGGCTAATTTGCATTCTATTTGTTGCGACATTTCTAACACTGGCTTAAAATTCCCTTGATTGTGGAATCTAATCATTGTGCACAATGATTGTGGTCAGCTCAAATAATCATGATCAGGCGATCATGTAATTGTAATTGGCTATCCACACATGGTAAATCATTTCATTCAGTATGTAAACTACACTCACTATTAGTACCACTGGCATTTGCATTCAGCTCATGATGTGATGATGATGCAAAGACTCAACAAATTGAATGTACAAACATTAGTGAATGATGGAGGAAATGTCTGTGTCAACATGTAATAACAATTCATCATGTTGGTGACAGACCAACTGAGAATATAGCCACATCCCTATAGCCATGTCCCCAACATGTCTACACTTCACAATGTAAAATGAACAGTACAACCATAAATGTGAACAGCTCTGTATAAAGTATGTCTTACAGTCGTGCACTTCACAGAGCACACAGAATCAAATTCAGAGCACCTTAAAATGAGAGTTGTGGGCCAAATGTGGCTGTCCGCAAAATGCTTGTTTGGACATCCCAAGTGCTCTACAGAATGATAAAATATTCTGTTTGGGAAGTGAGTGATTTGAGTTCCTCTATGAACTGTGTGCACTCGTGTATGATAAAAGCTTTTATTTGCCTGTAAACATGCGGGCAAAAGTGTCCCAGCCTGAACCGATTTCTCTTAATATTTTGTGATTCTGTTGCAAGGCCCCGCCAAGTCACTGCTTTGACACATATTACAGAATTCTTTTATCCTGTGTGTATAGATCATTGACATTACAGATGTCCTGTAATGACAGGACAAGCCTTGACCCAAAAAATAATCCTGTCTGAATAGAGCTTTAGAAGCTGGTGTTTAAAGCAGAGAGCCACTAAGCTGTTTGTTGCCTTGCTGGCTCTGATCAAGATGGAAGTCTTGTAAAGACATTCCATCCATCCTTTTTCCTTAAACAAACCCCGGGTGGGCAGCAGCTATTAAACTAATGCAATCGCCACTTATCGCTCAACACGGGAGTCATTTGGCAAACCAACGGGGTAATCTGGCAGATTAAAATCATTTAAAAAGTGACTGTATGGCTGTTTAGGGGAGGTTGCAAACTGCTGATAGCAATCAGCTGTCAACAATGATGTCTTGATGGCTCCCTTGACTGCTTTATAGCACAGAAGATGACTGTAGCAATTACCAGTGACTGGTAAAATTCAGGTTTTGTTTTGAGTGTACATTTGTGCCATTGCTCGAGCTTGTCCCACTCTGTCCATCCATGATGCATTACCAGCATGCGAAATTATTCATTTATTCATGCAAGTTGCAAATTAGGTGCGGTGCACACATTGGCACTGGTGTGGGCGAGCTACACTCATAAATGGCTCTCAAAGTCAGGCTATCCTTATCCAAACGGCTGCTGTTTGAACAAAGCACTGCAATTAGTGACAGAAATAGAAAAGGTGTGGGTGGTTGTTTGGGAGTACAGGCTCTTGTAAGGCATTATAAAGCTCATTTTTCTAAAGTACAGTTGCAATTGCAACTGTCTGTGAGATGTGTGTGTGTGTGTGTGTGTGTGTGTGTGTGTGTGTGTGTGTCGTACCCTGTACTCTTGGATTCTGCGCTTGGACTCGTCCAGCTGGTGCTGTAGGTCCCAGACGATCTCTTTGTATTTGGTGTAGCGCTGCTCTACCATCTCCCTCTGCTGCTGTGACTCCTGCGCCATTATTACAAACCAGACAAAAGACATAACTGTCCTTAACCAGGACAACATGGCAAAAGCCTGAGCATCTAAATAGTTTTAAGCCTCCCATATAGTAGAAGAGCAACCCTGAAATGAATGCACAACATTGGTTAACACTGACCAATGCCATTACAAGGTTATTGCTTGGTGGTTTTCTGCATTGTGTTTATCTGACGTGTCTTTATGTTTTACTGCACCCAAGGTTGGTCATTTGAGGGAAAGAAAATGAGGTTCATCTAAGAACATCTCAACCACTGTGTTTTATTACAAAAGCAATTAATCTAGGCTTTAACTGAACCTACCTCCAAATCTTTGAAGTTCTCCATCAGACATTGTTTCTCTGGAATTGACTCCAAGTGGTCCAGGGCTACTCTTGTGTTCTGGTAACCACAAACACACACAATATCAGTTATTTACATTGCAAGATTAGTTTCTAGGTTTGTCTGACATTCATATTTCACATTCAACTCCAGCCATTAAAATCTGCAACAACTACAAACATGACTAACTGTAAAGACTGAGAAATCAATACAATATCTGCATTTGCACTAAAATCATAAAGAATATATATAACAAAAATCCAAAATAATGCATCTGAAAGAGATTTCTTGAATGACAAGGGAAAAAAAAGGATAGCTCACAGATTCTGTGTAATGATTTTCATTATACATGTATTCTGTTATTTTAAAAACAAAGAAATCAATTAAAGACTCAAAATCATAAATTACAATGTAATGGGGCAAGCAGCAGAAAGCACTACAATGCAGCAACTAAATGGCAAATGGAGAATTATCCACGGGTGAATACTGAGGCCACATCCCAATTCCCTTAATTGTCTCCCACTTTCTCTCACGTGCCTTTCCAGCACTTCTAGCTTAAGACCGAGGAAAAGATGAAAGAAAGAGAAGCGAGGACGAAATAATCGATGAAACACACATTTAGTGAAATGAGACATCGTTCCCAGTCAAGGGTCACCTGAAGCGATGATTACTGGAGGCGGCTGCACAGCTGGATCAGCTGTCCGTGGGCTTTAACTGGTCTGTTGTGGCTACTGATGCCTTTGTATTTGCAGAGATAATGGGATGTAATACCCAAATAACAAGGTGATGCTGTTAGCACTGTTATGTATTATTTATGTTCTCCCACATGACAAAACAGAATGTGAAATATTAGACTCTGCATATAAAATATACTATCCCTTAAAATAAACTGTGAGATAAGCATTCACACATGCATATGCACAACATATCTATATTTAGACTGTGTACAGCCCATAGATTGACTGACAACATGACAGCCCCCCTAAAAGTGAAGCCAAAACATCTCGATCGCCCCCTGGTGGCTGGCTGCAGTATAGGTCATAAACCCCACCTCGTCCATGTTAGCAGATGGGACATGGGCCAAAGATGGTTTCTGTCATTTTAGGTAGTTCTTATCACGCTGATGTTTGTTCAAGTGTTCATTTTTCTGATAAGTTTGGTTTAACTTAGTAGATGCTATAAAAAGGGGGTGTCATGTCATGATTAACAACTTGTGGTGTGCTTGCGATTGGTTTGGGCGGGACCTCGATACCAATCACTATTGTGTTGACTCTGGCTCAAAATGATGTCACCAGCGCAAGATGGCAGCGCCCGTATCAAGGATATTTTGGCTTTATTTTTGTACAGTGGGAGGAAGTGGAGATGTGTCGTCCATCTTTATATACAGTCTATGGTACAGCCAAAAAGTACATTTGTAAATATATTACTTTATATAATATTTTACTTTACATGCTCAGACACTTAATCTACAATGTTGTCATTTCAAAAAATTAAAGATAACAAAGGTCCACGGCTAGAATCAAATCGTGAATGTTGCGGTTATATAGTATAATAGCCACTTGGCTACCGGGACCCGAAAGACTGATTTTTTTGTAGAATATAACATACAACTCCTCTAATAACAGCTCTGGGCAATATTGGTGCTTGTTTTCTGCTCCCAAATGGTGTGCCTGTCTCAAAATGGTATTGCTGGGAATGCAGTCTATACAATTCCCAGTCAAACCTTTTCTATGGATTCTATTATATTCACCACTGCTGTACTATGAATTCATCCTGCTGCTGAACATCACCAAGACAAAGGAGATGGTCGTGGACTTCAGGAGGAGTAAGGTTCAATGGTCTCCCGTCTCCATTAGTGGAACGGATGTGGAGACAGTCGGATCCTACAAATACCTGGGGGTCCACCTTGACAACAGGCTGGAGTGGGCTGGTAACACCATGGCCCTGTACAAGAAGAGTCAGAGTAAGCTCTACCTTCTCAGGCGGCTCAGGTCCTTTTGATGTGTGCAGCTCACTGCTGCACATGTTTTACCAGTCTGTTGTCGCCAGTGCCCTCTTCTATGCCGTGGTGTGCTGGGATTAAAGCAGGGGAGGCCAACAGACGGAACAAACTGATCAGGAAGGATGGCTCTGTGCTGGGTGCGAACCTCAGCACCGTGGAGGAGGTGGCAGCAGCAAGGACACTGGCCAAACTGCGGGCTATGATGGACAATGCTGCACACCCACTCCACAACATGGTGCTGGACCTGCAGAGCACCTTCAGTGCTCGCTTGATCACCGTAAGATGCCACAAGGAGCGCTACAGGAGGTCCTTCCTGCCTTCAGCAGTCAGACTGTTCAATGCCTCACTGTGAGTTGCAACAGCACTCATATTCACTGAACCTGTGGGACAATAAATACACACGACAACACTGCATCCGCCATTACACCGGACTCCTGTGTCTGTGTTTGTCTTATTGTTGCGTATTTGTACATTGTATTGTATAGTGTATTGTACTGTATACTGCAGTGTATACTGTAGTGTATTGTGTTAACTGTTGTTTTGAGTTAACCGTTAGGTTAGGAACATGTTAATTTAATTACAATTTAGGTTTAACTTATTTAATGTTATTTAAGGTTTAACTTAGGTTTATTCTATTTTAGGTTAGGTACATTTTTATTTTTATTCATTTTTATTCTGTACCTGCTGCAACACAACAATTTCCCCTCTGGGGGATCAATAAAGAACCTATCTATCTATCTATCTATCTATCTATCTATCTATCTATCTATCTATCTATCTATCTATCTATCTATCTATGTATCTATCTATCTAAAATAGTGTGCTCAAAGCCCACATGGTAACAGACATGATGTCATACTCACTGCCTAGTCAATTTAAAAGCTATTTGAGGACTTTTGTTACAACACACTCAGTGCAATCGTTGATTAAGTAACTACTCTAGCCACAGTCCATTCTATTCATCCCTCTGTTGTATCTTTCAATAGCCTTCCCATTCAGATGGAGCATTTAAGCATCAAAGGAACTGGCTGTTACAAGGCGTCACGCTGATTGCTACACTGAATGGCATACAAGAACGACTTGCTGGTTGATCCCCACCACCAGGACTGAGTGGAGGATGGCGCGATGCATTCTGCCTCTGTGTTGTAAGCGGAATTGTTTTACTTGATAGTGGTCTGAGGTATTTCCTCTTCTTTCTCACGACATCTAATTGTAAGCTGAAGTGGTCAAGCGTGCTGTATAATTGTGATGGATGAACAGCCCCCCCCCCCCCTTGGATCAATATAACCTTTCAGTAGTGCTAAGTCATTTCGGGCTGACATCTAATAGCTGATTAAGGATGTTTGTGGTGAACGTTAACAGTTTGGATGCTGTGGTCAATACTGTATTGTCAGTACAGCTCGGTTCTTAACCCCATCAGCAAGACTTATGATGATTAACAGAGCTGTGAGCCTTGACTAAAGCAATCATTTCTAACCCTGTGTTAGCCTGTATGGGTTGCTAAACAAACATAGCCTCAGGTGAACCTGCCTACACAGCTGCATGGAATCATGCTGAAAGTCAACATGACTTCTAATTTAACAGCTTTTAACTCATGTTTTCCAAACCTGAATATACAGTACATACCAATTTTCTTCAACTGTATTAATGATTAAAGAAGTCAAACCTTACCATCTCCAGATCCAAAACACGATCCTGTAAAGACACACAAACAGACCAATATTACTTTATATGCATATAAAAATATAGTAAGAACCAATACCAATGTAAGACTTAAACTAACAAAATGAGCCGGACGGTGAGTCCAGGTAACTGCTCAAAATAGTAGATTAGCAGAGAGAAACCCAGTGTGTGTCTGGGAGAATAGTGACAGAAGAGAGGAATAGAGTGTTCCAACAAATAGGTAACAGGGGAAGGAAATGCAGGGGCTAGGGAGAGTCTGTAGCACACAACAGGCTTCTTATCACACACACTGACACACACACACAAAGACAAACCGCTCTCACTGCTCATCCAGCTCCTGACTGATGTTCCCTCTCTAACGATGCATAAGTGATGCTATGCCTCTTATCTGCCACTCAAACACACACCTGCTCTTCCTCCCCACCGGCTGCCTCTCCCCCCTCTGCCTGTAATGGTTTGTAACAAGGGTACTTTCTTTTCCTCAGCCCACCCCAATTTTTTCTTCTTCTTCTTCCTCCTCGCCTACGCCCCTCACTCTACCTGTCTTTCCTCTCTACATCTCTCTCTCCTCATCCTTCATAATTAAAAGCTCGGCTGGGTCTGAGAGGGCTGATTAATTGCACACGAGCTCTGGCAGGTGCCATCATGCAGCCGCAGATGGGACCCCAGTATCCAACACAAACACATGCACGTTCACAGAGGTACACACACACGTTTGGAAAGAACAAATGATTAGCAGGCATTTTAGTGTGTGTGTGTGTGTGTGTGTGTGTGTGTATGTGTGTGTTTCACTGTTTAATGGTGAGTAAAGGGCTGGTGAGGCGCTGGGGGCCAGTCCACTCCAGACTAGGTGAGTTGGTGGCCTGCCAAGTGTAGATGCTGCGGTATTGAAAGACAGAGACAAGGCCTCTGGTGGCTTTTAAACTCCAAGGCCTCGTGTCGACAGTAATTAGCTACTTGTCCAAGCAAGGCTGCAAGGAGTCTGTCAGGCCCGCGGCTGTGTACTAATGTTTGTAGCACTGCATCACAGAACTCAGATGACGAAAGCCCAGACGTTACTCAAAAACAGCCCAACAGATATGCAAAAAAGACAAAGAATTTGGAGGCAATGTGGTGTACAAACAAAAATAGTACCAGCTGTCTCTTTTTGGCAACATAGTTAAAATTAGGCCAGCTGGATATTAAAAATCAGATTTACAGACACAAATGAACAGATGAACAGATGAGGATTTAATAAAGACATATAATGCTAACCTGAAGGCTCCTCATTTCTTCCTCCTTCCTGCGACTCCTCTCCAACAGCTCTGAAAGAAATGTTGCTGTTGATGAGTTGAGATTGCAAGTATTGGCATTGGAGTCAATCAAGGCATGACTTTATTCTCCATCCACAGCATGTGTTGTATACCCTTATTTGTATTTATATTAACCTCATGCTAAAATAATGAAAACCAATAAAGGAAAGCTGCAATTCAGGATTTAGTAACACTTTATTTGACAGGTTTTTTTATTGCCAACAATTTCCTATTAATTTCTTTTTAAAAATCCTGGAAATAACTATGTAATCTGTTACTAACTATTGTGAAAATAGAGACACAGTTCTGAAACATATTTCAGTGGGTTTTGAAGTCCACATTTATACTAATTTATTTATTATTGGAAACTTTTGTATGCTTGCCTGTAGACAAATGTGTCAAGGAACTGATCCTTTATAGGAAATAGTTGTACAGTCAGGTGATAATTGGCCGCGCTGTACACCTGTATGAATATGACTGCAAGGTACTGGTTAGCTGGTAGCCAAGCAGCTAATGAGTGAGCCAGTAATTGAAGCATGAATGACAGCTAATGCGAGTACTAATTTTATGCTCCTTTTTTGGACTGACTAAAAAGTCTTTAGGTTAAGCTAGTTTAGAAATTTATTGGAAGTGAACCAATTAAATACTGTATCTATTGCACCTATAATTTGTGCCAAATAACATGATTCTATCCCAGAAAATTACTAAGAAATGCATATGAATTTATGGACCCGTAAAATAATGTGTTACCCAGAATTTGTCTTTTTTCTTAATGCAAAGCTATTTAATTGTCAAGCATATCTTACCTAAACGTGTTGCAGTTGTATTGAGTGAGAAATGCAAATAGTAAGTCCGGATTTAGTATCATCAAATATTCAATATTAATGACTTGGGTCAGAATAACTTAACTGGGACAGACACTCAACACCACCAGGACATCCCACAATGAACAGTTTTACCAATATCAATCAATGGGGTATGGAAAAGTAGACTCCCAGCATACCAGAGGAAAAAAAAAACTGTTTTGGTCATGTGATGAATGCTACTCATCCCAAACACAGTTTGCTGCTAGTGGATTGTTTTTACCCAAACAGGTGGAGGAAAGACAAACTCTGCTTGTGTTGGTTGTTGATTGCAACGCCAAATTGTTTTTAATTACAATCACTCGTGGTTTGCTTAATGAGGCGTTCATTTAGAGGAATAACTGATTTCATTTAGCAACAGAGCTTTATTAAGCAAATGCCAAAATATTTACCCAACTTTACTCTGTGGGCATTGTGCCAAGCAGAGTAAACTTGGGTGTTGATTTTGGATTAATGTATTGTTTAAATTAACTGTTGTCCCATTTATGACGTCTTCAAATATGACTCAGCCAATAAGAACTGAGAATCAGAAACAGTTCTTTCATAATGTGAGAAGCAGTAACATACTGATGTCACTTGAAATACACACGGCCTAACAGTCTATATAAATGTGCCTGCAAACTTATTACTGGGATTGCTCATTTTCCGTTTGCCTCGCCCTCTGTCTCATAGGGTGTTACCAAGTTCCATATCTAATTACCTGGGGATGGCTGAGTCTCCACCTCCTCCAGTATCTGTGCATGTAAACAAACATACATCTGACTACACTGGTAAACACATTTGACTTAAATACTTAGCTTAAAGCTTGAGTGTGGGACTTTTACATATAAATGAACGTCCATTACATTCAAGCCGTTGCCAGACGAGTTCACACAATGCTGATTAAGCCTATCACCGCCAGGTAAATCTCTCTGTATTTCGCAGTATACCGGAGTTTTTAAAGCTGGTGTGTGTGGCGACATTCCCGCGCTGATGAGACGTGTGAACAGAAGTTTTATAATGCTTGATGGTCACATGATTCATGTAGACTTCAGATAGTTCTCTCTACATGGCTCTGGTTTGCCAGAGCTGAGGGGAGCAACCATAGCGATGTAGTAGGCTACAGCAACTAAGAGTATGGCGGAAAAACCTAAGAAGTGCCCAAGAAAATCTGATGCTCCAGATAAAAAAGAAACGCGGCATTGAGAGGAAGGATTACAGTCAAATAAAGAAATCGCTTGACGGCGAGGACAAACACGGACAACCATTGGTGGAGCTTTTCCTGTTGGAGACCTGAGAGAAGAGAAGGGACTGAGGGCAGACAAGATGTTGTGTTACTGCTCTTGGACAGGTTGGTCTTTGTAAAATATTTGGAGTAGGCTATGTAGCTATTACATTTACTCTACCTAAATTATGGATTATTGTGTTGGACCTGTGGAAATTTGAGCGAGCTCCCCTGTAGGCATATGTCATAAGCCCACATCAACAGTGTTTGTGTAATTACTCTCACTGCCAGAAGGGGGAGACAAAAGTTCCACAGCTTTAACTGGAACTGGAACCACTGGAATGAGCACCGAAGTATGTATACGGAATAAAATTCTCATAATAATACAATTTCCAGTTTGATTATATAAATGGCAGAAAAAAATCAGTTGTGATGGGGACAGGTCAACTTCATGTATCATGCATCATCTGCATCATGTTATTACTGCTCATCATAATGTATATTCATACATGGTAGGGATTTGTAAGCCTCGTCTTGCTCTGCAATAATACATCAAGAGCATCACTGAGCAACCACATTACTGAGGAACCATATTTAAAGCACAGTTGATAAAATCTTTATTTGCACGCCTTCAATTCAAATAACCAGATCTTGCAGCTGTTGTGATACACAGATTACTCTTAGGTCTAGTTACTAAAGAGGCCATATCAGTGCTTCTGCCAGCAGTGAAGACAGACAAGGCTACTTCTGTCAAATGGCTGATTGGGTCCAAAGACAGAGTGAACTGTTTCCAAAGGGGGTCTGGAGATGAGGCTGGCTCATCAGATGGCTTATCTGAATGGTGCTATGCTACCACTATAGCCAAAAAAAAACAAGAGTGAAACTACAGACAGGTGATTGTCTCTGTGTTAATTCTCTCTGTCCTTGTCTAACTATCCCTCTCTCTGTGGTCTCACTGTGTCTTTTAACTCTCTTTCTCTCTGTTAATGGAACACAAATTAGGCCCATTTTCCTGTATTGTTCCGATGAAGCACTAAAAACAAGTTGTTCTTCCTCTGGCAGTTACAGCTCATTAGGAGAAATTCAGACAAAAATGGGACTCGGGATGCGGAAAACAAGTCCATTTCCCATAGAAGTCTCAAAGTTCACACACATTAAGATGCTTTCTCAAACATTTGTAATCATAAACAGACAGGCCCGTGTGCATGGTCTAAAAAAAAATGCATCAGATACACAGGCACAGGCAGCCATTTCAACAAGCATCCATTACAACACAACCCAAAAAACCACTCAGCGACAAATGTGCTTCAGTAATATGCAGATATTGCATTAGTTATTGCTTTTAATGATGGGGTGATTAAATGTAAATGAGAAAGGAGGAAAACAGGAAGTCAGTGTCTGACTAGGCTGTATTAATCGAAAGGACTATTGGTCCAACAGTCAACGAATAACTACATTTTCATTAAGCGCTTGCTATGGTAAACATTCACACCGTTTCACCATCGCAAATTCAACAGACATGGACAACTGAAGGATTTCTTGTCCTATGCTTTTTTTTAAATTAGGTATAGAGTGCTCCAGGGATGGCGTATTTTTGTAGGCCACCCTGGAAGTTAGCATCATCCTGGTTCCCTTGACAAAAAGCCAATGGGATTTTTCCAGTGGCTTTTGGATTATTGCAGCTCTGTGGCAAACAAAAGTTTATGATACTTACACATTTTGTTCAGCAAGATAATCTTCACAAAAGAACACCACTTTCATGATTTTTGAAGCTTAAATGCAATCACCAGAAGTAAAAAGCTAACGTTAGGCTATAAACAAACTACACTACGGTTGCATGACTTCAAAGCTTCCAACTTGTGATTTGACTGTGTGCTTATCTCTTCGACAAATCCTTCAGAAAGTTTGAGTTAGAATAGTTTGCAAGAGCACGAGTATAAACACAACGAGGCTGTAAAGGCGGATGAGTGAGTAGATGAGTTTCTGTGTTCGGCGTGATGACGTTTAATGTCTCAGACAACCTCTGTAGTCTCATTTAGCCACTTGTTAGCAACCGCTTTTTTTAAGATACGTAAAAGCTTCAAAATCCATGAGTGGGGTATTTACTGATGTATTTTGTTTCATAGAACAAAACGTGAAAATCTCTTAAGCTTGTGTTAACCACAGACCTTATTTCACGCATCTAACCAAAAACCCATTCAAGAAACCCATTGACTTTGAGACGAGGGAACCGGAAGAGCAAAAATGCTAACTCATTTCCTGGTTTAAGGACTCATTCCTGCAGCACTCTATTAGCTGCCTAATAAAGAACACAGAGCCTAATTAGTCTCACATGATGCTGTGTTGTGACACTTTATAGCGTTATTATTTGACTCACTGGCATGCCTTGATGGCGTTGGTACCACTGTTTAAGCGAGAAATAAACACCACACATATCTATACTCACAAATCATACACTGCACTCTCAGTTGCTTCCTAAGTGCAAGTGAAATCAACGTGACACTGGTATTTTTTCTGATTAAATACTGTTTGTGTACCTCTCTTTTCAGTACTGACAGAGTGCAGCAGCTTCTCCTGTTGGTCCAGGCGTTGCAGGAGAGCCATCTGCTCTGAGTCCCGGCTCTGCCTGAGGGCCTTCAACTGATCCCTGGCCTGTTGATGCTGCTTCCTTAGGCGCTGTTCTCTTGTGTTGCACTCCCGCACCTCCTCACACAGCCAGCGTAGTTTGGTCTGGTTGGTTAAATAAATACAAAAATCAATGCATAGTTGTTTTTTGATAAGGGTGAAGTAGGATGGGCTTTGTGGGTTCTTATAGTAAAGGTTTTATTTAGAAAGTAAGGGGATTAGGGCATTAGGGAATCACCCATATAGATTTTTAAGACTAAGGATTCAGTTCCTACCTTGATAACCTGCATATCAGACCCATTTCTTATAATAACCATGATTTTCCTTATGTAACCATACATAACAGTACTGTGCTCCAATTGATTAGGGTCGGTTCTGATTTAGAAGTCTGCACACTGATCAATGCAAAGGATATCACATAGGAACTTCATTAAGTCTCCAAAACTGTACATAAGAAAATCACGAGGGAATTCTGTTTTCCCTTTGAAGCCAAATCCTCTCAGAAAAATGTCTTGATTCGTCTTCTATTTTAAAGGCTTTTTGCTCCAGTAGTGTTCAGACTGCAAGTTCACAATTCTCTTAAAATCTCTTTGAACACAAAATATAGTCTATCATTGTTGTGTCATTTTGAATTTGACCGCGGTGTTAAACTCGAGTTCAAAAAAGAGCACAGCCAAAATGAGATGTGATAAAAGCTCAGAGAAAATACAGTGGCCCAGGCAAAGCAGTCTGGAGCACGCTGTCAATGCAACAGGTGATGTAAATAAATTTACAATGTTTCATACAAAGGGTTGTTACAGCTATGCAAAATGATTGGCTAAATGGGAGTTCTAACTGTGCTCTATAAGGCTGTAAATCACACCTAGATTTTACAAACATAAACCCTGCTAACCAGGGAGCTAATTATCTCTTTTGTTCTCTAGTGTTTTATTCTTGTAAATGCACAGTGCTCTGAAAGCATTCCTGACGGGAGATATACATTACGGTGATAAACACTATGAATTGTGCAAACACATTTTAACACAGTATCATGCATCACCGCCACAGCCATAATTACATGTTTCTTTTGCACAGTACATCTTTGCAATACTAAATGGGAACTGATTTGTCTTGGAAAGAAGCTGGGAGGCAACTATTATTGCTAAAAAGAGAAGAAGATAGCGGCACGAAGGCAACACATTAAATAAGAACTTCATCTCATAATTTCATCCATAAAAATCCATAAAAAGAGCCTCACTAAAGCAGAACATCATGTTAACCATGATGCTGGCTTAGAGGAATGAAACCCAGTGAAATAATGTACTATGACTGAACTTCTAAGGCTAGTGCAACTGACAATTGTCCTTGCCCTTATGATTATTATGGAAAGACATTCTGTCACAAATCCCTAAGCTTGAGTTTCATTATGATCACTGCTGACTCTCACCACACATCAATACTCAGCTGTGGAAACGACAAATCATGTTTTTCTGAGAGGTTATACTATGCTAAATGTTGGTTTTAAGCAAGCAAAAATACAACCGTATGTAGTTGGTACAATAAAGATCCCCTCCAGACATGTTTTAACATGTATATAAATTGCTCTACTTTGAATAATGATTTGTAATTTTGTAATTGGGATTTTCAATGAGCACATAGAAACTTTCCACTTTCAGCAGCTGAATGTGAAAACATCCTTCTAGTGTCAAACTCTGCACATACGTCATTTTGTACAATGAAGCTCAAACATTCAACTGTAGGAACAAGAAGAAAAAGATATTTTTGAGTTGAGGGGAACTTTAAGTTTGCAAGGACCAAATCACTGATTACATACAGTATATTCTATCAAATTGTCTTTCATTAATCTTCAATATAGTCCTGGGAATGAGCATGGTGTTCATGGTAACAGGGTCACATGCTTAATCTTGTGTTTTCTCAAGCACTTGTAAGAAAGGCAGCACTGCTGCATGTATCATACCTTTGTCTCAGCTAGCCAGCGGTGGAGGTCTTTCACTAATCCAGGTTTCTGGGAGATCGCCTGTTAAAACAGAACAGAGATGAATGCAAATGTGAGCTTTGCTGCCTTTGTTAGAATGCATTACAATGCAATCCTGCTCCTACAAAAGTCTACAATGGAAAGGAGTGCAAATCTAAGAGATGTTGTAGTTGGGATTTTATGGTTGTACAGTAAGTTGTCTAAATCGACACAAAAATATATGAAGAGAAAAGCTAGGAGTTATAGAATGTAAAAAGAAAAAACAGATATAGTGATTGTAAATGTGGATGGACAAACAACAGGATAAAAATAAGATTGACCGCCTCCTGTCAAACCCTTAACTTTTGTGAAGAACGGCTTCTGCCAACTTAAATTGGCACGTGCGTGTGTTAAACAGCCTATGACAGGTGCATGCACCACACACTGGTGCATGCACACACCTACAGCACACAGAGGTTGTGTGCGTGTGTGTCATACAAATGAGCTCAGGGAGTATGTTCCATCCTTCCCAGACAAGCTTGTCAGCATCAGCAATACAAACTGACTGTCTGCCAACTCCTAATGATTGCTGACACACACACACACACACACAAAAAAAAAAACAACAACACAGTCTTAAGACAAAAAGACACTCAGATACACAGATAAACACAGTCACATAACTAGCTGGCACTCAGTTGAGAGTACACCTCTGCCAACACTATGCAACTGTTAACATGTGCCAGCTCCACATGTGGAATCTTGCTTTAACTATGCTTCATTACCCGCTTCTTTCACACAAGGAGATGAACACGTGCAGTACCTGAAATGAAACATTAGATATGCCTTTTCCTAACCTAGCCACTTTTTAAGTATTCAAGTTTATTATTGTAAACCCATGTAGCCAATCAGGTCTCAGGTCTGTTCAGAGGCCATTAGGATTGCACTTGAACCACTGCACAAAGTTTTGGGAAAACTGGAGTAGCAGGTCATCTTTTGTTTTGCCTTTTTTAGATATTGCTAGTGTGGATACAGACAGGAAACATGGAGACAGAGAGGGGGATGACATGCAACACAGGATATTGCAGTTATATGTTACGTGTCTTAACCACTGGGCCTCCAGGACACCCCAAAGTGGCAGTTTTATCCAAAACAGAAAAAAGCTCTCCCATGCCCTTCTGATTTCTCCAATTTGGCCAGTAATGGAGGATTTGTCTTTTCCTATGTTTACTGATGGCTCAAACAAGACTAAATGGGCATTCAGACCAAAAACCAAGCTGCGTTATAACAACAAAAGGGGCTGCGGTGGTGGGGGTGTGTTGCTTCAGGTACCAATGAAACATGAAATGAGTTCCAGAAAGTCCAGTTTGAGTAAAAGATCTGTGAATTTGAAGGCCTATTAGAGGCCAAAACACCACACAGCAATTTGTAATACTGACACAGGATTTTACAACTCTGGAAAGTTATCACGGCTGCAATTATTCTTTCATCGCGACTATCACAAGGTAAGCCATCAAAATACTGAGTTCACGTTACAAAGTTATCTACCAGAAATGCATGCTTGCACGAATTGGATTGGCCACCGCAGTGTTTTGCCGGATTACGTCATGGTATGGTATGAATGAGGGGGCTGCATTTTTGACGCAGGGCTAAAGTCAGTCTGAACGCAGGGCAAGAGTCTTCAGCCACACTAACAGCTCTGTGAGGTTGTACTTAGGCACAGTTTCAGGCTATATGCTAACATCAGTATGCTAACATGTTGATGTTTAACAGATATACTTTTTACCATGTTCACTTAGTTTAGACTATTATGATGGTGGTAACATTTGCTAATTAGCACAAAACACAAAGTTATACTAAGGCTGATAGTCATTAGTTAGTATTAGAGTATTGGGGGGAAAAAAAACAAAAGTCAGCAGATGACCAAAGTTATTTACAATTCATCCTGACAGAAACATGAATATGAGTATTTCATGACAATCCCCCATCCAATAGTTATCGAGACATTTCACTCAAAATGTCAACCTCATGGTGACGCTAAAGGAAAAGTCAGGGGACCACCAAAGTCATTAGAATTCATCATCTGAAAACCATGAATGTCTGTACCAAATTTCATTGCAATCCTTCCATTATTTGTTGAGATACTTCAGTCTGGACCAAAGTGGTTGACTGACCAACTGACACTGCTATCCAAATTCTCTGTCTGAAGTTAGATGCCTATTAGATGAAAGTTACACGCTCCTATGGAACATGAAAAGTCAATAATTGCTTCTTTGCCCCAACCATTTCAATAGCATCGCTCCCATCCTGCTATGTAGGTAAAAACAAAAAAGCCAGAAGACATAACAAACACAAATTCACATGTACAAACTTGTACACAGCCAAGTCAACAAAAAAGTACAACCGTGTTTTTCAAGTGCACCCTTGTGGCAAGGTGTTTACGCATGATCAACAGACATGGAAAGCTCACAGCAGGGTTTTTTTGGACCCTTTCTGTCCTGTGCCATGGTAAACAACATCGTCACTGCACAGATGTCAAGCAACTTTTTCAAGCTGTCACTCAAAACCGGATCCAAGCCTAACGAATCTCCCAAGTTGTTGTCACAGCAGCTCAAAGTAAGGCAATGGAGTACTGCTGTGCAGAGGTCCCCGTCTCGGGGAGTGTACAACCGCATGGCAGAGCGTGTGACTGTGTGGGAGGATAAAACATGCCTCTATGCCTCTCGCTCTCTATACTCTTTCCCAAACCATCAAAGACAGCTCTGCGCAGTAGCAGACAAAAAGGAGGTGAAACTGTTGAAAAACTAAACAAGTAGGCTGGGAGTTGAAAGTGCTGTCTGTGGGGTTGAAGTGAAAGAAATGCCACTATTTTCTCAGCAGCACTGCCGTGGAATCCAAGTGTCTGCCATGGCTAATTTAAATGTGTGACTGCGTGGTTTATATGTCTCTTTCGGAATGCGAGTAAATCTGTGACTGTGTCTTTGGTTACAGTTTGTTTGTTTCACCTCCCGCTGAGAAAATGGTGAAGATGGCAGGGTTTTAGAGAGAAGCAAAAGGCGGAGATGTTAAGACTAACAGCAAGTGGAAAGGACACAGCAAGATGTTTTTACAGAGATTACCACTGTGGCATTTCTCTTGATTAAACAGTTTAAAGTGAAGAGAGACAGGGAAGATTGAGGAGAAAGAACAAAACAATGAGCAATTTCCCAGGCTGGATTCAAACACAGAACTTTGCAGTTACATGGTGTGCACACTCACGAGTGAGAGAAGACAGAGAGGGACAGGGAAGTGTAACCCAAGCGGAGGTATCGCACAAGGTTTAGCATTTCAGGCAAAAAACAACACCTGTCAAACTAATGACATTAAAGGGAAACTCCGGTATTTTTAAACATGGGCCTTATTTTTACAAATTTTGGGGTCGAACTGACTAATACTTAACATTAGTTTTGGAATCGCCTCCGCTGGCATCCGTGAACATGATTCAATGGCTGCAACTTAATCCTTGCGGGCCATTGCGCCTGTGAAAAGTACGTCCACTAATAGTGCTTGTTTTTGCCAGTGTCAGGCTCAGACTGTTTTTCAAAGTGTCCGACAACATTATGGAAAGGATCCCTACAGAGATAGACCGTTTGTTAAAGAGTAAGATCCCTTTTGTTTAACCAGAAACACAAGTCTCACTCAAGGAAATGTCTCGCTCTGAAATCTCGCGAGAGGTTGAGTTTTTGCAGGAAGACGACTGTGGAAACATGAGTAAGAGTTGGAGAGAAGAGTTTACATAGAGGAACTGCTAGCAAGAATTTATTTCCAAAGTAATGGCTGAATATTTAGCCGATTTCAACAATATAGATAAGGGCTTTTGATTTCCATGGTCATCTCTATTCATTTGAGCCAGAGTACACAGATCTTCCTGTAACAACTCAACCTCTCGCGAGACTCAGAGCGAGACTTTTCCTTGAGCAAGACTTCCGTTTCTGGTTAAACAAAAAGGATCTTACTCTTGAACAAAAAGGTCTGGCTCTGTAGGGATCCTTTCCATAATGTTGTCTGAGCGTCAGTGAGCCTGTCAGTGGAAAAAACAAGCACTTTTAGTGGACTACTTTCATGGGCGCAGTTGCCTCAAAGGATTACTTGCAGCAACTGCAGCCTGTTCGCAGATGCCGGCTTCTGGACTAATTCCAAAACTTTTGGTAACTATTAGTCATTTAGACCCCAAAATTTGTTTTAAAAAAAAAATAGGGCCCAAGTTTAAAAATACCAGAGTACCTTTTAACTTTCAATGCAGCGCTACACTGTCTTATAACTTCTTGCATTATTGCTTCTAAAGAGAAGGAAGGAGGGTACCATGAGGTAAGTGAAACCTAATACACCCCTTAACTGTTAATGATTCCCCTCATTAGGCCAATCACTAGCGAGTTTGACTTCTTTTCAACATGACAGATTACAGATGAGGCTCGCATGTCTGGCTGTAGCACTGCTGGACCAGATTGGGAAATCTATACGAGCAGATATGAGCTGGCTGGGTTCATTAGCCTGAAGCAGCAGAGGAAAACTAGCTGCAAGCATACAGGGGGGAGTAAGTGTGTGTGCCATGTGTTTATTAGTGTATATGGGTGTGGGTATTTCCAGTAGGCAAAATGTGTTAAACATGAGCGTTTTTCAGTGGTACTGTAAAAACCTTACTGGACATAACAGGCTTTACTGTGTCATGTATATAATCTAACATCTACCAGTCTTGGGTGTGTGTGGTTGTATAGTATGTGTGTACTGTACATTCAGAGGTATTCTTTTACCTTCACAAAACTGTGTAGATGGCCAATACTTGGATGATAAACCTACTAAATTATACCCTGCTTGAATAGGTTTATCTGCAATAGCTGAAAAGTTGAATTAACTTTTTATTAACAGAAATATCGTAACAGAAAACTTTGTTCTAGACGTCTTTTTTTTTTCCCATTACAAAGCCACTAATAAGGACAAGAAGAGAAAAAAGCTCCACACCACATACAAACAAGTAGCAAAACAGGAAAAAGCGTGATTATCTCAGGTCATGTGGAAAGGGTAAAATGTACTGTAAACCACACCTGTGAGTACATAGATACATCTGTAAAATGAGGACAGAAGGCTTACAGCACTTTGGTAATACTTGGTTACTACTTAGTTCCAGGTTCTCAAATGTGAGAAAATATAATCGGCAGATTAATCAATGACAGAAATAATTGTTAGTTGCAGCCCTAGTGTGCTGAGTGAAGGTCGCATTGACAGAAAGTATGTTCTTATTTTACCTTCAACACTTTAACCAAGACTGGCTGGGTGAGCATGTTTTCTCTTCTGTTTTTCCTCTACTATGACTTAATCTCACTGTCAAATTAAATATTGAAAAGAATATTGATATTAGCATTGAATCAAATCACTCTGCATACTCTGAAAGAGATAAACTGCAGCTCTCTGTTGTTTTGGTTCTCTGGCCCTCACAGATCTCATCAAGCTTCCCACATAATGTAAAACTGTAAACAGCCATTTTCAGCACACAATTTCAGATGCTACTGCACACTACTTGCCCAGCATGAACTGACAAAAAGCTGAAGTAAACTATGGACTGGTTTGGAAAGCTGACCATCTAGCAAACTAAAGACCCAAATACTTTTCTCAGCAGTTGGTGGACCTTTAGACCTAAGTGGCAAGTCAATATTGGACCATTATTGGACAACTCCAATGGGATGCTCATGTTGATCTGTGTCTGCTGGGTGTGTAAATAGGCAATTGTTTGCTAACATGTTCATTAACCATCCAATGGTTTATCAGCAGTGTGTTTTGGAGCCTTTCATCCCCATAGTGGCCAAAAACCACTAAACGCAGCTTTAAAACACACACACACACACACACACACACACACACACACACACACACACACACACACAGAACAAGCAAAACAAAATGACAAAGAATTAAATATAATGTAATAAAATAAAATACCTGTAGTTTGTCTTCACCGTTCCTAGCCAGGCTGCGACAAGCTGTATCTAGTTCCTCACCCATGGAGGTAAGGACTGCCTCTTGCTCCGCTTCCATCCGCAACACCTTCTCCTCCAGCTTAACGAGCTCTGACTCCGAAGCACGTCTCCGCTCACCTGACCTGACCTGTGGAGGAGCCGAGTGGGGTATTGTGGATGCAAATTAGAGATCACTGTCTGGTGGTTTTAGTTATGTCATTTGAATCTTACAAGACAGCATAAGGATACTCATTACAGCAGCTTTTCTGTAGATGAGTAGAGAGATCCAGGTTTGCTGGATCAATTCCAGTAGTTTTTACAGTTTACTCAATAATACATACCCAGAAAGACACACAGACAAACAACCTTGGACATCAGAGAGCCATTCAGTTTCCTCTCACACAAACAGACCTAGTTAAGTTTCCCTCTCTGGCCTGCACTGTCAATAGTTTCAGGGTCCCTACCAGGACACTACAGAAATCAATATGTCCGAGGCATAGGAACCAACTGATCAGTGCTGCCCAGGGACCGTGGATCATTATCCTGTCCCTGGGATAATAAACAGACCATGTTACATTAATAAGAGCCCCTTTTTTCTCTATTCACCTGATTTCAGATCAATACATGGATCCCCCCCCAAAGAGCTCCATACAACTTATCAGTGGCCTGACAGAGAGGTGAATAGGGGTTCAATACTTCATCTGCTGTTGTAAAACACCAGAGGACGTATTGATGAAGCCCCTTTAAAAAATAGTGCTGATTTGGCACCACTTAACCTTTCGAACCATTCTTAGGTTTGCATGATCACATGACCTTACCAGATATCCTAGATCCTGGAAGGAAGGAGGAAGGAAGGAAAGCAATGTCCTTGTAGGTTATCGTTTGTATATGTTTTTGCTGCTTCCTGTTAAAGTTCTATCTGATCCAGCAAAGGAGATATTGTTCTGGTGATTTGTTAAATGTTTACAAAAAGTATGTGTGAATAGCCAGTCCTCTAGACTAGAGATGCATTATCTGGTTATCTTTATATGTGTGTTTTTCTCCTCATGTGTTAAAGGGTATCAAATAAGGTGTCAAAGTTACAATGTGAAACCTGCACATGCAGTGAGGAGCATGCTGCTGTTAAAACTGGAACTATAACGGCTGCTCACGTCTGTACAGTTTGTCTTACCATTTAAATTTCTTTCCTTTTAATGTCCTTGGACTTTGTTGGTCACGATAACCGGTAATTAGAATCAGCACAAATATTTCAAAACTTCTGCTGAGGAGAGATGTATTTCACAGATATTCTGCATTTATTGGAAGTCTCACGCCGTTCGATATTAGTCACTGTGTTTGAAAAACATGGCAAAGGAGGCAGGGCTTACTTTGTCATCCAGTTCCTGTTTGAGTAGCTGGTACTTTCTGAGGAGAAGTCCATGTGCCTCGTCTTTTGTGCTCAGCTGCGCTGCCAGCTTATCACACTCATCCTTCATCCTGTCCAACTTAATGCGCAGCGCCCCACACAGCTCCTTGTCTGACACTGCATCTGCCTAGTAGAGAGGAGATGTGTTGAAGGCCATGATACACTGCAATAATTTGAGATAATCAGGACTGACGGGTTATTTGCTGCAAAAATATCAACTTTAAAGCAGGTTGCAATTTGTTTTTAAAATATACTGGGAGTATGAGAAAGTAGTGCAAATACGTTTTCAAAATTACCATCTTATTGACAAATGCTAATGAATGCTGCTTTTTGGATCATATGTACAGCATGCCAAATTTGCCAGAGGGCCCTAACAATTTGTAAAAGATCTTAAGTCACGTTTGGCAGGTACAGGGTGAATTCACAATAAGGTCTGACATGACATTCTGAGCCCCGCAAACAGAGATCATCATGTAATGGATCAAGAGAATGGGTAAATGCCATTGCCAAGACTCTGAAATCAAGTCCCTAATTCCTGTCTCAGTCCAGCTGAAGCATGCAAAGGCAAATCCAGCCTCCAACATTAGCTTTCTATCTACAATGATCCCATTATCACACACAGCTCAAGATGTAGTAAAGTGGAAGAAACAACAATGACTGAGGACTGGGAGTGACAGGAGTGACACAAACAAAGAAAAAATGGAAAAACAGAACTGCTGGAAGTCAGAAGAGAGGAAGAACAGATGGAAAATGCAAAATTAGAACTGGAGGGAGGCAGTAAGAGAGGGATTAAGGCAGAGAGAGACAGCGAGAGGGAAGATAGAGTGGAGGAGAAATCAAGAGTGAGAGGACAAGGACAAGAAAATAAGAATATTTTAAGCTTTTTCTGACAGTTGACTGTATCAAAATCGTAATACAGGCTTCTGGCTATGCTATGTGAATATTGGGTGGGCTTCTTAGGGACATCTGCAGCACCCGTAGGCTAGTACTTAAAAACATTCTAGCAAACGCCCTTGTCCTTACCGCGCTCGGAAATGACACCATTACAATGAGCTATGTCAGATATTAATGCCATTCAGCACAGCTAATGGGCTAAACTCAACCATATCAGGGAGGACCATGCCCCTTAAGAAACAATGTACCCATGAGGGTTCATCATTGGAGATATAGAAGGGAGGGAAGGAGGGAAGGAGGGAGGGAAGGAGGGAGGGAGGGCACAGAGGGAGTAAGTCAAGTGGAGTCCCCTATCTCCAGCACTGCCTTGATGAGACTTCTGAGGTCTGATATCGGGGGTTTTTAAATATTCACGCTTGGAGCTTTGGAGCGGCCGTGAGGAATCCACGGGGCACCACACACCATCAAGAGCTCAGCTATCCTCGAATCACCCTTACTCAGAGGACAGAGCCCCGGCCAATGAGGAGAATTACTCTAAATGAGAGTTTTGTCTGTGTCTCGCTGAGTCGGAAATAGGCCAGATGTTTAGTGGCTGAGGCATGTTACCCTGCGCCAAATTTGAAGTGTGTGCCAATGATACTCTAAAAAGTAAATTACTCTGTGATCCATGCCTGGGTGACAAGAAAAAAATATCTTTTTGGTTGGCTTATGACCTTGACATCTCAAAAGATTTGACAAATTAAGAGTGTGTCACATCTGATGCATAATTGAGAGCTCAGCAAGGGCCTTTAAGTACATTTAAAGGAATAGTTCAACATTTTGGTAAATACATTTATTCGCTTTCTTGCCTGGAGTTCGATGAGAAGATCGATACCCCTCTCAGGACTGGTGGCTAATATCCCAGTGTTTGAATTACACTGTGGCTTTTTTTTGGGGCTCTGTTGCCAAAAAATTAAAAAATAAACTCACCAGAAATGTTGGCCTTTCTACATGACTAATTTGTCATTGCATGGGGAAAAGAAAACACTATAGGATGTTTCCTGCATCCACTCTAGTTTTTGTGGCTGACATAAAGGAGAAACCTGCTTCACAAAGTGTGATGTGTGTGTGATGGAGAAGGGCAGTAAAGTCTTCACTGCTGATAGGCAGAGGGTGGATGCTCAATAATTGCGCATAGGTGTGCAAAACAATACAGGATGAAAGTAGCCCATGAGCCATGATGAATAAAAACACTCTGCACATCTCCAGAGTTTTACACTAGGGCTAAACAATTGATACAAATATTATCGAAATCGCAATATGGTCAAGTGCAACATGCAAATTGCAGGAGCTGCAATTTTTTGATAAAGATAAAATGTGTCGCAACATAAATTAAGCATTGTGGTGCTACAGAGATGCCCAGGTCTTTCAGTGAAAATGAAATGCAAAAATTACCATTCCCACTAAAAATCGTGACTCAAATCGCAATAGCAATATCTGTCAAAATAATCACAATATGATTTTTTTTTGCATATCGTTCAGCCCTATTTTACACACATTTCAAATTATTGATGACAGGATTTTAGATTTTAATTCGATTTTATGTATTTCTTATATCATTCAATGCAGCATTAGAAATGCTAATGGTTATTTATTGGTATTTTCGAAACCCCCACAACCGCCAAATGTTGTTGCTTCTGGAGGGGCTCAAGTCTCTTTTGGGGGAGC
This sequence comes from Macquaria ambigua, assembly GCA_008360985.2. Classification (NCBI taxonomy): domain Eukaryota; kingdom Metazoa; phylum Chordata; class Actinopteri; order Centrarchiformes; family Percichthyidae; genus Macquaria; species Macquaria ambigua. Next base: position 385,557 of record VMKM01000190.1, read on the forward strand.
TGTTTCCAGTCTTCATGCTAAGCTAAGCTAACCGGCAGCTGGCTACACATTTACAGTACAGACATGAGCGTGGTGTCATCTAACTCTCAGCAAAAAAGCGAAACCCAAAATGTCAAACTCTTCTTTTAACTTTACATTAAATTCCTGCAAAAAAACACATTGAGCATATTTGTAAAAGGGATTACCTTAACCTCCTTCAGGTGTGCCTGTATTTCATCCCGCTCCTGACGGCAGAGCTTGAGCATGTCCTGCACGTCTCGATCCTTTTTTGCCCTGCTGTCCTCCATCACCGCCTTCATGTTGTCCAGTTCTTTCTGATGCACCTCTCTCTCGAGCTGCAGCTGCTGCCCCAACGCGGCCCGCTCCTCCTGCACTGCTGTCAGCTTGGCCTGTAGCTCCAAGGCGCACTTCTGGAGCTCCTTCTTGGAGCGCTCCTCCTCAGCCAACCGCTGGGCTAGCTGGGCATGGGCTGAGCTCATCTGCTTCAGGGCGGTCTGGAGCTCGGCCTGTGTGTCCTGGTCTCTCTGGCAACGGCGAGCTTGGGTGTCAGCTTGTTCTTCCAGCCTCTGGTTCTCTTCCTTCAGTCTTGCCTGGGCCGCGGCCTGACGCAGAGACTCCTCCTCCAGGGCAGCTGAGGTCTCCTTCACCTAGGGTTAGGAGCGCTGTTAGATGATCTTCTAATGACTCTTTAGCTGAGGTTTTTGTTACACATTAATGTTTTACTTTAACAACACCTCAAACTAAACGAGACAACAGAATTAAATCAAAACTTCAGCCATGTCTGTGGTTAGACCGGGATTTGTACAAGAATGTGTTTGTAATCACTAAACAAGCATTTTGGAAAAGAGAATTGATATATGTCTACCTTGGCACAACTTTAATGCTTGCTGACTACTTTCAAAAAAGGTGTCATCATTACATGACACCCAAACAGCATACTTCATGGTGGTAGGGTGATACAGCTTGATTTAAAGTTAAACTGGTCTTGAATCAATGAACTAGACTTGCAGATAGCCTGATGGATTCAAACTTAAAGTCCGTGCAAAGCAATAATAATATGTTCTAAGTTTGTTACACCACAAAAAAATGTGTTATTAAATTCAATTTCAAAATCGTGAAACAATAAGCAGTATTCTCTGCTCTGAAACGCTGGGGGCGTGTCCGCTGAAGGCGCTGGTAGATAACTTTACTGTCCCACTGAGAGCCGCCGCTCAGCGACACTCTGATTCAGCGAGCTAACCCAGTAGCACAAAGCTCTAGCTTTTATATAGTGTTAGGGGAAGGATCATGCTCAGTATGGCTGCAGTGCATCGAGCCATGATTTCAGGCCAGCCCAAAAAATCCTGAACACAAAAATGGTGAAAAACAGTTTAACGGTCTAACTCCATAATTCAGTACTACATAGTCCATGTTCTTTTCACGTTTTCAGCAATTATTTTCTAACATGTATAATGGGTTTAGAAGCAAATCTGTAAATTTCCTTTACACAGACTTTAAGATTACTAGATGCAGATTGTTAAATGAAAACCAGACCCACAGTCCTTTAAGAAAAAAAGATGTATTTTTTGTGTCCCTAGTGATTTGAAAGATCTATTTTCTGGATGTTCAACCCCACACCTCCCGGATTTCCTGCTCCAGTGACAACTGGCGCTGGCGGGTCTCGGACAGCTCCACGTCCTTGCGGTGGAGCTCTTCTTCACGCTGGGCCAGGCGGCCTAGGATTTCAGCGAGCTCCCTGCGGGCTGCCTCTGTCTGCTGGCTCAGCGCCTTCAGCTGGGCCTGAGAGCTCTCCTTTTCCCTGGCTGCCTGGAGGGAGCAAAAGAGAGAAAGAGAGAGAGAGTGGGGGGTGGGGGGTGGTTGTGGGGGAAGGGAAATGAAGAATGACAAATGAAGAGGAGGCGGAAGACGGTGTACAAAAAGGAGCTCTAACTATAATGATGAGTGCAAGAGAAAGAGTGACAGAGAGACAGAGGGAGAGAAACATATGCAATACCAGCTCTTGCACTGATAGGAAAATGCTAGCACTCAGCTCCCTGATAAGGGACAATGGTCAGGTCTGTTCAAGGCAGATTGCTTCTAATACTCTGGCTTTGACTGGAATTTGCAAAGACTTTGCAGTAGCTCAGAACCTAATCATTTAATTGAGCACTTGATTCTCTCCCCTAATTCATTAAGGGGGCAGAAATGATTTTGTAATTAATTCGCGTCACGTCGAGTATGCCAGGTGGGAGCCTGCCTGTCTGTCTATCTGTGTGTCTGTGAGGCGCGAGGCTGCTGCTGACTGTGAGTTTGGAGGTGACTCAGTTCAAATGGAATGGAAATCACTGGGAGGTGACTTTCAAGCTAATAATAATAGGCAGCTGTTAATTATTCAACTACGCACAACTGCTGTAACATACCTTGCAAAAGGTACTCAGACTATACTTGACTTCAAATTTGGTTATATTATTATTAAGTTAATTCAAAAAACATTATTCAAGAGTGTTAATGTGACTTTGATACATAACCCTCTATGCTATACAGATAAAACAAAGCAGGAAATAAAATGAACAGAGAGGCATGCATACGTATCCAACCATTTTGCTTTGTTTGGGTTGAATAGCAACATTAATAAATAGCTCCAGAACATTTCTTTCCTTTAAAACTGAGACCAGTTTCATTCTCTTCATCGTAAGGGCACTGCATGCGACATACAATATGGATTGCAATGGATATGTATTTGTATCTCTCCCTTTCCAATCATCATACCAAAAGGTACAGAAGATGCTGCTTTTGCTGATTTTCCAGTCCATTTGGATGAAAGGACATGGAGGAATTGGACCACAAAAACTCATAAATATTTTAACATCTGTATTTCCCCTGTGATGGGAGGGTGTTGATTTATTTTCTCTAAAACACTTGAGATCTAAACTTGAATGCCCTCCATACTGTAATGCAACAAAGGAGGGATGAGGATCATTGCTTAGAAACACACAGCTGCTAAAAATATTTGAAATATAACATCTGAGTAACAGAGTTCTGTGTATCACTGTAGCCTGTTGTAGCAAGCTATTTGCTTCCACCATCCGCTGATGTATTCTGACGTCAGCGGGTTGCAGAACTACAGGGAGAGTTTGGCTGAGATAAGTTTTGTTTTCTTCTCGCCGCCTGGGGCGTCACTACAAATCAGTCTACTGCTGGAGTTGAGAAATGCATTTCAGTACGGACAGTATTGATTACTTTTTAGAACGCACTGTCAAAGTCAAAGCAGCTGTGCATGAGCCAGAGTCCACCGCTGAGAAAATGCAACAAAGGCAGTCAGTTGATGTTCAGAGTGCTGCCAGCTGGTTAGCCACTAGCCCAGCCAACAGCAGTAGCAGCAGCACTATGTTTGAGACAGAGCTGCTGGGAGCTGACGAGTAGATTGGACTCGTATTTGAACTGCGGTTGCCCACCAGTGCCAACTAGTCAATAAGCTGCAGTGAGATGTACCACGCTCTGGTAAACTTGTGCTGGATTCTGTGCAACTGAGAGCTTTCACTTTGTTCAAAGATTTAGCTGAAAGAACGAAGAAAGTGGTTCTGATTGGTATCTTGACCACAGTGGGCACAGACACTGCTAGTTTAACTCTAATGTACAATCATAATCACAGTTTTGCCTGCCTGTTACCAATGGCACAATTTTGTTTGTTGTATAATGTTACTGTATGCATATTCTTTGTTTGTACATTTTTAAAGCAGGCTGCTTTACCATTGAGTACCTCATACACAACGCATGTCGGTATTTTTAGGCACCATGGGACAGACTTTCTTAGCAAGAGAATGGCTATTTCTTTGTCGATATGAATGGTGTCAAAGTGGTTTTAGTTTTAATGGACTAAACCTACCATAAACACAGACTGGACATCCAAATAATTAGATGTGAAATGTTGCTTTAAAGATGCACTCTAGTGACTTAGTACTTCACTTCCATAAGTTAAGGGACTCATAAGGGGAAAGATTAAAAGAAGAATGGTCAAAGGCTGAGATATCTTGACTTTTAGTCCAAAAACCCTGGGTCCTACATTTCCCACAATGCAACTCAATAGCATCTTTCATTAGATCTCCCGTTTCCTAAATGCCCACTTCTTTCAAACCCCACAATGATGACATCATTAGGGTTATTCCTTCAAACTTTGGATAGCTCCCTCCAGAGCCACAGAAGACATTAGACAGCTGTTTTCACAGGCTGAGTAGTGACGGGTAAACTGAACTTCATGTGTAAAACCAGTGGATTGAGGTGAGATCATTTATCTCACTTCGAATGCGGTTTTACAATTCCACTCCTCCCACTAGCAATACCTTGAGATAAGGATCAGTCCACTAGACTCAACGAGTTGTTAAGATTGATTTTGTTTCAATGTGGAAAGACAGCCGACATTATAAAGATCAGCAGTTACTTAGCTGCAGCTGCTACTGTAGGCTGTGGTGTCAAACGTCGTGTGATGAAGGCATCTGCCTCAACCGACCTGCGAGGCCTTGTCGGTATGGAATTGAGCCTGGGCCATCGCCTCCTCCAGCTCCTTCTGCAGTCTTCTGCACTTTGCCCTCCACTGGCGCACAGCCTCTTGGGCCCTGGTCTTCAATTCATCTCTGCTCCTTGTGCTCTCCTGGAGCAGTGCCTCCGTCTCCCTGCTCTCCGCCTGCCCTCGGCTCTGAAAGGATGAGTGAATAAATAAAGGGTATATTCAGTCTTTGTAATCTGAATCAGTGTTTTTATTAACCATGGGGTGGATCCTAAAATGTCTCATAGGCCTAATTCTAAAAGATCTCATTACTGCAGCGTTAGTTTTTCAATTCTTTACATTGTAATTTTGTGAACTTGTGGCCCAGAATGAGGCACTACACACAGTGTGCTTCCAATTTAAATTGCCACTAGAAAAAATAACCCTTGTGGAGTCCTTGAATTAAATTATCTATCAACTGATGAATTACAGCATGACACAATAACCAATATTAAAATACCTGTATCTCCCTCAACTGTTCCAGCATTCGTAGCTGCTGCTGCTCCCGCCGTGCCAGGTCTGATGACAATTCCTGGTATATAGAAAAGAGAACGGTCAAGGACGTGTGTGTGTGTGTGTGTGCGCGCGTGCGTTTGTGTGACTACTACTGCTAATGAAAGGAAAGAAAAGTAGAGACACGGGTGTGGAGGACTGGGTTTGGGGCAGTGGAAGCTAGGAAAGGGGAGAAAAAGACAGTTGATGGTTAAAGAAGGAAGAAAAAAAGAAAAAAGGTGTGAGAGAGTTCAAGAAAAGATGAACCATAAAGGGTGGGTATAGCAAGCAAAGACAAGGACAAAAGGCAAAGAGAGAAAGGTCAAGGAAGGTTGAGACTGTGTTTACATGCTGTCGGCAATTCGATTATCTGCAAGACTGGTCTGAAAAGTAGTCGAAAGGAGAGGTGCACTGGATTAACTTCATATCCACAAGAAAATCACAATCACTTTGAAGTTTCAAGTTTGATTGAAGTTTAAAGCCAGGGCACGTAAGGTTAGCCTGCTGCCGTTTAGGTATTTATACTGAGTAAGACTGTCAGTTAGGAGTAATTAGTCATAGGCTGATTAGTCATAGGCCTATTAGACAGTATATAAATTCAGTCACTGAGAAATTGAATCTTCCATCCTATTCTCCTCATTATACTTCATTTTTGCTCATTTACCGTTAAAATGAAACACTTCCAACGTCTATTTTGATCTAGACATAAAAAACCATAAGAGGTGCCCCAGGTGCTACATGCAAACACCCACTTCATTTTTTCACACCTACTTGGCAATAAGGGAAGCGTGGGAGTTTAAACACATTTTCAGTGAAAGAAACATGAGAGATTAGAGGAATGTGCCAATGCTTAAAGTGCAGCTATTTCTACTAACATTTTATTGATACCCACCGTAGCCTTGAATACCCCTGCTTAGCAAGGGGATGCTTTTTGTTTTTTCTCTCTAGATTTTTTTTTTAATGTCTTCTGACAGTGATGGAAGTGAAACGTCGCACCAGTTTGAGAAGGATAAATGACTGCTGGTTGACTTCTGATCTCATATTCCAACTGTCACTTCATCTGACGATTTTAAGAGGATCAAGTGGCATGGAGTTGGCGGAGGATGAGACCACGGATGAGAGGCACCCGACAAACTGAAATAACCCTGCTCAGGGTGGAGACGCCAACACAGGCTGAGTCAAAAGCCTGCTTGTGTTGTGTTCGTTTGCACTCCAGCTGAGAGATCCTCAATGTTTCCCATTTATGCTTTAGAGCAAAGAACAAATGGATGAACTAGATGACTAAGGGCGTATTCAGACCAAATCAGGCGCTGTGGTGGTAACGCCAGTCCTCCCATTCATTTGAACGTGGGTAGTGCGTTTAGGCTGCAGCAGTGGGGGCCACAGCATTCCACTGTTTACCGAGCAACTGTGAAGATGACGTACAGTCATCAACCGTGATGACTGTACATCAGCTGTTCAACCCTGCCACGAGGGAGTACAAAGATGTTAATTGCTGTGCAGTCACTTGCCGTTGTATCGCTCTTCCAAGTTGGGATTGCTGGTTAGTAGTGCTACAATCAGCATGGGCATGTAGTGACACAGTAACTGATAAGAACCTGAGAAAGACATTGACAATGTACAAACGGAGTGACCATAGTCTGGCAATAGAGAAGGGCAGACGCAGGCAGACCTGGCTGCTCAGAGAGGACAGGCTGTGCTGTCAATGTGATGAGGGAGCTGTAGAGACAGAATTACACTTTCTAACACAATGTCCAAACTACAGAAACATGGAAACAGGAATTCTTTCCAAAGTTTGAAAAAAAAAAACCCAGATTTCCCAAAGTCCAACAGAAAGGGAGAAATTACCCTTCATTCTGGGGGAAAAGAAAGAATGTGCAGTGTTGGCTGCTAAATATGTCACTTCCTGCCACAACGACCAGTAGGACACATCTAGACAAATAGACATTTACAAATACACTTGCACTTATAGCCTACTTACTGCCACCATCTCGTTTGTTTGTTTGTTTTTGTTAGACTAATGGATGTCTTGTATTATCCCTACCAATACTAACTTGATTACTTATACATATATATACATATTATTCGATTTCATTTATCTGTTTCATTTCATCAATTTTATTCTATTAACTAATATTGTTATTCACATTAGTTTTTGTTAATTTCATTCCTTAACTTTTTTCTTTCATAATTGTAACTGTGCTTTGGCAAAACATGTCAAATGTCATGCCAATACGCCAGATTTGGTCTGAATGCAGCCTAAGGAATGACACGCAATGCCTTCTCTGAACCACAGGTGTTATAAGCTCATAAATACCAAGTGTCACACAATTTCTCTGACGCACACCTCCACCTGTAAGCTGAGCTGGACCCTCTCCTTCTCCTTACGGTCCAGAGCCCTTTTCAGTTCTTCAACCTCGCCGAGGACTGAGGCCGCGCGCAGCTGTACTCGCAGGTCCGACACTTCTTTTTCCAGGTTCAATCGATCTACAAATGTGCACGCACACATGCAGGCACATAATCAAAGTGTTGTTAGAACTGGTTTCCACATGTGGAGACAAGAACTATTGACAAGGAACTTGAGGTTACTGATGGATGATGGATTAGGGAACACAAGAAATGCACTGTATCTTCTGCAAAAAGGCAAAAGAAAAAAGGTTTTTGGAGTGAGATAAATATGTAAGCAGAGTCTATTTGGAATTATTTTCTAACCTTACTCTGAAAAGGTTTACATCTTTACCTACTATATTGAAGGCTCATATGCATGGCTCACTGTCAATCATTTCTCTTGGTCACTTGGGGCAGACTAAGAGTTGAGAGACGCGAACAGAATGGAAATGAAGTGATTTCAGAATACAGATTTAAACAAATAATCTATTGCATATTGAACTACTATAGAACTTTAGATGCTTTTATAAGAATTTGTTATTTTCAAACTTTTGCTGCCTTTTAAGGCCCTCTGATGCCCTATAATCAATATCATTACAAAAAAAGTAGGGCACTGAAAGGTAAGATTTTCAATACTTTTACTAGTATCTACTCTCAATTTTCTCTCCTTTTATGATCATATATTTGACATTCTTTTTCTCTTCTCTTTCTGTGCTATGGTCGAATCAATTCTCTGTCTTGTCTCAAACACTCCACTTGTCCTGTCTTTACTCTTGCTGGCCCTGTATCTGACCTCAGGCCTCTCTCTTCCCACTGCCCTGCATTCATCCATTCTCCTACTCTTAAAGGTATCTTGATCAAGCACTTGGCAATGCATGTGTAAGGTCTGAAAATTTCCTTCGAGGAGAAATTGATGCGTAAAAATAACAAGACAATGCCAGCTATTTCTATGGTTACAGAGTTGGCATGCAATCTTTTAACCCGTCCATTTGACCTGCATCTTATTTCCTTTCTGTCCTCCTGTTTATCCAGACCTATATTCAGTACCTGGCCCTCGCTGTCCACCTCTTCCCTCCTCCCTGTCAGTGTGGTTGCCATGTGGCTGCAAAGTCTCCAGCCGGGCCCTCTGAAGCTCAGTCTTCTCCTTCCTCGTCCTCAGCAGCTCACCGCTCATGTCCTCCACCTGGGGATCACCAGCCGTGTAAGCAGACACAGAGGGAGACATCTGACTGCCTGACAGCGGGCAAAACGACACTGACATTCTCTTAGAAGATGCTGCATTGTTTATTGTTTTGTCTGAGGTTTGCTGTACATTCTGCATATGCAATCACATACAGTACACACACAGATATAAACAAACCTGTTGAGCAAGGGACTCTCTGCTATCCTCAGACTGTTGTAGTAGTCGCCTAGCTCTCTCCAGTTCCTGCTCCATCTAAGGAGAAGACAACAATAACAGTGTCAGGTCAATACATAATGAACAAGTGTGGAAATTGATGTGGGAGTAGCAGGAGCCTGGTGTGATGTGTTCGAAGGTTCAGTATATCATTAAGTATGCAGCATCTACGATCTACAAATTTAGAATGTATACAATTTGAAATAAGGCACAATTATGAAAGTGTTAGGAAGGGAATCTATTACATTTTCAGCTAAAAGTTTTAATATACTGCCTAAGTAAAAATGTGAATACTAACTACTAGTGATGGGAAATCTGTATCTTTTTAGTGAGCCAGCTCATTTGGCTCAGCTCAGTAAAAAGAGCCGTCTCTTTCGGATCCCAAACAGCTCTTCCTTTAGTACCACCTCTGGCTTTTATAATTCAGCCAAATTTAGCAATGTTTTGACTATGGTTGGTATGTGTGCACATATATACAACTTGAATGATTCAGTGTAATTATACTAAACTTTATAATTTCCAGAATACCATAATTTTACATTATGTTTGGTTTAAAAACCTTAAATTGTGTTAAAACATCAAACACTATTACACGGGTAAATAATTACACATTATATATGACTTGTTCGCGACCGACACATCACTACTAACTACTGCTGCTGCCAATTACAGTAAAAGGATGCAGGAAAAATTAGTCAGGAACTTTTATAGGGCAAACTTTCACAACATTAAAAACATAACAATTTACCAAAGGTTTTTACTTTTTTAATCCAAAAACATTCCTTTAAGACTAAATATATTCACCTTGGACTTCTCCCTCTCTGCATTCAGTAGCCTGGCTGTCATGGCCTCCTCTCTCTCATTGGCTTGAACTTTGCGTCTCCCTGAAGTCTGCAAAACACAATATACAGTCAACAGCATGTATAATTATAAGAGCGCACATATAAGAGTAGTGTAAGACTGCAACATGTGAGGTGCTGTTGCATCACAGCATCTTCTTGGAACAAGATACAGGCATCATGGTGGATTTGTACAAGAGCTTAGATCCCACTCGTTCGGAGCAGGCTGTGGTGATAAATTACCGGCTGCTAGCAATAACATCTACCCATGTGACTCATCATCCATTTGATTCACATCACAGCGGGCCCACCGGTGGGGAATAAATGTGCCCTCTGCTCTCCCTTCCTCTCCTGCTCTTTAGTAGTAAAAGAGATTATTTTCCTCTTCATTTCCTCATTCTTGTTTATTTACCCTTAATTTTTGGACAAATGCATTATTTCCCATCGCCCCGAGCCCTGCTAGTGTCCCATTAGGGCACTACGGAGGAGAGCGATGCAAATGAATTGGGAGCTACTATCATTACACAGTGAGTTGAAAAGTCTAGCTCAGAAAGGTTATCAGTCTGGATACAGCTACACAGTGCCCCTCTGTGGCCTACTAATAAACTGCAGTAGGCATAAGAGATTTGTTCCCCAAACCAGGAACCAAGACATAAGTGGTTATGCTGATGATGTATAACATGGGCTATTTGTGTGGCTAAATGGAAAGTAGCAATGTAAGAGCACAATAATATAAAATAATGTTTTCTTTACTGTGACTGTGGGCATCTATTGAGTGCATCTAGCTATGAGTCTACATCTAAACTAAAGTGCACCTAATGAGAGAGCTCTCTCAGCTATTAATGCTTAAAGACTAAAAAAAAACAACAAAAAAACATGACTGGCATGAAATACGGGAAAGTAGCAATTACTTGCTTAGGGGCCATTTGCACTGCATCAAAGTAATTGCCTAGGTGTGCTTTATGGTCTCATAAAGCAGAGCAAGAGGGCTAGGTGACACAGTGGGAACGCTGCTTTAACAAACAAGAGAGGAACGGCAGTACATTAGAGAGAAAACCCTTCAGTAAGACCCTTAGTTTGTTTTTCTTTGGCATGTTCTGTGATTTAATTATTTGATTAACATCACTTGTCAATGCAGTAATAAATGCAAATTATCCACTGTATCTAATTGTGTGGAAGATTACTAATCACACCAATTATAGTTAGTGGTTTTGGTTCTTTTCTGACTTCTGTTTGGTCAAAGTGAAGAATAAATACTCAACGGAGATCACTTGAGAATGTTTCAGCATTGATTTTTTAACGCCATCATGCTGGCATTTGAACCTTTCTGTACCAGAGTTGGCAACCAGAACGGCTTAAGGTTTTTCTTTAATTAAGCATTAATAAATTGTGGAAATGTCAGTGGTCTGAATTATTATTCAGGAATAACCAACAGGCGTTTATTGCTGCTGCTCCTATGTGGGTGGAAAGTCCTGCTGACTTGCTTTCTCTCGCTGCATCAGCCAAATTCCTCCTGTATGGATTTCACTGAATGCCTCTTAGTAATGAGTAATTATTAGTAAAATGATTTATGAATGCAATGATTCTCCCTCATATTACATATTGCTTGACTAGTTGGTCTCAGCCATGTAACACCACCCTCAGCTCTTTGAGACAGTATACAATCAAGCTGTGAAGGTCTTAGACAAAAAGCCAAATCGTCACCATCATTGTGACATTTTACTAAAATGTGAAATTTTAAGCTGGGACACTGATATGTGGGGACAACTACAGTAAAAGCAGGTACACTAGAGCTGTCGATAGAGGGGACTGCATCAGACCAGACATCATATTGATGTCAATGTGTGTTGTCTATGATAAGTAAATAAATGGTGGAAAAGTAAGGGATAATGCCCGACAAGGTGTCCATTATCAGGAATTAATGGACGGCATTATGGACACCTTGAAGGGCATTATCTTGCTTATACCATGGTCACAATTAAGACCATTAATTTATATTTTCATGCGGTTTGCAATCTGTTTTTCACAAGCCATAACTCAATTTCCCTGGTAACACCTGAGAGTTTGACTAATAACTGGAACAATCATTACCATCCCATAAGGTTCTTATGCAATGAAAACATTGTTGACTACTTCAGTAAATAGGACAAACCATAGATACGACTTGGGGAGACGGGAGATATTTCTAGTCCGCTCAGCTCATAGAACCCTTTGGCTCAGCTATGAGCCAGAAATGCTAGCAAGATTCAAAGTCAATAACATTGCAACTATAATTTGCCAGTATGTTTAACAACAAGGCTATCTAGCTATCCAGCCATGTCATTGTCCCCAAATCAATATCAAGATTTTCATGAACAAATGAAAGGCCATGTGTACTGCCGGCCAAAGCTGTCATATTCTCCAAATAGGTTAAAAGAAAAGTCACTCATTATTGTAATTAGATGTTAGCTTGTTAACATGTTGCAATAAATTGTAAACGGAGGCTTTGACTGAGTCCCTGTTGCTATGGTTACTCATTAGGCTGATACTAGGTAGCCATCGCATTAATTTAGAACGGTGAACAGACAGTTTCCCTGAAACTACTTAGTAGGTGTCAATTGTCAGGAATTAATGGACACCCTGCAGCCAATCAGAATCGAGTATTCACCCAGACCCTGGTATAAGTCTTGTTGTGTTCCATCTTGTCCTGTCCATATCCCTCCATTGAATTTATGTGCCTTCATATTGCCTCTAGATTATTTTTTGGCACTCTCTTTGAATGCGAGAGAACATGAGTGTGTCAACATGGAGGTGCGGGATGGAGGGATCACAGAAGATAAGAGGTAGGGAGGAGAGTCACCTCCTGCAGCTCGTCAGACATGGCCACCCGCTGATCGGGCCTCCTCTCTCTCTCCACGCTGCTTTGCTCAGTGTGCATCTCTCTCTCCAGCTCCTGCAGACGCTGCTCCACGCGAGACGACACCTGCAGACAGTGAGACGGAGGACGCCTCAGGTCAAGAAAACATCACCAGTGTGGGAATGGCAGCAAGATGTGATAAATGAGACACCAGGAAATTAAAAGGGTGGGTGACAAAAATATCTGTTAGAACTGGCTGGAAGTATTACATTCACGATGCAAGAATTCCCTGTCTAATCAGGAAGCATCACATCCACCTGTAAGAGACAGTTAATACCTTTATCTTGTCACGACTGTGGACGTGACAAGATAAAACATATTAAACATGTTGGCTGTCATTTGAAGCAGCATATTTGTCACAGTAGTGACGATGCAGTGAGGAGCCATGTGTCTGGAAATTATACTGAGATATTTGCTAAAGTTAGACTTCACTGAAGTTCCATTTGGAAATGAGGACACCATTTGTCCGTAGCTGTTTTCTATTCAGGAAACTAAAATATTAGCATATTGCACACTTTATACAGCAGCTTTCATTTATCAATAACTGTGATGCGATGTCCTTAAACTCAGGATGCATCCACTTTTCTTCTGAAGTCAACAGAGCTAGAAGGCATACTTGAAGTATCGCTGGTGAAACACACAGCTACAACTCACTGAGGCCTGTCTCTGCGAAGTCGTCATGTGTCCTGAGAGGCTCTCCATCGCTCGCCTGGTGTCAATATCAGACCTATGAAATAAAACAAAAACAGATAAATCCTGCAGACTGAAAATGTTTGCACAGCTGAGTTCTCTGTCATTTTGAAAAATCCTATTCCAGGACATCGCTGATCAAAATGTGAATGCATGCATAATGTGGCGCCACTAAAAATAATAATTATGAAGCTTCAGATGTTGAAATACGGCAGTGGGTCAATTTAGTCCGGTCAGCAGCACCAAGGAGGAGAGATTTTTTAATAACCTGAAAATGTCAAATTCTGCTGCCTTTTGACTTTCCAGTGGCGCCTCTTTAAGTTTCCAATGCCACTTTTATCACTTCATCGTCAAGGAGATTTCAAAGACCCGAAAACCATACATTTGTTTTCAAAGATCAAGCAAAAACTTTTTATGTACAGTTTGGGTATGAAAAATAAAAGATCAATATCCTGCAGGCCTAAGTTAGTGTAGAAAATAATGTAAGAAATCTGTGGGCAGACCTAAAGAAGAGATTGCATAAGAGTCACCCCTTGCACTTTGTGTGGATTATTAAATCAGTGTGTACTAAATTTGTAAAGTCTTATCACATCCAAACTAGTGTAATGTAAAAATGCTTGTAAATTCAATTTAAGGACATGCAGACTCAGGAAACCAAGGTCATTTAGTGTTTCACTTTAATAAACTTCAAGAGGTGAATTGCCTTTAAACACTGATTCACCTGGTTACCGTGCAAAATGAATTTAAAGAACAACCTGATCTAATGATTTTTACGATTGTGTTTTTTTTTTTTTTTTCATTTTAGACTTCAAGGCAAACTCAAAAAAAATATCTGAGAATAGACTTTTTTTACTGTGTAGTTTTTATCATTTAACTAGCTTTTCAAATCTGGCAGTGACACATTGGCAAAAAATGTTGGTATCTTCTTTTTTTATGGCTAGAGACTGTTTCTGCTACTTGTTACTATGACAGGTAACAAAACACCATTTGGAGATTCAATTCAGCTCTAAAAATCACCATGTCTTATAAAAGAATTCAGTTGTGTACTGGCCAGCATGCTATGTGGAAACAAAAAACATCAGTTTCATGGTTCGATGTTTGGACTTTGCCAATCCCCTCGGGTACCTATTTCTCCTGAGGATTTCTCTATCCAGGTCATCAGACAGTCTCTGCTGGTCACAGCGCAGATCCCTCAAGGATTGGTGCATAGTGTGAATCTATGTGGGACAGCCACAGGTAGATACAGATTACAAAACATTACACACAAGCGAAGCAAAGCAAAACGTTGGCTATCATTGCCTTTCCAGAGATGTACATTTATTGCAACCACTGTGGAAAGCATAACCAAAAATAAATAGGGACTCCTGAACACACTATAGGCCTTTGTAAAAGAAAATACTAACATGAGAATGAATTAAATCTTATCAAGCCCCTTGAAGATAGCGTAACAAATTTAGTATCTATGTTGCTGACTCAGTGTGCCCTCTTGTGGAAACTTTCAGAAACTACATGACAGTAACAAGTGGCACTGATTGGAAGTTGGTCTGTCTCCATTCCTTACATCCTCTCCTGTCAGGCTGGCATCCTTGAAGCGAACGCTGGCAGACTGAGACCTCCTCCTCCTTCCTGGAGTGCCAGTATAGTCCCTCAGTGGAGAAGTAGGGTAGAAACGCTGGCCATCTGAAATAACAGATGTACATACAGTATGTTAGAAAGTGTTAAAGCAGGGGCAGGAGCTTTTGTAGGCACAAACTTACTCAAGGTGCACAATCATTTTTAAGGTGTTCTTTTTGTGTTTGTTGTCATTTTTGTAAATTATTCCCGCGTTATCAGCCTTTATGTTTCATCTCTTTGCAAGTTATCCAGAACTAAGACTACAATGAGAAGACAGCTGAAAGCAAAATCCTTTCTATCATCCTTCTCCATACCTGATCCCGAGCAAGCTTCCAGGTCACTGGTATGCAGGGTGGAGGCCGAAGCTGAAGCACTCCGAGCCCCATTGGATCTGCCCAGCCTCTGTGTCTGCAGCTGACTGATTGACTCCTCCAGGTTCTCCCTGAGCTGGTGCAGAAAACGAAAAAAAGCAGATACAAACAACAAACTGAGAAAGCAGAAAATGTGTTGATAGCATTAAGCAAAAACAAAACTGGTAAAGAATAGGGAGAACAGATATCTTAAATAAAATGCATCACATCCCTGAAAAGATCTGGAGAAGGAGAAAATAGGAGGGAGAGCCAAAGTTTGAAAAGTGAGAGAAAATGAATGAGGACTGAAAATACAATGAGATAACGGACTAAAAGATAACTTAAATAGTATTACTAGGCACTCAGATTGGTGTGTTATTGTCCTTGAAATGTTATGGATATGCACTGAATATGTGGATTCATGAAACAGCTGATAAACGCCTTACATCGCCAGTGATCCCATAACTACTGGAAAAAAAAGGGACACTTTGTTGAATGCTAACTCAACTGATTTAATTCGAAAGAGCTCCAATAAGCCACAAGCATTTGAAACAAATCTGACATCAAAATTGTGCAATGGACAGACCAATGTCAAAACATCCGAATCTTTAAGGTGTGAAAAGACTATTATTAAATTATAATTAATAAAACAGGTGTCTGACCAGTGTCATGGCTTCCGCGTGATCATCTGTATGCTCCCTGTACTGGCCCAGCATCCGGTCTACTTTGGTCAAGTTCCTACTGGTGTCCTGCCAGAGAAAAGAAGCTTTTAGTTAACAATTATTGAAATAACTTTAGGAATCAATGCAAGCTATAAATACACCTGATGTACTGCTACTGCAAGTTTTTAATTATGGTAGGTGGTCGAAGACTCTATACTGGGGGTATGGTAGGACTACAAAACACAGATGTTTAGTATTTGCAGCTGGATGAAATCTGAGCAGATGTCTCTGTCTCAGGAGGCAGAGCAGAGTACCTGTAACGTGCTTGCTAGTGTGCTAATCTTCTCGGAGATGTCTGTTGCTGGACCAACACCTCCACTCCCACCGGCTCTGCCCATGTCCCGGCCAGGTCTGCGGTGGGCTTCACGCCCCCGAGGCCTGTGCACCCGCGTCCTGTCGTATGAATCCGACTCACTGGATGTATCCATAGTTTGGGGCAGGGCCAGTCTTACTGTGGAGGCTACGAAAAACGGCTGACTAGGCAAATCTGACGTTTAACTTAGTGACCAGCACTAGCTTCGTCTGCGGAAAACGCTAACCGTTAACTAAAACGTTAATCAGATTAACGAACAAACTGGGCTGGTTTTTAACTTTCTTTACAATAGATATTCTTCTCATAGCTAGCCGAAATGGGAACTTTGTCATCGTTACCTCAACAACCCGTAGAGACAGAAAGCTATCTGACAAGCAAAACACTACAATTCAAACTGCCTTCCCAATCAATCACAGTGCTGGGCATTGTTGTGGGTGATGGGTGATGCTCCTCCAGGCTAGCAACAAGTGGCGACTTCTGTGAACGTTAGCTAGCTAACCCAACGTTAGCCAACTAATTTAGCCTTGTGACAATACCGTATGCAAAACACTGCATATGTCCAGCGGAAACAGAGGAAATAAATGCTACCGATATAAATACGTTACACAAAAGCCGTTGGTTTTTCGCTTTGTAAGTGATAGCTAACAGAAGAACAACCCTCAGCTATACCTTGCTATGGCAACTTGAACTAGCCGCGTCTGAGCAGGAAAACAACGGACCACAGCGGCTCCAAAGGACGCCGGGAACTGTATGCTGCTCACGGTGAAGGAGTGTGGGAATGTATTATTTGTGAACTACATTGTCCAAAGGTATGCGTTTGCGCCAGAGCTGCCGCTCTTCAGTTAGAAATTAAAAGAAAAAAAAAGAAGAGAAGATAATTGTTTTTGCGCTCAAGAAAAACTAAACTGGTTATAAGAAAAGAGAAGAAAAACGAAAAAATGGGAAAGAAAAAAAGTAAGATTTGGTCATAGGAGGAGACTATGGCTACAATATGGCTGTAGACAAAAAAGACAAGAAACCAATGATAGGCTTTATTGGGCATACAATAAACTATATTGGAATCGACAGTTTACCACAACTAGCATATTTACTGTATAGAAGAGAATGCAATAAAATACACGACTCAAGGGGGGGGAGAAAAAAAACTATTCTCGAGTCTAACACAAGAGTGCCTCAGAAGTCCACCCTCCCCTCAAGTTGAAGACCACCTCCAAACCCACCTCAGAGCTGCAGCTGTCCGTCCTACAGCATCCCCACCTTCACAGCCTCACAGAAACTCCTGGGGCCCTGTAAAGACAACTGAGCATAGCACTGTAGTGCAGCTCCACTGAGGATTATACACCAGAAACAGATATCATACACTAGACTGCCTTACTTAAATTAATATACATATTTGTTGTTGTGGACATCAAGAGGACTATCAGGTGGAAAAACAGAAGTCAGTCTGGGGGATATTTTGAACCGAGCAGCAGTCCAGCATGCAGGTGATAACATGTGCGTTGTTTACGCTCGTTACCCTCCCTATCAGCACCGTGTCGGAGGCTGACTCCTGCCCTGCTGTCTGCGAGTGCTCTGAGTGGAAGACTCACACAATCTCCTGCTTTGACATTGATATTCTCCCCAGGTTTCCAGCAAGCACGGAGACACTGTAAGTAGGCGTACAAAACGCATCTGTGAAAGCGATTCTGCTGTTTTTTTTTTCATGCATTTTGAATGTAAAGTGCTCTCAACCCCGAGGAAAAATCATTATAATATAATGAATATTCCTTCAAAGTGTTCCCAGAGGGACTTTGAGCCTGTCTGTGATGTTAAGTAGTTACTCCATTTTAAGGTATTCTTTTCGTCTATTATAGTATTACTAATAAGCTATGTTCCAGTTGACAGTGTGACTTGTATTTTTGATTTGGTATGAAATGTAGCCAATCTTGAAATACATTAAAGGAACACTAAACTTATAAATAATTGATAATATGAAAAAATATGTTTCAATGACGATAATGATTAATTAATTTCTTTTAAAAATCAACTTAACCACTAATCCACCATTATAAAAATACTATACAATAAAGCCTTACATGTAACTGAACAGGTGATGAAGACAACCCAGACTTTATTAGTGGTTGGTTGGGGTTTAGTTGTGGTTTTTCATTCACGTTTTTAATTATCATTACAAATTTACACTACAATACCTAAAATCAACACGTTATTAATTGTCCCTAAGTCTGAAATTGTAGATGTACTGTATTTAAGATATGAGGACAGATGGAGGGAGAGACAGTGACAGAGAAGAAGAAACCCAGAACACAGATGTCCACTTCAGAAGATTTCCCAGAAGGCTGCAGGGTATTTAAACATTTCATGGCCCTGCATGCGCAGTGTCCACACTGCAGACGTGCACTCTAGACATTTTGGAAAACAAAGGTGGATGCTCTTCAGTGCTGGATTAAAACTTAGTGCTCACTACATCCCACTAGCCCTGCATTTTAGGAAATTTTAGGAAAACAACAAACATACCTGCTCCTATCCTGTTGTTTCTCCTTGGTTATAGTAGTGTGCTAATTAACTAACAGCCAAGCTAACGCTGACGCACACTGTTAGGATGATGGGCTCATCTTATTTGCCAGCTATCAGACTAAAGTATACACTGTATGTAACGAAGTGGAATCACAGTACGCCCACTTCCCTGTCCAAGAACAGTCTTTTCAGTAAGAGTAATATAACAGTATAATATTATCACTACCAGCTATGGCTGCAGCTAGTGATTATTTTCATTATTGATTTTCTGTTGATTATTTTTTCAAATATTTGCTTAGCCTATAAAATGTAAAAAACTGTGAAAAATCCCCATTGCAATTTCCGGGAGCCCAAGGCAACGTCTTCAAATTGCTCATTTTGTCCGACAAATACTCCAAAATCCAAAAATATTTAATTCACAAAGCAGCAAGTTGTATTCAAGGATTTACATCTTCTTTCACTCATGTACTACATAGATGATGAATCCAAGATTAAAAAAAATGTAAAAAAAACCTTGTCAGTACCATTAGAGTTTAGAAGAGGCTATTTTGTTTATGACTCTGTTGCAGTGGGAAATGAAACAGAATTGTAAGAAATTGATCCAACCAACAGCTGATCTGTGTGCAATCTTTCCTCTTGTTATCTGAGACCCCAAAGAATCTGTCAAGAATCCTGGGAGCCGACATGATGTAATATGTCAGGGTCACCTCTGAAAAATGTAGCGGGGCTCTTACACTTCCTAGATTGCTTAAGTACAAGGCGAAAATTATGCAATAGAGAGCAACCAGTTTGCCATGGCCTTGAGTGATGGAAACACATGCCCTTCAGAGGGACTCCGTGGCATGTGTGGAAACATAGAAGTGGAAGAGTTAGAAAGGGTATTTCCATTGAAATCAGCATTTTTGAATGATAAATCAGATGGTTTTCCAATATTAATATTTTAAGTATTTACAATGAATATTAGTTTTGCAGTATTGTCACAAAGGAAGTGCCCAATGTATTACACTGCATAGTGTTGAGAGAGGGCTGAGACTTGTGGGACATTACTAAGTAATGCACTGTCTTTTCTAAAAAAGAGTAATGCACTGTCTTTTCCAAAAGAATCAAGGTTAGTGACATGTTGCACAAATTGATCCATCAAACTTTTACTGATGACATGTATAGCCGTCCCGTCCCTTCTTTGGTCCTGACTGAAATATCTCAACACCTATTGGATGAATTGCGGTGAAATTCTGTATGGACTTTAATTGCCCCAGAGCATAAAGCCTAGTGATTTTGTTGTTCTCCTGACTTTTTCTCTAGCGCCACCATGAGGCTGACATTTTTTTGGTTTTGAGTAAAATGTCTTGACATCATCAGTTCAAAATTTCAATTTGTCCAAAACTTTGGTTTATTTATCAGCCTTAGCTGCACTTTAAGTTTAGTGCTAGTTAGCAAATGTTAGCATGCTAACACGCCAAACTAAGATGGTGAACATGGTAGACACTATACCTGCTTAAAATCAGTGTGTTAGCATTGTCATCGTGAGCATTTTAGCATGCAAATTCCTCGAAAGCACTGATGTAGAGCTCACTAATGATAATTTAGGCTTAGGAGAAGGTTCTGCGTTATGTTATGATAATCCTCATTCCTTTCTTACAGTTTATTGGAACATCCCTCCATCCCAAACACCACTTTGCATCGCCTCCAACAGCACCCATCACATAAAATTATCTCCTGATCACTGCCCCAATTCACATGTCCACGTGCCCTGATGTCCCCTACGATTTCCTCACATTCCTACCCAGAGCCCTCCAGGAGGATAGAGAGACATGAAAGCATGCCACCAAAGACTGTACTGTCACTCCTCCTGATAAATATATCTGACAAATAAGCCAGAAATAGACTTTGTATTGAGTGGGATGTTCTAGCAGATGAGGCGTGAGGAAGTTGGATTTCGTTGTACACACACGAATGAATGACCCTGCTGCCCTGGTCAGGCCAATGCGGCCCAGTCCTACTGACTCCAGCCAGGCCTGGCCTCATTACAGATTTCCATGAATTTCTCCGGTGAAAAATCTATGAAATAACTGGAGTTTAGCCACTTACTAAGCTTACAAAGGTAGCGTGTCAAATAGTATGTGAAAAGTTCAACATTTTGACAAATATTATCTGCTTTCTGAGTTACATGAGAAGATCGATACCGCTCTCAACTATATCTGTTAAATATCAAGCTATAGCTAGCAGCCAGTTAGCTTAGCTTAGCACAAAGACTGGAAGCACGGGGACACAGTCCAGCACATAACCCCTCGTAAAACCCTGAATTGTTGTTTTTACACGTAGTTTTTGTAAGGATTTAACAAATGAGATAGTACGTGTTAATTAGTGAGCTTTAGAGGTGCTGAGAGCCAAAATTTGTTACCTTTGGACAGAGCCAGACTACCTGTTTCCCCCTGTTTGCAGTCTTTGTGCTAAGCTAAGCTTAATTGAGCTGTCTGCTGGCTCTAGCATTAGCTATATTTAGCATACAAATATGAGAGTGGTATCAATTTTCTCATCTAACTCTCTGCCAGAAAGCAAATAAGCGTATATCCCTAAACTATTCCTTTAAAAGCTTTTTTTTTTTCAACATTTTCAACATCCTGGGGAAAACCTTTGAAACGTTCTGCACTAATTCTGTTATTAACATAAGAGTTTGGTTAAAAACTCTTTTGTGGAGGAAAATGTGTAAAAGTTCTATTCACAAAACAAAATGTGAATGCAAAGCAGACGTCTGTGTGTGTGTGTGCATATGTGGATACTTAGAGTTTGGAGTCCTTTGTGTGTGTGTGTGTGTGTACTTGTGGAGGTTACTCCATGTGTCACTGGGAGTCAGAGAGGTGGAAAGGAAAGCACAGACACGCTAAAAAGCCTGCGTAGCGTGACTCCCGACTATGTCTGGACGATGCATTCAAATACAATATTTACCTTTTACAGCACATTTCTCAAACACCCAGAGAGTTCCATTTGAGAATAATTAAGAGGAAAAAAAGACTTCAAGGGAAAGGGGGAAAAAAACACAGCAGTTCCAGTCTTTCAAAAACCTCAGAATTTTTGGATTGGAGTTTAAACATGTGATAACTCGTGATATTCGCTGTCCCTCGACCTCTCCTCTAATAAAACTGACTGATGAGTAAAATCCTAATGCTGTTTCCTGAATGGTAACAGATGAGCACTGGGATTAATTGTAAAATAAGAAGTGGGACACTGAACATCATGAGCCGTAGCTGAGATTACTGGAAATACTGACTTTCCCAGCTATTAATTTGTACCGATGGATCGTGTAATGGAAATTGTTACTGTTACTTCACGTTCTGAAATAATTACCTCACATATTTATGAGAAAACAAATAGGAATGTAATCTTTTATAAAACCTAGAATAAAAATAATTTTAAAGATAAACAAATCATTGTGCACCACCACCTGCCCTATCCACTTTCTTTTCTCTCCCTACAGTCATAGCAAATGAGATCCAAACAGAAAAATTAAGTTAAAATGAAACTGTAGTGCATATCCAAGCATTCTAACTGCCTTTCTACATGATGGGAGTTTACATTGAATCACAATGGAGAAAGTGCAGGTTGAAATGTGCAGCAGAATATGTAACTGACCCTCTCTGCCATTCACCACAGACCATTACATCAAAATGTGACAGAGCCCATAGTAAACACAGCTATGTTGTCAATCCAATGCTGACAATATTCTGAATTATGTGGCTTCTTCCCACTTCAAACTCAATTCCCAGCCTGTTGTTTTCTCGGGTTTCTATCCAAAATGACAAATTGAGGGAGTAATTTTCTCCTTAAGACTCCGAGATGGGCTTGTTGGTCTTCTCCCCGCGCTCCTGAAGGAAAATGCATGCTGGTTATTTGGGTTTGAGCGCGGCGGCGAAACACCGCGGTTCTGACAGGGGTGTTTGGTGTCAGGGTCTGCTCTGTGTCCCTCTGTTTGTTTGAGTTTGTCAAAGTGTGTGCAGGGTGCTGTGCTCCCGTGTCTATTGACTGACTAACCCCCCCATGTGAGCGTGATTCAGACTCATGGGCCAGATCTCAGCCTCTGAATTAGTCTATTGTTCCCCTGATGAACCAAAGGTGCATGAAGATGGTGGCTTTGGCTGAGTCACTTTTTATACCTGTTTCCAAATGGAGACACACGCTGTTGCCAGTTGAGACAGGATGCAGTGGAACAAACTCTGAATGTGCATCCTACTGCAGGGTGGCCCTTGAGTACCACATGACATCAACACATGTGACTACCATCTTAATCTCTTTCCTCTATTATTATGTTGTGATTCCCAAATCCACCACAACAAAATCTGCAGCAAGATCACAGGAAAGAAATAACACATTTTCACAAGCGAAGTAGAGGTAAAAATGCCCTCTTAAAGGAAAAGTAAGACATTTTGGGAGATCTGCAGATTTGAAATGTGTTGCAGAGAGTTCAGAAGATCAATACCACTCTCATTTCTGTATGCTATGTATAAATCGACAACCAGCAGCCGGTTAGCTTCATGAGCACAAAGATTGGAAACTGGGGCAAACAGCCTGGCTCTGTCCAAAGGTAACAAAATCCACCTAACAGAACCTCTAAAGCTCACTAATGAACACATATCTCATTTTGTAAATCTGTACATAAACTCAAGTGCAAAAACAAAAATTCATTATTGCCGGCCAGCCAGCGTGGACTCAAGGAATAGTTTGGCACATTACCCTTTGTAAAACCACAACATGTCTTTGTTAAACTTTTGTACGGAATAAACAAACAAGATACAACGTGCTAATTAGTGAGCCTTTATGCTAAGCTAAGCAAAGCTAACCATTTCCTGGCTATACATATTTACCAAACAGACATGAGAATAGTTTTGATCTTCTCATCTAACTCTAAGCAAGAAAGCTGAAAGCGTATTTCCCAAAATGTCAAACTATTTCTCTTTTTGAAGTATTTTTTGAAATTCTTTGAATTTTGTCAATTTTGAAAATGTCTCTTCCTTTTTCTCAAAAAGAAAACTTGCAGCAAGCTAAAAGGTTTCACTTGTGGATAAACTGTAGGAATATAGATCAGATTCTAAATATTCTTTGTTATAACTTAACCCTTGGTTTTACACTGTAACTGTAACATTGGGTACTAATTTATCCTGAGCAATGCAGAGGTCCGTTATAGTACTATATAGTTATAGTGTGAATCCCACACGTAGGTCCTAACCTTACTTTCTGAAACATTGTCCTAAACAGACCCAGACATTGTTTGATTTGGCTGCCAGCTAAGGTCCAGTCAGATCCAAGAACTGGGGGGTCTGTTTCACCATTTGCCTCAAAGAAACCTTTCATCTGATTCTGAAATTTGGGCCTTTATCTGTCTTTTTCTCCCTCTTCCCATTTAGATATCTCCTTGTCTAGAATTATTGGACTGAATTGTAAGGACAAAGATTCTATATGTGAAATCTACTTTTTGATGACAGAATCACTTTCATTACAAAGAGAATTGAGAGCATTTCCACAATTCTGTATTTAATGTCATTATACTCAGAAAATTCCTAGGTGTGCCTCATTTAGCCTCATTCCTTCAAGAAATTGTTTGACATTTTTGGAAATACATTTTTTGACTTTCTTGGTGAGAGTTAGATGAGAAGATCGATAAGACTCTCATATCTGTCTGTTAAATGTGAAGCTATAGCAAGAGACAGTTAGCTTAGCATAAATACTTCAAACAGGAGGAAAGAGCTAGCCTGGCTATGTTCAAAGGTAACAAAATCCATCTACCAGCACCTCTAAGTCACCATATATCTCTTGTTTAGTCTGTACAAAAGTGTAAAACAACAGTTTGTCATTTTACAGTAAGTTATGTGGCAGACTATTTCTTGGCCAAAAGCAAATGCCAGGCAACCAGCAGAGACTCCAGCAAGTGCTCTAGACCAGGAAATAGTCCGGCACATTCCCTCCGTAAAACCATAATATGTCGTTATCACACTTTGCTTTTTTTTTCACATAAAATAAACAAGATTTAATGTGCTAATTATTGATGTGCTGGTGGGCAAATTTTCTTACCTTTGGACAGACTAGCTGTTTCCAGTCTTTATGCTAAGCTAAGCTAACCGGCTGCTAGCTCCAGTTACATATTTACCGTACAGATGTGAGAGTAGTATCGTCCTTCTCATCTAGCTCTCAGCAAGAAAGCGAATAAGCGTATTTCCCAGAATATCTAGCAGTTCCTTTAAAATGTCAAAGAACACCTTGCTAATGACAAAAAGTCACAGAAGTAATTGAGAGTAAAATGTGTTTGTGACAACTAAAATGTCCGTCTTTATTTTTTAAACCAGATGGCTTTTCGAGACCCGTCTGTCATTCGTGCCAGCAGATGCCTTTGCCAACATGGTCAACATCTCAAGGATGTGAGTGCCAATTTATTCAGTGATGTTATTCCATTCAAGGCTCGTACACTTTTCATTAACTGCTATTCAAACACAAACCCTTCACAGTTGCTCTCATCCACCTGTTGTCTTTCAGCTGCCTTGCCTAAAAAGTGGGAACCTATCCCAGTTCCAAACTGCCCACCCCTTTCCTTTTTATCTCCCACCCAAGCAGATGATATGCCCTCTGTTTAGTATCACCGCTGGCTCCTAATCACAGCTGGAAGCGCTAATGCGTTCCTTCAATAGGAATGTTGGTCCTTCAACCGCAGCGGGGCTTGGACATTGGCTAGGTATTCCAGCAGAGCTTTTTGGGTGTGTGGTGATTTTAAACTCCCAGTAGAAGTCTCTGTGTGGAGGTAAAATATACAATTGAGCCTTGATCCCCAGCCGCTGAGTCCGATGTCTGCGTCCAAGTCATGCATGAAGGGAGACAGAGGTGGATGAGACGTTTTCTGTAAGCCTCAAACAGCCGCGAGTGCGCACAGCCAGTGTTTCCATTGACTCTTTGTTCGTTATCCAGATAAAATGATAGACTTCATGACAGAAAACCAACAAAATGTCAGTCAGATTCTCAAATACAAGATCTTTTAATAGTTTGTGAACATTGAGGTGTGTTTTATTAAGGGCCTAGTAATAACTATAAGTACACAGAATATATGTTATGTGTTTTTTTCTGGTAAGTAGGTTATTTTTAAGGTTGATCGAGTGCTAAGTTCATGGTTTATTTAAAGAGCATACTTGTTACCAAGTAATAACAAATGGGAGCAGAATGACTGATGACTGGGTAATGTATATGTGAGGTGCATACCTGTAAAATTACCTGGGACTTTGGAGGCTTTAGACAAGGTGGGTTGATAAATTCAGGAAAGAGTTGCAGGCTTTAGGATCATTTTTAGAGCCACACACTCAAACTCATTTATGAAAACAAGTCTTGTGTTTCGCTTGCACGCTGGTACAGTACCTTCATTCTTACAGTTAGACAGTTAGTCATTATTTTGTTATTACAAAGACAATTTGTACATTAGATTTGGTATAAGCTGTGTGTATTTCTTTTAGATATATATCGGTGGACGTGACACTTCAGAGGCTGGAGAGGCACTCGTTCTACAGCCTGAGGAAAATCACCCACATGTGAGTAACTAAAGGAAAAGGCCACGCTTCTTTATTGATCTTTATTGATTAAGCTGTTCCTTTTACTCTCTGGAGAGAAAAATGCTTAATTTTGAACCTTGCCGGGAGCGAATGGAAGCGAGGAAGAAACACATTAGAAGCTTATTTCTCTCCTGCGCACCACTTACTGCTCCTCATCAGAGTGGTACAGAGCAGTTTTGCCTCACTGGCAGTTACCCTGTTGGGGGATCACTACATGCAAATTAGATGAGAAACAATTCAATTTGATGAAATAACTTATGATCTGGACCATTATCACTGAGCCTGGTGGAAACAGACAGTCAGAATGAGCATGTTAGAGCAGAGAGGCCAAACAACAGCCAGTGTTTGGCTTCTGTCCATGTCTTCTTCATGCTCCAGCTCTTGTTGAAGCAGCTCTGGGGAAAAAAGTCTAGCAAGGTGCACTCTATTCTCAATTATGGGATAGAGATTTATGGCTGAGTCTCCGGGTGGACCACACACTTTCCAGCAGAACACCTCCTAGCACTTCATATATTACTGCAAGACTTCCTGCCTATGTGAATGATTTGTTCCAAGTTACAGCATCTTGTAACACAGCAGTTTGTGTGTACGCAATTTGTTTCCACTCTTCAATTACTGTATAAAATGTGGGCATGTGTAGCCGTTTGAGACAGTAACTATAATTAATGCATGTGTGCGTATCATTTGGCTGTCATTTGTATCTTAATTATCCTTCCTTTTAGTCTTTCCTTATTAGCTTCTGAATTCCAGACATCAAAATACAGACAGAAACAATAATTCAACCCGCTAGCTGAGGGTTGTATCTGTGTTCTGGTGGTGTATTTTGGATCTCCGGGGCCTATTTGCCACTGATTGGTGTGGTGTAGTGCCATACATCAGATAATAGCATCTCTCTCAGGTTTCCTTCAGGGTCAGACACAAATTAATACTCTGCTTCCTGTTGGCTGCTTGAGGCCGACAGCAGCTGTAGATCCAGGACTGCAGTCGGAGCTGAGATTTCAGAGGGGGCTGGGTGAAGTTTGTGTCATGCCACCATCAAGTGAAACCACCATTTTCAAGAATTCTTGGTTTTTGCTGGGAAGCAAAGATTAGTCATTTGTGAAAAAAAAAACCTGTGTATTTTATCTTTACAGCAGCAACAACAGCCGTTTGTTTGGACCAGTACAGGAAATAAATTGGGTAGTTAAAGCTGCAATAATCAATATTTTTATATTAACTAAGGGACAAACTATTATTTGTAAATGTGAAAGGAGTTGCTTGTAGTGACAAATTATTAGCAGGCTACAGTTTCCTTCAGCTCTATGGAACTTTATAGCTGGACTGGACTGTATAAGCTGATTGTTTTGGTTTTAGGGTTTGCAACTTAACTGTTTGGTGCAATCTCACTGTTTCCAGCCACAGAAGGCAGCTGTTTTCACCAAAAAAAAAAAAGCTCTGATAAACACACTGTACGCTACCTGCCCAACACCAAACGGCAGACAAAGAAAGTTAGCCACTGAACATAGTGAAGCATTTAGCAGCTAAAGAGCCAGATTTTTCTTCAGGAGTTGGTGGAGACCAAAACAGAGCTAAAAGGAGAAAGAATATTGGACTTACATGTGCCTGGTAGCCAGAAACACGACTCTAAATGAATGTGAACGTTACCCATGAATGCTGGATGACTAAATAGGCAATAGTTTGCTAACAAGTTAACAACTTTATAAGGTGATAATATGTCATTGTTGTGTTTACAGCTTCTCCTGCTGCCCCCAAGTGGCCAAAAAATCAATGAATTCTGCTTTAACATGAACACATAGATATCATGTAGAAATGATGATGTAGAAAAAAGGCCTGCACACTGACAAAAAACTAGAAGAGGCTCTTCATATGCAAAAAGGACACATTTAATTCATATCTCAACTGTGATAATGTGGGAAAAACATAAAATAAAAGTGAACGTTTCAGTCATAAGAGCATCCTCAGCACAATTTAATAGTCTTATAATCGAATCGGTCCCTTTTCTTTCACACTTTTCACACTTTGTCTCCCTTTGGGATATAAAATCGAATTGATTCTCTTTTGCATTCGAACAGCCTCTCCTACGTTTTCGTGCAGGGAAGGCCATTTTCCTTTGTGATGACGGTACTGTTTACCTTGGCTACGTGAACCTGATTCTACTTTTTAGAAAGGTTGGATTCAAGAGCGTAAACCTTTTCAGATTGCTTATTAACATGACCAGCCAAAGTCACCATGGCTGAAGAAAGAAAAGACCACCCACAGAAACACAAACATCATCAATAGAAAATCCAAGTAAAAGGAAGTCAAATTCCCAACCGCACTGATTGACTGACCTTCTGGAGTTCAAAGAGTTGTGACAAGGTGCTGCCACTCAGGAGTTTAATAGTCTACTTGACAGACTATGTAATGGTTATATTATCTGATAAAACAGCCCTCCGATGTTTCAGTGTAGCTCTAGTCTTTATACAGCAGCAGTGGGAAGATGAACCTCTCCCACTCAGAGACTTCCACTGACCTGACCACGTCTGTCTGCTGGGTTGAGTGTGGTTTGCCAGGTGTGTGAAGAAGGGCCAGGACACACGTTCCACAGCACCACATGGCTTCAGACAGCAGAGAGAGGTGTTCAGTCCAACCCAGGGTGGACCAGAGTAAACACACTAATGAAACACTAATTGGACTCTACTTCCGGCCCTGGCTGTCTGCACTGAGTTTCCCTTCTCTTGCACACTGGCATGCATCTTGTCCTGTTCTGCCAGCAATTTTAAGACTGCGCAGTGTGTGTTTCTAAATGTGTGCCCAAATAATGTTATAGTGGCCACCACACACACGTCTGTCCTTTACTTATGCTCCGACTTAGTTTTTATGTGGAATTGCATTTTCAGTGAATCTCTGTCTTGTCTGCTCTTTCAGAGAGATACGTAATGCGAAAAGTCTGACCTACATCGACCCAGAAGCCTTCAAGAATCTCACAAACCTCAAATACCTGTGAGTTTTTTTCATTGCATGTTCTTTTTTTAAAACTCATACCATTTTTGTCATTGAATACCACATACTGACAACATTATGGTAATCCAAAAAGATGAGGGGTGCATATTTAAAATGCTTAAGTCTGGCAATAATTTAGACATTGTGATCTATTCATAGCATTGTGTGTTGAGTTTAATGCAGTGCTACAGGTCGACTTCAGAAAAGTGACCGCACACACTGAACATTTTAGAAGAAATTCAATGTATTTGGCCTGAGAATGAAAGATGTCAATCTTATTTAAATTATTGACTCTTGGCTAGAAGATTATAGGTTGTTGTTTCCTTATAGAAGGTCAAAACTGTGTACTTTGGCCTGATCTCATGATTACTTTAAGTCCTTTAAGAATCCCTGGCTTGTATCCAGGCAACTGGCCTATTTGATTTCACAAATAAATATGCTAGTAAATAAACTGGGCTAGTTATTATTAAATGATGTCGTCTACTAAGCTCAGATCTAAGCTCAGGACTATTTTTGTAATAGCAATGCTTACTATACTTTGCATTACACTGCTGTCTGATATAATCCCACAGAGGATTAATAATAGTAATATAAAAGTAATAAAAGTAATATACCATTTTTCGTAACATCTTTAATGGAGCTTTGTTGTGTCTTCTGTACGTCCTGACTGTTTCTATCCTCTTGCTATTCAGGGGAATTTTCAACACCGGCCTTACTTTCTTCCCTGACTTGAGCAACATCCACTCTAATGACATGAATGTCATACTGTGAGTTTCTATAACTTTACAACTTTTAAATTAAGAACACTAATTAATATTTATGCTTGCTAAAACTGCTACTTGTAGCATTTTTAATGTCAGCAATTCATTGCCACATTAATTCAGAGCCATTACTCTAACTATCATAAACCAACAAGAGTGTCAGCAAGACGATTAGCCATTATCAGCTTTTTCATGCTTTATATTTTATGCCGTTTAAGGAACAGAAAGATGGATGCGTTCTCCCACTGCAAAGAGAGCTTTTAGGTTTTCATAAGTTTTGCAATGTCACATGGAATAAAGAATGAACAGGCAATGAAGAAAATCACTCCTTTGTATGCCATGTGAGAAGCAGGGGCAAGTAGCAACATTTCTGTTTGGAACACAACATTGTAGGGATTATGGGAAATGTGGTCTCAATTTTGAGATATGCTACCACTAACAAGACCACTTCCCTTCATACATTTGATTGTGTGTTATTGATATACAAAATGTTACATAAGCATCTGTCTTTCCATGTAATAACCCATAACCCTCTGCATGAAATGAGCCACATCTATACACACATCTTCACATCTATGTGTCATCGCCCTCACAGCTCTATCTAATTTAATTTTCCTACTCAGCCATAATACATTCATCAACTACATTCCTCCCTATGCCACTTTCCAGTGAAAGGTATTTACTTACAACACCACTTCATTTCCTCTCTATTCGGTGTCTTCCTTTGCAGGGAAATTGTTGATCATCCTTACATCACTGAGATCCCAGCCAACTCATTCCGTGGCATCACCAGCGATGTGCTGACAGTGTAAGATATCTGCAAGAGCAACCAGATGCATGCACACATGCAGATACGCACATACATGTATACTGTATATATATATATATATATATATATGTATTATATATGTATATATATAAAGAAATGCTCACACCTAATGTAATTAAATGTATATTTGTATCATAAACTTTCATACAGATTGCATGAGGGAAATTTTAACTAGATAGAAACTGTATTAAATCCATAGTGAGTGCTATAAAACCAGTATTGTCCTTTATCCCTAAATCCAATCCAAACCCTAAAATAGCCACTAGAAGACGTGGGGATTGGCCAAAATTACCTCACTTTAAAAACATGTCCTCACTCTGAACTCACTTGAATCTCACCAAGATAGCAAAAACAAGTACACAGACACTCATACACAACAGGGTTAGGTTTGGGAGCGAGCAAAGAGGGATTGCAATTTTAATCCACAAAACAGCGTGTTACAGAAAATATTGGGCTAAAAACCGCAAAATTGCAGACAGAATAAACCTCACCATATAAGGGGAAATAAGTAGGTCCTACTTATCTCTGTCACTGCTGTGCAGAAACGGATGAAGCATCAACACTTAAAAAATATTTTCATTCAGTAGATTGGTTATTAAACCTAAAGAGACAAATTCTAATCAGTGCTATTTTCTTGATGTTACTGTATAAACTTCTTTTATTCCAGGATGCTGTATGGGAATGGCTTCAGAGAAATCCAACATCATGCCTTCAATGGGACCAAGCTAGATCAAGTGTAGGTATTTTATGTTATGTAAACTGCTTAAACACCTTGTTTAATTAATTTGATACCTGTTTAAGGAATCGTTCAACATTTTGGGAAATATGCTTATTCACTTTCTTGCCGAGAGTTAGATGAGAAAATTGATACCACTCTAATGTCTGAATGGTGAATATCAAGCTACAGCCAGCAGCCGTTTAGCTTAGCCTAGCTTAAAGACTGGAAACAGTGGTAAACAGCTTGCTTCGCTCTGTCCAAAGGTAACAAAATCCACCTAACACATCATATCTCATTTAAACCGTACAAAAACCTAAGCGTAACAATAACAAGTTGTTGTTTTACTGGAGGTTATGTGCGGGACTATTTCAGCTGTTTCCAGTCTTTATGCTAATGTCAAGCTAAGCTAACCGGCTGCAGGCTGTAGCTTCATATTTATCATACAGAGATAAGAGTGGTATCAATTGTATCAATCTTCTCATCTAACTCTCAGCAAGAAAGTGAATAAGCGCATTTCCCAAAATGTTAAACTATTACTTTAAATTTTGTTCAGCAGTTTCAGACACACATCAACTATTTGACACACTATCACACTGAATAATCAGAGCAGTGATATATTACTTGTGTATTAGGTTCAAGGGTTATTTATTATTCAGTTGATAAGTGTTCACTGTTTTAACAGCGTCTTTTATAAAATTAAAGTCACATTAAGTCATTAAGTCACATTTGTTTGTTTTTTTATCTGGTACAAGATCTATCACAGGGACACCAAAAGCAGTCGATTTAGAGGTCTTACATTACTCAAAAAATTTGGTTGCTCAGTATTTTGCCTGGATTAAATCATTTCTGACATCTGGCATGTGTATTTCCTTACCCAAAATTGGACTACAAAAGCAGCTGGATCACAGTTGGGTCTCTACAGGCCTTCTCATATGTACTCAAAAAGGGCCTAAGCCCAGCTCTTGATTAGTAAGCTGGAGTTCTCATGGGAAAATGTGTTTCCAAAAGAGGGTATCAGGAAGTCTGCATTAAGAGTTCCCCTCTCCCATACACTCAGTGACACTGGACCCTAGATCTGTGTCAGACTTGAAGAAATCAATTTCACACTTGTATATTCAATAGCCTCAGCTGGATAAAGTACGAAGCATTGATTCCTTTTCCTCTTTTGTCGCAACATATTTTCTTTCTTCTTGTCACCCCCTGGACCAGAATCCTGCATATTCAGGATATGAGGTATTAATGATAATAATTTAAGACCCCTCTCCTCTTTTACAACACCTACACACATCTCAGGTCCTTATAAGAGCCTAATTAAGCCATTGGCCGGTGACTAGTGAGTCTTCGCACATGAGTGTTTGTGTTGGCACCTGATCTGCTCTGAAGGGAGAACTGATCCCAGCACAACCTGACCAAGACAAACAAACCCCTCAAAGGTCTATTATTCTTATTAGATTTAAAGGATTCAGGTAGATGTGTAGTGAGGGTGCAGTGTGTTTAAGGAGTACGCCATCACATCTTATACTGTATAATTTGAATCAACAATGTGAGTGAGACCTTTTTCTGTCATGTTTCGCCCCTGAAATGAGAGAAAATAAACAGAGAAATGTGCAGTGATGAGGCTTGGGAAAATATTATGCTATGCCTCGCCTCTGTCAGTCTGATTGAAATGTGAGGGATACGTTTTCTCTTCAATTTGTGCTTTCCTTTCCAGCGACCTTCACAGGAATAAGTATCTTACCAAGATGGATGAAAGGGCTTTTGCGGGCACCATCAGCGGCCCCATGCTTCTGTAAGTACCTGAAGGGTTTAAAAATGGAGCCACTCTTATCAACTCTGTTTGTAATTACACACAGTTCTTACCACACATACAGTACCTTTAAATCTTGAACTTAATCATCTCCCAGAGGTGAGCCACAGTGTTTTAAAGTCAGCTACATCCATATATGTGATGTTTTGTCATAGTTCTTTGCAGATTTCATCTTTCTATTACAAGAAATTTGACAAAGCCTAATCTGTTGTCTAAATACATTTAATAAATTGATAAATTTGATAAATTGCAAAAGCAATAACCATATTCCACAAATCTTGGTGGAATATGGTTTTGCTTACACGCTTAGAGTGCTTGTAGTTTGCAACCTGTAGCATACTTTAAAGCAAAACTATTTAACTTTTGAAAGAAGAAAAAGCATGTATATTCTCTTACAAATGAAATGTTGAACTCATAAGCAATGAAACACACCCTTGCTCAATTCAACACACTCAGGGTTTTTACTGCTACAGCTCTACTTGGTCTGGTACGACCAGTAGCTAAGGGTAGCTAATGTTAGCAAACTTAACATAGATATTGTTGTTCAACTTACATTACTGCATCAGTTAGCTGACAATACAACTCTATTTGTGATACTTTTACACCACGTTTTAGTATTTACTGTGATACCGTAATTTACACTTACACAGTGGCTCCTGTTACATGGTCTCATTTTAACGGAATAGTTTGACATTTTGGGAAATAACGCTTGCTTATTCGCCTTTTTTTGCTAGTTAGATGAAAGATTGATACCAATTTTTGTACGAATTAGACAAATGAGATATAATGTGTTTATTAGTGAGCTTTAGAGGTGCTGGTAAGCTGATTTTGTTTGGACGGAGCCAGACTAGTTGTTCGTCCCTGTTTCCAGTCTTTGTGCTAAGCTAAGCTAACGGGCTGCTGGCTGTAGTGTCATATTTATCGTACAGACATGAAAGTGGCATTGATCTTCTGATCTAACTCTCAGCAAGAAAGCAAAGTATTACAGTTTCAATTATATATTTCAAATTTACATGTAGCAAACCATTTTAAAAGCGTGTATATCAATAAATAATAGGCCTAGTTTGGTAATTTCATCATTCACATCATGTCAAGTTAGATTTCAACAATTTCCTCATTCATTATGTGCAGACTGGATGAGACATGTCTGTGAAATGGGATAGCATATCATCAAAGAGTAAAAATCATTCCTCCACAGCTGTGTCTTTGACCAGGAAATCTGAAACGCATTGTGTGCAAGCGTGTAAGGGAGAAACTTCCGACGCTTCTCTGATACTGTCCTCTTTTTTGCCGTTCTCAAGGTTTTTAAAGCTGAGTCCCTGTTTTTAAAGGTGTTTGATGCCAAAACCCTTTACCACGGCTATCTAGTTGCTGTTATGGCTCTGATCTAGCCATTAAGTGTCTGGTTAGGTAAATGGGGTTCGTGTGCAGGTCTTCTTCCTCTGTTCCACTGAGGAACATGTCCTGAGTGAGGTCACCTCCATGAGGTCATGAGCTAAACATCTGGGAATGACAAAATCAGACTGACATAGAGTCTGTGCTGCTTTATTTTTTTACAGCCTTACACAATGTGCCCCATGAGAGGAAAAGGGAGCAAAGGACAGAGAAGTGGGGAGAGCAAATGGGACTAAAAAAGAACAATTGAGCTCTTAGCAAATATGGAATTGTTTGGCTTGTGTTTCTTTTATTTAATCAAATTAATCAGCAGATACAATGACTTGGAGGTTTAATGGGTTAGGAAACTAAAGAAAGCAAAAGACAACTTGGCCTCTACTTGGCCCCTGGTCGGGGGGGAGTGTCCTGCTGAACAGCGGAATGTCCTGATAATGGGATCACACAGGATGTTGGTGAGATTGTCAATCCCCTGCATGTCTTTGTCCCAATGAGGTTGAGCTGGCTTTGGCATGACGGTTGAGCGCAAGAAATACCACATGTAATAGTTTAAAGATGAAGGAGTGAGGACCTCAATCTAGGAAACAGATGGAGGGTGAGGTTTAATCCATCCATGAGCTCTCTGGTCTTGTCATGTCTAGCTCCTCTGTAGATTTGCTGATAGCACGTTTGTTCTGGAGTCTCGAAAGGTACTGGATGGTGACTGCTTGTTCTTTCAGTTAGTCAGAAGAAAGTATAGTACTCAGTATTATTTATTAGCATCCAGTAAGTGCATTCTTACAGGAAGGGTGGTGTACAGAAAATCACATGTTATCAACCGTATCAGGGATGTAGCTCAGCCCCATGTGTGACCTCAGCATAAACCTTAGGGGGAAAGTCAAAACATTTAAAGGTACTCTCATGATCCAACAGATGTCTTCTGTTTGTCTGGAAAGACAGAATGTTTGCCAGGGGCAAAACCAACGTTTAAATCCAATATTTCCACAGACTACACCGATCACTGCCACGGCCTGTGCAGTGGACTTAACGGACGTTCCAGCAAAGAAGAGCAGCGCAGCGCAGTCTGTGGAAATACTGGATTTGAATTTTGGTTTTGACCGGGGCAAACATTTTATCATTCCTGGCAGAAAGCATACATCTGTTAAATCACAAAAATACCTTTAAAGACGTAACCTGCTGCTGAACAAAAGGTAAAAAAATATCTTGGGAAAGGCTATGTGACTGAGTCACGGAGTAATGTACGGAGTGCTAAAGTCACAAATGGGGCTAGCACGTAGCCAAGAATTATTGGGCCCATGCATTAGAGGTAACTCTGGAGTCATGGGCGGATCCAGGGGTGGGGTCACAGTTAAAATCTGATTGGCCCCTGAAGTGCCCCTGTTCTCTTCAGAGCACTTCATTGGCTGAATTTTGAAAGATGCGCAAAGTTGCTAAAATTCAGAGAGTTGTGATCTTGTGTATGAATATATGTGTATATTATACTGAAATGTACAATAGAATAAAGTGATGATCTAATGTATCTTCTTAAATTCTTTCATTCCCTTTCTGTCTTAAAGAGACGTGTCTCTAACAGGGATCACCTCCCTGCCGACCACAGGAATGGATTCTCTCCGGGAGCTGAAGGCACGCAATGCCTGGGCCCTCAAGAAACTGCCGGCCATCAAAACCTTCAAGCACCTCACAATTGCTAACCTCACCTACCCCAGCCACTGCTGTGGATTCAAAAACCTCAAAAAGAAACGAGGGTGAGCTTTCGTGAATTTTTCATTTTGTATTCGTCGAAAGTATTTATGAGAGTCGGAAATGTCAAGTGGAGGCATCCCAAGAAGTGTGTCCATAGTGTATAAAAGACAAACAGCGTCCAATAGAATGCTCTTGCAGTCTGTTTTTCGTTTATTTGGATGATCTACCACAGTGAGTGGGGCAGCTGCACTTGTATGGTGTGGATTTTGGCAGGGATTGAATCAACTCTCTGATGTGTTTACCTATAACTTCTTACAGTGCTGCCATAATTAGTGTCACTCATTGCTGTTATTGTAGGAAGAAGCTTGAGCCAGACTAATAATGACTCTCAAAACAGGAATCACTTTTCTTCAACTGGATATATTAATTATTTGATGTGATTTGACACTTAGTGCTAGCGAGGATTGAAGCCAGGTCTGTGTTTTTTTGTCTAATTTAGGACTACAGCATTATTTTATGGACTCAATCTTGTCTGTATTCATGTGTATGTGTTTTTCAGCTTTTTGGAGTACATCATCTGTAACCTGACTGCTTTCTACGACCAGCATCACAAGCGCTCCGTGGGGCCCCTCCGCATGCCTTCCCTCCAAGGGGACAGTGTAGTGGAAACAATCCCAGACCAGGAGCCAAACAACAGAGGCCACAGAGAGTCCCAGCAAGACTGGTGGAGAGGTGACTTCCATGGCAGCCTCCACTACCACGCCTACTTTGGGGGCCAGCCAGATGAAGATGTGGGTTTCGGAGAGACCCTCAAGAACCCCCAGGAGGACACCAGCCAAGACTTTGACAGTCGTTACGATTATGTGGTGTGTGAGGAGGGAGAGGAGGTGGAGTGTGCACCAGTGCCCGATGAGTTCAATCCTTGTGAGGACATAATGGGTTTTGGCTTCCTGCGAGTGTCTGTGTGGTTTGTGAGTCTGCTGGCTGTTCTGGGAAATGTGGTGGTGCTCCTGGTGTTGCTCACCAGCCACTACAAGCTCTCGGTCTCCCGCTTCCTTATGTGTCACCTGGCCTTTGCAGATCTGTGCATGGGGATTTATCTGCTGCTTATCGCCTCTGTAGACCTCCACACACGAGCCGAGTACTTCAACCACGCCATAGACTGGCAGACGGGCCCTGGCTGTGGACTTGCAGGTTTTTTTACAGTCTTTGCGAGCGAGCTGTCTGTCTACACCTTGACGGTGATCACTCTTGAGAGGTGGTACGCTATCACCTTTGCTATGCGGCTGGATCGTAAGCTGCATCTGCACCATGCGGCAGCTGTGATGCTAGGCGGCTGGATCTTCTGCCTGCTCCTGGCCCTGCTCCCACTGGTTGGGGTGAGCAGTTACCAGAAGGTCAGCATCTGTCTCCCAATGGACACCGAGTCCACAGTGGCTCAGGTCTACATCTTGTCAGTGCTGGTCCTCAACATCCTAGCCTTTCTTGTTATCTGTGCTTGCTACTTCAAGATCTACTGCGCAGTGCACAACCCTCACTACCGCTCTGGATCCAAGGATACCAACATCGCCAAGCGTATGGCTGTCCTCATCTTTACTGACTTCTTGTGTATGGCACCTATCTCCTTTTACGCCATGTCAGCCGTGCTGGACCGGCCACTCATCACTGTCTCCAACTCCAAGATTTTATTGGTGCTTTTCTACCCGCTCAATTCCTGTGCCAACCCGTTCCTCTACGCCATCTTCACTAAAGCCTTCAGGGGAGACGTATTCATCCTCCTCAGTAAGGTGGGCCTTTGCCAGCAGCGAGCACAGCTGTTCAGAGGCCAGACGGTCTCATCAAAGGGCAGCAGCGGGACATCTCAGGTCCGTAGAGACAAGGTTAAGGTTAGGAAAGGTGGAAGCGGAGGCCAGGAAGAGGTGCCCATCCATCTGAAGAAGTGCTCTGGACATACCTATCACCAAGCAGTCTGCCAACATACAAGCCCTGAGGAGAGCCAGAACCTGAACACGTGAGCCAGACACCAGCTCGAGGTAGTAAAGCAAGACAGGTTCAGGTGGGAGAGGAGAGGCCTTGAAGTGTTTGTGGACAGATCTGTTTGGATATTTAACAGAAAGCTGAAGTATTCTGTATCTGCTTCAATTTTCAGGCCAAGTTCAGCTGTTTTCACAATTTGGGCTGTGATGATTTTACAGTTCCAGTTGTTGGAGAATATCAAGTGTCACTGAAATATGAGACCGACTTCATCTCACTTATAGTCCTTTGTCTTTGGAGGGACTGGCTAGAATAGAACAGAGATTATTTTAGGGAAAATAGTAAAATAAAAACTCATACATATATAACTATGAATAAAATCAATTTTTTCAGTATCTTTAATGATATATTGTGTTTAATTTCAAATTATCTCTGCACATTCTGGCATTGATATACAAGGAAATATAACAGTTTTTTTTTTAAGTACGTCATTTTCCTGTGATGAGAAGACCTTTCTGAGGTGCCCTATTTATACTTCATTATTGTGGTCAAGGACAGCCTGCTGGCTCAGTGCCGTTCACAGTGGAAACTTTATCCAGTTTATGAAAATATAAAAACACTGCATTTCTTATTGTCTTATCAATACTTCTGTATGTAATGTAAATACACGATAGTGTTTGGTGATTTATGGATGAAAACAGGACACATTGTCTGCAATTTTTTGCATTCCGTTTGTCTGTTTACCTGAAATTGAAAAGTAAATATAGTATAGCATAGTACTTGACTGTGATGTTGGAAAGCAGACATGAGTGTTTTTACAGTGCAAGTGGAAGAGTGAAATTGTACTTGTATGTGGCTTATGCAATACATTGATGTATCACTTCCTTAGATTCATAAAATATTTGTGTACTTTTGTTCTTTATGTTATTTATGTTTATGTTGTTTTTTTAAATGTAACCCAACATTGTTACTTTCACTTTTTTCACATTGATCCAGCAAAACAGTTTGCAAAGGTACATCCTCATCTCCTGGGAGCATGTGATCCAATTACAAAAGTAAACACAAGACATATTTTGATTATTAGAAATTTTCTACAAATTACAGACAGGTATGATAATCACAAATATATACTGTTAAAGCCGTGCCTCTCCTTTGGAATGTCATAGTTGTTTTTCTAGCATGATTGAGATATTTTTCCATCCTCTTACGGAAACAAGTGACTTATACAATCAGCAGAGATAGCTTTGACTTCACCGGGAGAGGTTAAAGCAAATACAGCTGAGACACGTGTGAGCTGCGCCGCTGTAACTTGTGCGATATTGAGCCATTATGAGTTAAAGGACACCCTCTGCCAATGGCAGCTTAACATCTGGTTAGCATTTCATCTGCTGGGTGACATTTTTTCAAGGAAATATACAGATGAACAGGGGGACTTTCCAGGAAAGAGGGATCATTTCAGACCTTTTTTAATTTTGCTTGCAAAGTCGTCGTGAAGATATTTGACCAGACTGCTGGACAGTTTGTTTCAGTATGAAAAATATTGTACAACATTCCCAACTCTGTATCATTCTAATGCGTTCTCAATGCATCAGGGAGTTAGAAATGGCTGAAACCTCAGAACTGGAAGGATTTCTAGTTTTAAAGTTGAAAAAATTAAGAGTGGCATCTGCTCGCTGTGTTCCAGATTTGACTCATGCTGTAAATTCCTAACAGACTAACAGGACATCATTTTCTGCTGAATGTTTTCCACAGCTTCAGTGTCCATCTCTTCCAATCACCCATTAACAACAATCCAGTGTGGACCCTTCAAGTGCTAAGCACACAGAGCTGGAGCATGATGTGCCTGGCTGCTTTTGTGAGGGCCTCCTCCCTTCCACTGCCAGTTAATGTTAACTCACAGTTCATACTTGTTTTACAAGTGTGTGCCTGTCAAGGTTGATAAAAATCAAAATCACTGCAAATTTGCGTGGGTGACTGGTTGAACATGAAGAGACTGGGGGGTGGTGACATATACCTGCAGAGCCCTCTGAAACTACACCTTTTGTTTTCTCAAAGCCATCATACAGAATATCTGAGAATTGTGGGTTGGTTGTGAGCATGTAGGTTCACAAACCAATATACAGAAAGGGCCGAACGAACCCATCGAGACCTGGACTGGATTGTTTTTGACATTCTTCATGTAGCTGGTTCTCAGGCCTGCCTGATCATTCCTCTCCCGGTATTTCAAATAAACCCATCTCTGAGCTGTTCCTCAAATAAGCAGGGCAGGACCCGACGATGCACCTCGCTAACATCAGATCAGGTTGCTAAACTCAAACAGTGGGAAAGGAATCATGAGAAGAACTAAACAGAGAAACTGAGGTTTCTGTCAGGAGATTTAGAATAGCCTTGTTCCCTCAGAGGAGGTCAAAGTCTTCAAGTATCCATCCAGCTCTTGCTCCTGGGAACATAAAATCCCTGCATTTATGACGTCATACCTTA
Organism: Macquaria ambigua; assembly: GCA_008360985.2. Classification (NCBI taxonomy): domain Eukaryota; kingdom Metazoa; phylum Chordata; class Actinopteri; order Centrarchiformes; family Percichthyidae; genus Macquaria; species Macquaria ambigua. Next base: position 426,500 of record VMKM01000190.1, read on the forward strand.
TGCTATTCCATGGGCCAGTAGGCATGGACGGTCCTCTTGAAGAGTCAAGTTCCTCTCTCTCAGAAAATTCTTGAATGACTACTAGAGCAAACCACAGTTCTGAAAGTGCTTCTACTTATCTTAACCATAAAATTTAGGACAAGAGTTTTATATTTCCTACAGTCACCAAACATTTCACCATGACATGCAGTTGATCCATGATGGATCTACATCCATGCAGGACAATAAGAATCCCACTCTGTTTTATCTATTGGTGTGGATGTCGTGGCCATTACAAACTCATTGGCATTGCCCAGGTGGCGTGCATGGCATGCAACCAAATTGACAAAATCAGAATGCCATATTGTTCATTAAATGGGCACAGGAAGAAAACCTGGCTAAAGGCCTTTGTCAACAAATAAAGTATTTCAATTACTTCAGTGTGCCAACTTTGGCGGTTGCAATTGGTGATGAATGGGGCTAATTACTTGTGCACTGATCCTTGCAAAGGACTGTTCTTGCTATAACTTAATTTTTTCAAGATCTCCTAATAGATACCAAAAGATGCTGGGGCCTTGATCAAATGAGGTGCACTGACTATGCAGATTTGCATACTTTGCAAAACAAAGTTTGAACTGTTCTCTTTTGCCAAAGACGATTGGTCACATCCAGCTTTCTGCACGTCATCTTTTTCCTAAAGGACCTGTGACCTATCAGCAGAGGTGTGGACTCAAATCACATGGCTTGGACTTTAGCCAGACTCAAGTCTTGAATCTGATTACTTTAAGGCTGGGGTATACTCAAAACGAAGTACTTTGTATGTCGTGTCGTCTGATCATGTCTAAAGGCAAAAGTGTTTATAGCTGTTCCGAACAACCACACTCGAAGGTGGGACAAGACGCAATAATCGGTCAACTGAAATGCTAACCAGGGATAACTGTGCACACTTTCATCTTTCCTCTAAGGCATTCATAGTGTTGCGCTCATTTGTACATACAAAAAGTGACACTGAGGTCACTGTGTGAAGAGAAAAGTTCAAAACCTGCCTACTTTCTCACCACACAACACAACAACACACCTGTTATATTGCTCCGTGAAGTAGGCATGCATGTGCAATGTCAAAAAAGTGTCGGGGGAGGAAGATTCAGATGCTGTTTGAACATTCAACAAGCACTTCAGTTGGAGCCTACTGCCACCTGTAGACAAAATCAAAAAAGACTTGCAACTTGACTTTAATGAGAACACAACTTCTGACAGTGAGCAAATCAACTCTTCATTTTCTTCAGGAGTTACTAATAACATTAAGGATGGCTCTAATCTATTAAAGTGTCCCATTACGTCATGACGTTTTGACAGGAAAGGTATATTTGGCAGTGCACACCAGCAGACAGGCAAATAATGACTTCAAGACTTTGTCTTGACTTTGGACTCGAGATTTCATAGCCAAGACTTGAGAATTACTTGTGACTTTTAACACAACTTTCTCCCACCTCTGCCCTTTCGGACACACTAGATTCATTATGCGACAATGTAAAAGGTATGAGACAATGGAGGAAAACCAGGAAAGGAGGAATCTCCATTAGAAATGGATAGAGGTTCTTTGTCCCAAAGAGCTTGACATTTTCTGAGACTACGGTAAACTCAACATGCCACAGCCAACACGCCTGGCTACTACATTCCACTGAAGCCTACATACTCTATTTTACCATGCAGCTGATTGGCAGTCACTGTCAGTTAGCTGGTAAGCAGAGAAAGCTATAGAGTCTAAGCTAGACATCTCCAGGGCCTCATTATAAGCCCCATTTGCCAGCAGCTCAGACTCTTATGTCTGAGTGCCCAGGAGTAGCAACAGGGCCCACTTCACCAGAAGTAGCCAGGGATACATTCTTCCTCCACTAGGTCTGTTCAGGGCTGAATAAGCCTTTGTGAAGCGTGATATATTGTAGAAGTGACAGCCTGCCTCAAATCCATTTACAATCAAGGGCAAAAATCTCCATGTAGTTTCTGATTCGGCTCTAATCCCAGACAGCACCACACCTTTATCTCATAATTACCCACAAGGAAATACACAGGGATTGTATCAGTTTAGGTAGGAATTAGAGGAAAGGCAGGGAGAACGCCCATGCTGCACATATCCTGACAGCCGTCCAGACACTGGATTATACAGCTAGTGGAATTGAAGACAGGCTGGGACAGATTCTGGGTCTCACGCCCACGTCGCATCAGATGTAATAAAGAAGTGATTCCCAACCAGGGCTTACTGTACCCCTGGGGCTACTTCTGCAGTTGCCATGAAATGTGGAAAGATTAGATTAACTCAACTAATTTGAAAAAATAGAAATTAAGGATTAAAGAATACCTATATTGAGTCAGCAATAACATTTTAACAGTGTGTTAGCTAAGGTGATTGATAAATGGTTTAAATAAATAGCTACAAGTAATGCATAAACAGTTGAAATAGTTAGCTAAAAGTAATGGATAAATAGTTGAAACAGCTAGCTAAAAGCAAAGTGGTTGAAATTGCTAAAAGTAATGGATGAATTGTTACAATAGTTAGCTAAAAGTAAATGAATGGTTGAAATTGCTCAAAGGATAAATGCTGAAAATAACTAAACAAAAAATGGATAAATGGTTGAAACAGAGAAAAGTAATCGATAGTTGAAGCTAAAAGTAAGGGATAAATGGTTATAGATAGCTAACAGCTAAATGGTTGAAATGTCCAGCTTCTGCCACTCCAAGCGGTAGTAGCACAAATGCTAATTTGACCTGACTTAAACATTGGCAGTTCATTGTGGGAAAATAAATATGGTAACAATATCCACTTTCATATTAACAGTGTTAAATAACATCAATTCAAATTAACACATTTGGATCATGGCAGGTGGTGTTGATGAAGGGTACTGGACTTCATCTGAAAGGGCTGTGGGGGTAAGTCTGACAAAAAAGGATGGGAACCAATGTAGTACGGTAATATAGCAAGGGCTGAGGACTATTCAACGTGAATAAAGAGGTTGACAGTGACACTGATTAAGTCACCTGTTCAGAATTATGGTAAAAGAAATTAAGACAGCTTAATGCATTCAAAGCACAACCTTCTGCGTTTTTGTCCGAACTTGATTTAATTTAGAAAAACTAAATGAATATGAACAATACATTTCCTTAATCATCTGAACAGCAGCTAGAACACACACGACAAAACAATGAGAAAGCAGAGAATACATTTTTAATAGACATCCTTTTCATAAGCTCATCAGTCATTTGTGAATATCGGAAAACTGAAATAAAGGTCAAAAAGGCACACGCAACATTCAAAGATAAGGAGATGAACATAAAATAAGCATTAATTAATGCAATAATTAAGCAACTATGATTAGCTAATTAGATTTTTGACCATGGAGAGCTACTGAATGTTGTCCTGAAAGGATTTCTCTAGATTCTTTCTTGAAGCAGTGCTCTACTTGAATTGTGTTGGAAACCTCTCCATTGGCACATTATATTTGTTATTTGAGGATGGTGATGGTACATTAACAGTGCCTATTTAAAATGACAGCCTTTCTATGGCCACTTTGTTTTCAGTGTGCATAAAACAAAATAGATGTATACACTTTTTAAGTCAGTGGGAAAAAAAATCTTAAATAAAAAATAAATTTTATTCCAATTAGATCATGTATGTGAAAATGTAAGAAAATCTTATTTTTCACTTCTTGGTTTTACATCAGTTACGTTAACAGCGCTTCCTTGGTGTTAATGGGGTTTCTTTAAGAACATACTACTCTATAGAGCCAACCATCAACCAAATCGACACAACACTCAAAAAACACGTACTTTATTTCAAATTGCTGCAACAGGGGCACTAAAAACAAACTGCAGAGAAACACACGGCCCCCCAAGAACTCACTTTGATAGAAAATATTCTCATTTAAAAGTCATGAATAAAATGAAAGCACAGGAGAACATATGGTGGACGAAATGGTTTGGAACACAGCGTTCGGTAGCTTTGTCCAGCCAACAGAAAAAAAAAAGGAACACTTATTAGATTATAAGAGCACAGTTTGGTGCGGCTTTCCAACCTTTCAAAAAAATAGAACATTTGATTACCTTTCAGGAATAAATTAAAAAAAACAAAATAAAAAGGGACACCGCCCTGCACCCACCCAAAAAAAAAGAAAGAAAAAAAAATGAAATCTAAGTGACATTTTGAGAAAATGGGGTGCGAAAGAAAAATAAACTAATACATTTCCAGAGAAAAACGGTGACAACACACACATCAACATACACACACGTGAACACTCACTACATGCCTGTAAAGTCACTGTCTCGCACTCGTTCACACACACACACACACACACACACACACACACACACACACACACACAAATAGAACAGAGCACACTGTGGCTATTGATTGACTTGACTGATTTCACAACATCGATAAACTGACAGTGCAAATTTTCAGACGGCTGCAGAGAACTAAAATAAGCGCAAAGAAGATACACCAACAGGACAAACTTTCAGACATTTTGTACAATTCTTAAATGAATTCAGTGTTGGATATCTGCTCTTCCTTTTTTTTTGTTATGTTTTGGGATAAAGATGGAATGAAGCTCCAGAGAAGCCGGTGAGGAAAATAACAGTATTTTTGGATTCAGCACTACTTAGAAGATTAAAAAATGCCTTTAAACAACTATTAGTTATTTTAGGATTAATGTAAATTGACCTTCTTTGTCTTAACCCTTCATCAAACACATTTAAAACAAATGCTTAAAACAATAACAGGTTGTTAACTACATAAAACACTCTGGAGCACCATTTTCATAATCACGAGTTGAGACAGAATTATCCAAGAACAAAAATTTGAAGCCAAAAGGTGATTCTGGCCGTACTAAAGGCAGCAATCTTGACTGGTGGCACTAAATTTGGACTTAAATGTAGACACGAGTCAATCCAGTCAACCGACTACAGTGCATCATGGTTGTTTCTCATCTACGGGGTTATAATGAATGACCTCTGACCTCCTGTGGCGGGGCAGGTCAGGCCACCCTGGTCCACTACACCTGTACGATGTGAAATGCTTACTTTCCAATGTATGCGAATTCTCTCAGGAAAAAAGGTAGAGAAGCCTGGAAAAAGCAAAAAAAGATCAAGAACGCTCTGCTCACAGGCGTTCCTGTCCTCTGTAGGCTAGTCGAGTGTTTTTGACAACACCCAGGTTTTACAGTACCTCACAGTCCTTTGGGTTTGTCAGAGTTCTCAAAGACTCCGAAGAAGTTTCCTGAAATGAATCCAGTCACAGGATATGGAAGGATATTGAAGGGTCTGTTAACTGGATAGAATTACAGAGTTCCTGCTCCTGTTGCTTTGTCTGTTTTTGTTTTTGTTTTTTTCTTTCTACTTCACCATTCGGCATCCCCAATGGCTTTGGAGAAGACATAGTCTCTCCCATTCAGATTCATGATCCCGTCCTTCAGGTGGAATTTCCATTTATTCTTACTTCTGTGAATCTGGGGAGTAAAGAGAAGGAAATGAATGTTGTGGGCGTCAAGGAGAGACGGACACTGTTTCACCTTACAGTGGACATTAATGTCTTTAGCCCACGCACACAGAAGGCTCAGCCGGACACATGCACTGCGATATTAACCAACGTCCACTGATAGTTCTTTATAAGCAATGAATTTGCATCAGATAGTGTTTGATTTGGGCTGTATGATACTGGTGATCAAACACTGCACTCAAATATGATGTGAATCAAGCAAAAACATCTAATATACAACAGCAAAAAGGCTCTCGCACACTTAAGGATTGTAAAATGCCTCTTTGTTTACTTCATGGCAGCCATTTCTTCAAAAAACTGCCATGAAACAATTTAAGAGGCATTTTGAGCTTTTAGAGTAAAATATCATAACTTCAAAGTTGTAGCAATATCTCATAGTATTTGTTTTATAACGCTGAAATTACATTCATGTTTTATTGAAGTGTATTACAACTGTTCTGCTGTGGCTTTTGTTTATATTGTCTCCTGAATATAGTGCCTGAAAAAGTTATTTTTTGATTACCGAATGAAAAAAAACACTATGTTGGCAAATGATGGTGGTGACTCCTAACTACTTGTGGGTCTAAATGTGAGTGTCAGCGTCAGCCTATATGTGCGTTAGTCCTGCAATAGACTGGTGACCTGGTCCAGGGTTAGAGAGCTGAGGAGCTGAAACTAAACAACAAATTATTTACAGATGCAAAAATTCAACATGCTCTAGTGTAAATTCTACATCAACTGATATAAAGGTTTGAGTTTTGCTGTGCCGTATTCTCTCACAGAAGAGATCGTTTCTTACCTTGTCATACTGGCACACCACTACATTCTCTGTATCAAACAGCTCCTGGTCCTCCTCATCGCTGACGTCATCCCCACTATTCAGTGGCTCCTGACGAGGAAATAAAACCAACAACTTGAACAATATTGACTGTTTTAAATATGGTGCAAAAGCCTTTGAAACTGAATTTCGGATCTATGCAACATGTGTTCTTTCCTCTGGTGCCCACCTCTTCAACCTGCCCATCCTCTCCCCCATCCTTGTCCTTCTCCTCATCGTCATCTTCATCATACTCCTCCTCCTCATCCTCATCCTCTTCTGAGGAGGTGTCTCCGGTGCCGTCCACCTGCAGCATCATGGGAGGCTGCTGGGGCTGAGCCTGGGGCTGGGCTTGCTGCTGGGGCTGGGGTTGCTGTGGGGCCTGCTGTGCAGCTGCGCCCTGGGCCTGCTGAACCTGCTGGACCTGCTGGACCTGCTGGACTTGCTGGACTTGCTGGACCTGAGCTGTTGCTGCCTGACCAGTCTGCTGCGCCATAGCTGCTGCCTGCATCACCTGACGGGAAAAAGAAGAGAAAAGAGTGATCGTCTGGTCATTAGTCTAATTAGCTAGTTAGGGTTAAGGAACAGCATAAATGAAAAATGAAAAAAACTCCAACTTTGTGCATGCTAAGGATAACATTAACACACCCAATATACTTGAGTCCAAACTAGACACAGATGTCAATCAACAATATAACAAAGACAAAAACGGCAGGAAATACGGTGGGAAAACAGAACTACTGTATGTATTAGAGAAAACTCCTGAGTGAAAAGAACAATTCAGTTGCTAATGAAGGAAGTGAAGAAGTGCTGACCTGTGTATTGCCTTGGACTTTGTTTCCTGAAGCTAAGACAATCTGCTGCGGCTGGATGATGACTCCTGTTTGCTGGGGCAGGCCTCCCTGCAGAGGAGCCAGGACCTGCACGCACACAGTGAACAGAGGAAACATACATACATGTTAGTGTATTGTGTTGTCTTTGGAGACTTGTAAGGTAATCGCATTATTAGTTATTTTATTCTGCATTTTACTATTGCTGGTTCAATTGGAGAAGTCACTAATATAAGAGGTCATGGATAATATTTCTTTTTTTCCAGAGTTATTTTATGTTTTTCATGGCCAGAGGACCCACAGCTATGCAGCCAAACAGTTATTTAACTTAATTTGCCATGAACCGATTAGACACAGGATGTCAATTATTACATACTGTGAAAGACCACAGATAAACCCGAGACATGCAGCCATGTTGCACTTCTAGTCCACTTTATTTTTACTTTTCTAAGTTGCCTCCGTTTACCAAAGTTCCCACCTGTTGTATGACCGGTGCCTGCACACCGCCAGGCTGCATCTGCTGCTGCAGGAGGATCTGCTGCTGGGGCTGCTGGATGATGTACTGAGCCCCATTGGGAGCACGGACCACCTGCAGGATCTGACCTGAGAGACCGCAAAACAGACGAGGACGTGAGGGCGGGGGAAGTGCACGCAGCTCTTGCAACTGCCATGGGAACTTGAAGAAGCTGATGTACTACAGCAGTAAACGTTATAAATTCACTTAACTTTACAGTTTGAATATCTTGTTATTTCTTCACAATCTTTTTTTTGCACAATATATTTATTGATTTTTTTTATCACACTTTTAACATGAACAATAATAAAGAAGCTCTGAATAGTAACAAGAAAGTAAACATAATTAAATAAATAAGGCACTAGGGCAGGGTTATTCAACTAAAATTCAAGAAGGTCCAGTCAGGGAAAATTTATTAAAGCAAAGGTCCGGAACATCATAATGTCTAACTTGAGTTAGTGTGATATATGGTGATGTAGCCTAGTAGATGTATCAACGTCTGCATGTAATCAATAACTGACTATCAAATCAAATAAATTCAGTATTATTCAAAAACATTTTGACAATATTTATTGTCACTTAACATTTAATTAAACATAATACTGTATATAGGTATAATGTTCTTGTCTTATTAAGTAAAAGAAGGGCTGCATTTAGAAATAAGAGAAAATAAATAAAATAGCTTTTGAATAACTTAAAATAAAATTCATAACTTGAGAAAAATCAAGTTGTATGACCGGTGCCTGCACATATCTGAGCATATCAGACACAGTGGTTTTGTGAACGAGTCTGTCCACTCTGGGTTGAAAGCTCCATTTTCGCTATCCACTTTTCTTTTCTTACACAGCGCCATTTGTGGTTGTTTGTCTCTCCCTTTCTCTGGCTCACTCGTCACTTTGTCTTCTCTCTCTGTATCGCTTTCTTTATTTTTCTGTCTCTTTCTATCTTCCTTTCGCCTCTTGCCTGTTTGTGTATGCAGAGCGGCAGATTTTAGCGCCTGGAATGCAGAGACTTCATTGGCTGAGTAGCGTCACGTGGGATGGCTTAACTCGAATGCAATTGGTCTGTGTGTTTCCTGAACTGCTCAACCAATGCCGTAAACACTAGAAAAGCTGCGCCGGTTAAAATAGAAGCGTCTGGTCAAATTAAAAATCCCCTTATAATTGATTGGTAATAGGTCCGGGTCCGTATAGGATGGCGTCTGGGTCCGGACCCGGACCGCGGTCCGCCAGTTAGTGACACCTGCACTAGGGTGTTCAATCCTGGATCCCCAGGTTATAAGTAAAAGGGAAAAAAACAAAGTAATCAACTTAATCTCTTTAATTTCTTTCCAATTGCGTATTACTTTTGGGCAATCCTAGAAGATGTGACTCTTCACAATGTGATGCTTGGATAAACGTGTGTTTGTGTGTGTGTGTGTGTGTGTGTGTGTGTCTTACCTTGGCTGGTGATGAGCTGCTGGTATGGGGTGACACCTGTGGGCAAAGCAAGCGTTGCCGCGGTAGCTGCTGCACTCTAGAGGTGAAAAGGAGAACACACACTCAAGAGGGACTGAAACGAGGCAGTGAGGTACACACTCACAAACATCAAGTCCACCAGCAAAAAGGATATCTTACTAAACCCTAAAGCAGGATTTTAGGCTTCACAAATTAAGTGCTAATATTCATGTTCACTTGGCTGTCGTGATAAAAGCATTCATTCATTTTATCTGCCAGGTTTGGTGGTGAAAGGTTAGAAATTTGCAAGTGAAGCTTAAAAGAGGTATTTGAGAATTAAGACTTGAGTTTACGACAACAGCGCAGTCTCGACATTAACAGATGGCTTGCCGAACAGAGGTGTTGCTGAGAGAGGGAAGCACAGAAGGAAAGGGGAAGTGTTTTGACACTCCATTGTGCGAAATTAAAACTGATGACGGAAACGGTGTGTGTGAGTCAGCCTGTGTGAGAGGAACAACAGGAGCATGTAAGAGGATGTATTATCCCCGGCTTTATCTCCACTGTAATCCAGGCTACTAAACAACTCTCTGAAGGTCCCTTCCTCTCCTTTATTCTCTTGCTTTCCATGCCCTTCTGCCCCTCCATCTGTTACTAGACCAGTCGTCCTGCTCTCAGGAAGAAAGCCTGCAGAGACACATTAAGATGATCTTCCTCTTTTTGGTCTGGCTACGAAATATGTGCACGGAAAAAAACTTGTAATCATTTTGAATTCTTGCCTTAAAATATATTTAACTAACAGAGTTGCTTGTAGGTTTTTGAGGTTCAAGTCGCACTGCAACAAAATTCGACTGGCAGGCATCAAATAGGCATTTTCTCACAGGCAAAATGGCAAGTTTGTGTACAACTGCCAGTCAAAAAAAATCGAAGACAGCTAACGTTATGGTTAAACGCGATAAGATGAAAGGATTGGACTGAGGCGATCATCAAAAATGCTCGTGTTTGCAGCGCACACTTCATACCAGGTAAAATTAAATAAAGTATTGTCTGTTGTAGGTATGGATAACATTATGTGTCTAAAGGTTTGTCATGCCCACCTAATCAGAAATTGAGGTTAGGTGACGTAACGCTAACTCTTTTAGCGCATTGGCCAGAGACAAAACATAGAGGAAACTGTTGAAGTGTCATCTCCCTTTCTACAGTTGCCATAGTTGCAATGGCAACTGTAACAGTGAGAAGACACATGTTGTGTGTCAGGTGTGTGTGTGTGTTAACGTGTTCAGGGAATTATTCTGCCTCCACCTAAGCTCTGCCCACAAAAAAAACATCATAATGTTTACCAACAGAAAAGTGATCTATACTAGTTTTTAAACTTCTCTGTAGTACTTTTTTTACTTAGGAATGGGCAAGAACTGCTCCCACTGTTGACTCACAGGTACCTCTGTCTGGTGTGAAAACCTTTAAACGAACACATCTGTAGTGGTGGTGAATATGTTTATTTTCAGAGAACTACACATGGTAGCAGTCTGAACAACAGCAGGGCACATCATGTTTTAATATAGTTGTGAGTGTACTACCAAATTCAGCAAGTACTGGAGTCACTGTTTTTTAGGTCAGCGATTGTTGCGTTTGTTGCCCCAATCTAAGATGATTTGTTCATTTTATATGTACATTTATTTACTCACCATCCCCGTTGCACTCATGTGCTGTAGAATCTTGGAATCCTGAACAATGACTTGCTGCTGGGGAGCTGTGGAGAGAAAACGTGTTGAAGTCATACCATAATATTCATAATAATAATGCCCTTTAATAGAGGAATTTTCTTCAAAACCCCTTATGTTCAGTGGGAAAAGAATTCAAAGCTATATATAACGTGTGTAGAAATGGCACTGACAGATGTTAGATGTTTCTACTGTTTATTGCCAGCTGTTCTTTGCCACCACAGTGCGACAGTGGCAGTTCTGACCAACCTTGCTGCTGCTGGGGAGGCAGGATGACTTGCTGCGCCTGTGCTGGCTGGGTCACCTGCTGGACTTGTTGGACCTGCTGAACCTGCTGCTGCTGATGTTGCTGCTGCTGCTGCTGCTGCTGAGCGGCCTGCAGGGCTGCCTGTTCCTCAGTATGGAAGCCCTCCACTGCCTTGGACTGCAAAAGTTTGTTTTCCCATAGCTGAAGCATCGGGCAGAAGAATAGAGCGATGGAGAAAGGCAATTGTTTACTTTATTACTGTGTAGGGGAAATTCTTGAATGATTAGCTGACATTTTGGGAAATCATATTAAAAGGCTTGAAACCAGCAAGTTCCTACACTACAATGAACTAGGAGATGAAACACGCCTCGCCACACTTCACACTGCATTTGTGATATTTCCCCTATAGTGGCTGTACACACAGGAACAATAATGCTGGGGACAGTTACCGTTTTCAGCTCCAGAAGCACTTGCTCATCCACTCCCTCGTCCAGGAACAGCTCTCGCACCTCGTTGATCACATCCTCAATCACAGACTTATATAGTTTAGGCTATGAGGAAGCAAGTTTTTTTTTTTTTTTTTTTTTTTTAAAAGGAAAGAAAGCACATTTTCATTAGTGTGTTTTCTAAAGAAGACCCTCAAAACCAATATATATCTGGTATGAACAATGTTTACCAGTTGGGACTTAAGTTAATTTTATATAGAAATTTAGGTGTGTGGTATTCAGAAATATGTTTAATAGGAAGACATCAGTTACTTAGTGTTTCACAGCTGTGATAACAGCAGGAAAACATTACATATGACAGACCATGTTACAATACATTCAATTTTCCCTTGCCAAATAAACATACATTAGTATAATATAGTAATATCTGGTGTATTAGTTGTTGTATATAGGTAGTTCAAGTCTAAACTAGTCCATGTCAAATAATCCCTGGGATTTAGCTATAGCGTATACACGACACTGTGTGGTTTGTTATGCTAATCCATAAGAACCAGGTCTATATATGTCAGTCTGTCACGAGCAGCACGGTATACAGTATGTCCCTCTGGATACCGTGGCATGCGTGGCGCACACCAATAAAACAAATACCGTTTAAAAGGGCTACAACGGCCGCATTTCAACACCAGAAGAAAGCGGTACAATGTAAACCTAAACGCGACAGACACACAGGCCATCGCACTGCGCTGCATTGTTCCCAATGTCCGCAGAACGGACCCAGGTCTCTCCTTCCCTCCCCCTCGGCCTGTCTGCTCCACTATTTAAAGCACAGTCTGGTGTTTATATGTAGAGCCGGTGACGTAGCGTCGAGTAGCACCTTCCCATCCCGGGCAGTCTATATTAGAGAGCCAATATGGCTGTATAAAACCAGGCAGCAGAGAGGAGGAGGGCCAGAACCGGAGCGAGGGGAGACGTGGAAGCCATTTTACGGAGCGGCGAACAGCGCGCTCGACAGCCCCGCACATTGTACAATATGTGGCGGAATGTGAAGGATATTTTCGGTGTAACATCTTATGAGTGGTCAGCTTTGACTAATGGCCTTGTCGGTGGGGAACGGGACACAACTGTTATGGGATGGGTAAAAGTGGTGGTTTGGGACGGCTATCCTGCCTTCTGGTCGTGGAATGGTGGACAAAGATGAGGTATTCGACTGAGCTTGGACGAGTTTCGGCTAAAGACTGTTTAATTTTTCGAAATAAAATAAGCTTAATTAATTCGCAGTGGATGGTGGCAAGGTGCTTTGCGTACATCTACATTTTATAAATTATGCAAAATACACAATTTAGCTTATATTTACCATTTTCCCTTTCCTAGCCGACTCATCGTCACAAGCAATACTTTGGCCCTTAACTAAAGTAACTTAACGGCACAAACAACAAATATCGATAACCAATATCTTAAATGAGTTTAGCCATAACGTTACACAAAATTCGAAAAGCCTCTGAAGACACTACCATGAACCAACTGAGGGCCAACTCGAGAAAGCTTCAACCTGACAAACAGCCCATAACTTAAAAATTGCATTTTCATCACTAACCCTGAACCTCTACACCATTTTAACTTATTTCCTGATTTGTAAACGAAATACAGCTCCTCTCATGTTAGCCATATTGCTCCTACCAGATTGTTTTATCTGAAAGAACAATCTAACGTTAGTTTCGAAAACTGATTAAAATGGCCGATTTACTAAACCTATGTTAAGTATTCATTTTATTTGACAGTGAAGTGTTTGTTAAAGCATATTCATTTTACTGAAATAAATAAAACCACCTCGTCGACAGCTCTCCAAAATCTTTACCCCCATTTTTCCCCCACTGACAATCCTTAGAGATTGATCCTTACCACTGGGTTCGAGTTAGCCGAGTTCGCCATTATACGCGTAGTGTAAAAACCACACGGAAATAGGCGAGAAACAGAGCCAAAAATTACGAAAAACGACTTAAAACAACTGGGAACGATATTTTAAAACAGCCGGCATCACATTTGTAAATAAAACACAGTTTTAGCGGTCTTATTTACAATCCCGGGCTGCGACTCCCCAGCCGTCCTCCTTCCGTCGTTGTCCTGCTTTATATACTGAGCGATGGAGCTGCGAGTGCGCGAGACATAGGGCAGGGTCAAGCCGCACATATCGCGAGATTTCGTGCGGAGTATGCTGACGACCAACAATGACGCCTGCTGCTGGGAAATGGAGTTTAAATGTGGTAAAGGGTAAATACATGTGCACAGATCGCATCAGCTTTATAATGCTCAGTGATCCTGTTTACTGAATTAGGCCAACTGTAAATATTACGACCCATATAAGGAATTAACCACAGCGTCCCCGGAGCCATACTGTCCACACAACAGTAGATAATATAAGCTAATATAGATATGGATAATGGATTTGTATAACAGTTAAACAAATATAAACCTCAAAGAAAAACCTGAACTTCAGCTTAAGCTTCACTGTAGTGTTTAGTGACAGAGGCAAATTGCTGCACAATCTGATGACAGAGAACAGAAAGGGGGCACTGTAATACAATTCTAAACTCCCAGTCCTTTGTTATTGGTCTCCATTATGACTTTAGACACACTTTACACTCAAATGTTTATTTTCTCTTTGGCCATCTGTCTGGAAGTCGTCAGACTTCACAGACTTGTTGTCCTATACTTAATGTCAATGATTGTAACATTGTTACTTTATAGTGCTGACAAGTGGTGGAGTAACTAAATAGGCTACATTTCTGAGTACTGTACAATTTTAAGGTACTTGTACTTTACCAAAGTATTTGCATTTTCTGCTACTTTATACCTCTACTCCACTAGTTGGAATATTCACTACATTTATCTGACAGCTGTAGTTTGCAGAATAAAATGTGCCATACAAAACATGATAAAATACCCTCCATTTCTATAGATTAAACTGCTGTTAAATTATTAAACTAAAGTATATAAAGTAGTTAAAATGAGCTGAACCAAGACCAGATACAACATTTAAATGCTTCTTATACATTGTATCAGTAATAATAATCTAATAATATAATATATAATAGTGACAGCTGCCATTCATCTGCATAACGCGTACTTTAACTTTTGATACTACATTTAGCTGATAGTATTTCTCTACTTTTACACAAGTAAGATTTTGAGTGCAGGACTTTTACATGTAGTGTGAAAGTTTTTCCCTGGTGTATTACTACTTTTACTTAAGTAAAGGATCTGAGTACTTGTTCTTCTATGTGGGAATATCTGGTACCTCTTTTTATGTTTCAAGGGCACTTTTCATGTAATAACGTCTTGCCGCCACAAGAGTGTGATCACACTACATACCAGAGCTCCAGAAAACAAGCTCTGGTTTTCTGATTCCATGACACACACAAACACACACACACACACACACACACACACACACACACACACGCAATCCATCCACTTTCTATAGCATGCAACTATTTTACATGTAATTCAATAAAGGGGGGGGTGTAAGTGAATTTTTGGATGAGCCATGTCAATAGGTTCTATCTGTTTAATCACAAATACACCTGTCCTGACTACCAGGGGAACATTTCCAAAACAATAAAGCTTTGCAGTAAATGAGAGCTGACAAGAGAACGTTACCTCCACTTCTGTCTCCATGGAAACTTGCCTCACTGGTCATTCTGTGGATATGGATGATATAGACCGGGGAACACACAGCTCTCTGTGCATCAATCCACTGAGCACTTCAGTGTGCCTCCTCTAAGACGGAATGTCACATCAACTGACTTCATTACATTTATTTCACTGAGGGGAAATTAAAGGCCTACCTGACACTGATGAGAATATGCTTTTGAATTAACTCGTAACCTTTTTCTTTAAAAAAAAAAATAAAAGAAGAAGTGTTGTGAGAAAGATGACAGGAGACTTTGTGTCTAGTAGGTGTTTCTCAAACTATGAGATGTGATCAAATGTAAAGCTGTGTTATCTGAGGCATGTCATCGCTACTTTTGAGTCTCATGCTCGGTAACTGAGTAGTATGATGCCCTCTAAAGATCTAGAGAATGCACACTTTTCTCTCCCCCCCCTTCTTTGCTGTAGTTGCATAGCAACAGAGGAGCTGCTAGCTCCAGTTGTGTTGGTGGTGGGAGCGCGCTGCACAGGGAGGCACTGGCTCGAGATTAAGCCTGTCTCGGCTTCAATTATGAATGGGCTTCCACTGCCACACGGCTCCAAAATGGCACCACTCAGATTGATAAGGCATCGAGGAACTCTTTGGTACACTTAACTCTTTTACTTCTTTCCCTAAGGGGGATGCTGAGTTTGACTTTAATCAGAAGTATTGAACTTAAATGATTGGAGGAAGTAAATGAATAATTAACTGGCGGAAGAGGCATGGTTATGATAAGACCCTTGTTGATGGGAATATGTGAGGTTAATGATTGGGGTCAGTCTTCAGAGCAAATTAAAGAGTCTCCATTCTCACAAAGCTAGCACTTTACCAGTAAATGGAGGTTAGTGTGTGTTGCATGTTGAAGTGGTGAAAAGCAGGGGGGGTAGAAAGGGTGATAATGCTTTCTTATAATCCTTTACTATATTTAACTATGAATTTTGAGAGGAAAAATTGTTAAATTGCTGCTTTTGTTAGCCCACATGAACTGCCCACCAGTGATGCTGTTATTAAATGTGTCATAGTTGCTGACTTTGATTATGGTTTTCATGTTTGATCCGAGTCCGCCAAAAGGAACAGCCAAACTAATCTTCTGCAACTTGTATTTTTTATTATTGCAACCAACTGGAAGACAATACATCACATAAACATCATTGCAGTTTTTCAGAAAATGGAAAACAAAATAAAACAACATTTATATATTTTTTGCCACGGTATTGGACAACGTTGATATTTACATGTAGTGATGAAATAGGTCTTGAAATCATTCTTTGGCAATATGATTGCACAATAAGGAGAGAATTGAACATTTACTGAAAAAACCAACACCTGGGTGTACTCCGCATCACATCTCACAGATCAATAACAGTTTTGCATGTTGACATCTCTAACCTATGGCTTTCCAATATTCAGCTCAGACAGTCACCGGAAAATAATGGCAGTATTGTAGATAACTTTGTCAGAGAGAAAACAAAACAAGAAACGAAAATGCGCATTAAAACATCAGCAAATGAAAAATGGCAACTGTTTTTTTCAGAGCGTTTCATTGTGTGTTTGGCAGGTTTGAAAGAAACACTTGTTTTAGGGGGCTTCTCAGGCAGTGAAGGATTTTTCCTTTGCTTTAAAATGTCCCACAACTATTTTGTGTGTTTGCTCTGTTTTTCCAGGACTCGTAGGGTCAGGAGTTCATCTTTCCTGCATGACAATGAGTGAGTCAGAGGAAAAAAGGTGGTTGCTAAAGCAACACATTCTGCCTTCAACATGCCTCTTGCCAGCTGAACACGTTATTAGTCACCACAACAGTGGATTGTTACTGCAAATACAGCAGAGTGCTTGACCTGGGCGGCGGGAGCACTCAGACGGATATCAGACGAGAGACGGATGGCACACAACAAGAACACTGACAGTGCCTCCTTTTAGCCTTTTTTTTAATATGTTGGCATGGATACCATACAAAGCCAGTGATGCATGCTACAGGTGGCAAAAGACTGTACCAGTGGATGGGACATGCATTTGTTTGCCTGCTTGGCTCGCTGACAGTCACTCAACAGCTTAAACAAAACCATGTCTGACTCTGCTGCTACAACCAAACCCCAGCCTAAGTTTTCTCCCACAAAGCTGCTTTTTATATGCACTGCATCTATGCAACCGGTGAATACTTTAATGCAGTCCTGTTTCAGCGAAAGCATGCCGAATAATGGCAGTGCAGTATCTATATCACTTCTGATGCAAAAATGTCAAAGCTCTCTAATGCCCTTGTGAATTTCAATCAAGTCAGTGTTTTCATGACCCTAAGTGAGATACACATACACCTTGGCAAAATATATAAAGAAAAAAACTCTGATCTCCAGATCAGGCTCTTGAGATAAGTATGTGATAGGCTGTATGCAAGCTTGACATCCACAACGGCAGGTAATTCCTTTAATCAAAGGCTTAACAATACTGTTTGTAAATCAAAAAACTTGTTTTTTTGTCATTTATGCCATCTCCTACATTCTCTCTTTCTTTTCAATTCAACTCCAGAGTAGCCTTTTTGGAGATATGAGGTTCTTTCAGGACACCTACAAAGTTTCCCATGCCCGTCTGATCCATACATTTACACTGAACAATGCTGATGGGAAATAAGGACACATGTACATTTACACACAGGAGAGAGAAAGAAAAACAATACTGTTATAAATAAAGACAGGTAACGTTCTGTCCAAACATGTCAGAGACATGACAACAGAGGTACTGAGGGCAGGCAGGCAGGCAGGCACAATGTTAAAGGGTGTGTGTTCCTGGGCACACAAACTCACACACTCTACAGATGTGTTCTGAAATAACACTGGGGTTAACATTGAACACCTAAAAATCACTGTACAGGCAGAAGAAGACGGAAGCCCACCCCTAAAAGGTGATTCAGCTGGCCTACAGAGCCTGAACCCGAAGCCCAGAGGTGGCACCCTCGGGCCTCTTAATTGCAGAGTGATCTCCCACGTTCCTCCCTGAAGACGTGTCTTTGAAAGCCCGCTCAGAAAAAAAAAAGAACCCAAAAAGATTCAAAGAAACAAAACAAACAAAAAGAAAATCCAATATAATCACGGGTATAAGAATTGGTGGCAAAACTTTTTTTCTTTCCTCTAGGATCAAGGTTTATATGAAAATAAGTCATGCTTCATGCTAAATACATTGTTTATCTTACATGATCTTTGAATAAAAAAGATTTGCTTTTTATCTTATTTACAAGCACCCATGCAATATAACTGAGAAAGTCCTGCAGGTCAAATTGCTTCAATTAAGAAAGGAAAAAAATAAAATATTTTCTAACCTTTTTACAGAGTTGCCCACGCGGGACAAATTGCTTATATCTTTATGAGGGTAGAGTGAGGGTAAACAGACACAAACAGAAATCTAAACCCACAGTTTTATGTATATAGTTCTTTGACATTGTCAAATGAATAGGAAGGTGTTGTAGCTACTGGTAGCTACGATATCTATACCAGGTGTCTACGTCTATGGACAGAAGTACTGGGGAAGTTTTAGGGACGTTTACATTATGCAACAACAACAACAAAATGAAGGAGATATTGCCTCAGACCCGGCACACTATCCATCTCTATGGTGATAAACATGACCATTTTTTTTTATTTTAAAATATCTATTCTTAAATACTATGAGTGCTCTTGAAATAAACCATGTCTTTACCCATGATGCTTCTATTATAAGTGGCGTTAAATAATCTTAAGTGCATGAATATATATCACATTGGGTTTTACAATTATTTTGACACTTAAGGTCATTCTCTCCAGCTCTTCTTTACTACTATGCCTTCCTTCTTCTTTTTTTTTTTGTCAGCTGTCGCATCGGCTACATGAAGCAACCTGGTCGCTTATCTTTGGCACAGTCTCACATTTGTGCTCGTGGATGTAGGAGAGTGATGCCAGCGAGCGAGCCGAGAGAGCTCTCTAAGTCTTGTTAAATAGGGCCCGTCTCTCCCGTCTTTGCTGGCATCGCTGCAAGATTGCTACAGATTCACATGGAAACAAACAGGTAAGACAAACAGCCATCTTCTGGGTTTATGTACTGTACGCTCCTCAATGTGATTCACTTTTGTTGTGTTCAACTTGTCCAAATTAGTGACAAAACAATGCTTTTTTTATGGCTTTCATCCCCTTTTAAACAACAAAAACAACAAAGACACATGAGAAATACCCATTGATGTTAGTGTTGCTGAACATGTAGGAAAACATAGATTTTTGATATTGCCACAAATAAGTAGGATTCACCTAATGCCCTGCAGATAGATAGAGGGAGATGAGAAGTGTCCGTTGAGACTAATGCTGTAGTAACGTTACCTGTTGACCTATTTGTGTATTGTATGTGTGTCTCTGTGTTAATGTGTGTGTGCGTGCTTTGAGCTGTATACCGTCTGCTTGTGTTTGCATGACTATGTACTTGTTCTACGTGTGCGTCTTAGTTTCTCAGGGCCTCTTTCTGCTCCTTCTGGCCCTTGGCGGTGCGGTTTGTGATGTTGTTGAGGCAGGCTCTGACTCCCGCCAGATGGAGCAGCGACCCCGCCGCCTCCTTCATCTCCTCGTCGTCGCTCTCCGGCGGCTTCTCCACCGCCGCCGCGCGCCGCTTCTTCAGCGGCAGCGTGTCGCTAATGCCCCTCGCTCGGTTTTTGGTCCAGGGCAAGCTACACCCCGCCAGAGTCCCAGCTCCTGCCCCCGAGCTACGTCTCTGTCCGCGCAGGGGCTGCTGGGAAATGTAGGTAGCGGCGGCAGTGGTGACGTGAGAATCCAGCGGGATCTCCCGGGGCTCGGGTTTGACGTCTGATTGGATCTCCACGGCGATGATGTCGTCGTCGTCGTCCAGGGGGGAGGAAGGGCTGCCGACCTGGGAGGAGCACAGCCTGCTGGGGGATTTGGCAGTGCTGTAAGTGTGGTCGTCCTGGAGGTCCTCGCTGCAGGGCAGAGGAGAGTAGCGGGATGGGCTGTCCTGTCCTCGGCTTAGATAATCTCCCAGGGATGATCTGTATGAAGCAAGGACACAGAGCGGGAGAGAATATTGTTACTCCTGCTGTCACACTGCCAGCCAGGTGGCCTGCCTGTATACGCTTCACTCCACTGAAGCTGCTCCCGTTCGCTCTGCATTTGGCTGGAAAGCAAAAAAATGTTCAAGTGATAATCTATCACCCTCAAATAGCCCCCCAGGGCCTCATGTGCATATTTCTCAGGTCAGATTAAAACCCTGTATCTCCAAAAAAGAGTCAGCCTTTCCTTTTAGAAATGAGCAGACTCATTTTCAGATTGCCACCTTTGCATTTTTCAAATGACACAGTGCATTCTGAGCAGCTCTCGGGCTCCCTGAGGTTGTGAAACTTGCTCAGCACATAAAGGACCTTGCGAGCTTTAAAGTCAGAGCGACACAGAATGGCGATTCTGCAGCGGAGCCATTTAACCGCCGACCACTATACATCAGCTTCCACATTATACTGCAACACATATTTTGCTCTATTAGTCATAAGACACTTCACTTCTCTGTGAGGCATTAAAGGACAGGGGTGTATCCTGACAACCAATAAATCAAAAGGAGCTTCAGCAGCGTGCCCTGTCCCCCGGACATTTCCTCCTCTCAGAGAGGGTTAGCATATTAATATCTTATAAGAAAAACATGCACCCCTTACAGTGATCAAATATTCACTGCATACCTTTAGTGAGACTTTGGGTATGTTTAATTCATTATGCGGTGCAGGCCATCATACTCGTATGCTCTTATGATGGATGTGCATGTCCATGCATGCTCCGAATGTTCTTTGAATCATGAGGCCTCTCCCTCTAATAAACCTGTTTGTTTGTGTGTGTGTGTGTGTGTGTGTGTGTGTGTGTGTGTGTGTGTGTGTGTGTGTGTGTGAGACCGTTATATAAACACACCTGGATAAAATGTTCTGAACAGTGGGGAGCGTGTGAACGCCTCCGATGTTTGGACACAATAAAGATGTAATTATGTAAACTATCAGTGGAAAATTTTGGTGTGAGGTCTGTTTTGTGTGTGTGTGTGTGTGTGTGTGTGTGCTTTACGTGTTTGTTTGAAGGCTACTGTATGTGTGCATTTGGGTGTGGGTGTGTCTGTGTATGGAGCAGGGAAAGCCCTGACTGACATTAATTATATGGTTGAGGGCAACAGGAGCGAGGTTTACCCACCTTATGGCCGAGGTTCTGCTCCCCACGGGGCTTACAGGTAGGGGTCTTATCACAGGGAAGAGTGCCTGGCTCCTGACACGGGCTCCATTTTGGATCACACCACGAGGAACTAAAAGAGAGGGAGAGAATTTATAACACACAGATCCACGCCACTTTAGTCACATGCAATCAGTTTCAAAGGAGGAAGGGGAACACAGAGGAAGCTTCTCCAAAACCCGATTGGACCTCGATAAGACCCGGGAGCAGCTCGATGAACATTCACTGACCGTCTGAACAGGCCAACAGGGCAATATTGATGAGCAAGGCAAGGTTAAATTGAGCAGGAAAGCGTCATAAATGAGTTAAGGCCGCTGCGAATCATTCAATTACCAACGACCGCTGGGCTTGGCTAATCCAGCCTGTCTGATGCTGTGGGCTGAACAGCAGGTGGCTGAGACTTAAAGGGGGATACCACTGACTTTAAAATTTGTGAGTAATGGCACATTTGTCTTTCATTTAAACGTATCTAAAATTCATTAAATGTATTTTTTTTTTTAAAGCAATCCACATACAATACTCCAAATTCATAAAGCAAACAAGGTTTTAGGAGTGTTTTATACATTTATTAAAGCTTCAGTATTTAACTCTTAGTCTGTTCTACTATTCTTCTCTTTCGTGATTAATTGTCCATAAAATGTCAGAAAATAGTAAAAGATTCCCATCACAATTTCCAAAAGCCTAAGTTCAAGTTATTCAAAATGGTTGTTTATTTCCGACCAAGAATCCAAAACCCCGAAATATTTAGTAAACATAACATAAACAAATATTCATATTGAAGAAGTTGGAACCAGAGAATTTGGGGCATTTTTACTTAAAAAATGACGGTGAATCAATTATTAAAACTGTTGCCAACTCCTAATTTTCTGTCGAAGAATTGCTTTAGCTCTACATTTCCTGTTACCTCCAGTGGCACTTGAAGTTGAACTGGAGATGAATTAGAATCTGTCTTAATCATGTCCCACAGTTCACTGTGAATGTCAGAGTGAAAAGGACGCAGTGGGCTCAATCATTAAGTGGAAGAAGTTTGGAAGAGTTGTCCATCTGGTTAACAGTAAGGAGGCAGAAATGGCTTTGGTCAGGGAGGAGAAAGTGGCCCAATGGCCATACTAACTAATTTTCTACCAGAGGGACTCTACAGCACTCCATCTAAGTGCCATTTTACATAAACAGGCATATGGCAACCCACCTGGAGTTTACCAAAAAGTGCTTTCTCTGATCTATTGAGACGAAAATTGAATTCTGAAAGCCAAGCATTTCAACTGGCAAAAACCAGGTGCTGCTTATCACCTGGTGTCAATACAGTGCAGCACGATGTTGGCACCACCATACAAACGGAGCCAAATACAGACAGGTCCTCGAAGAAAACACCACAGAATGGGGCAAAGATTCACCTTCCAGCAACGCAACACCCTGCGCCACACATCCAGCATAATGGACTGGCTTTGGAGCAAATCCCTGAATGTCCTCGAGGGGCCCACCCAAAAGCCTGGACTTGAAGCCATTTGAAAATCTGTGGGGAGACCTGAAGATCATGGTTTACCAACGCTCCTAATCCAACCTGACAGCTGGTAGACGCAAGACTTTAAGCTGTAGTCCCTGTCAATGCATCTTCTCCGTACTGTAGTGACATTTCAGCTTTTGATTTTTGATACATCTGTATTTAAGGAATAGTTCAGCATTTTGGGAAATACGCTTGTTGGCTTTCTTGTTGAAAGTTAGATGAGAAGATCGTCTACTCTCGTGTGTAGCTTGATATGAAGCAAGCTAGCAGCCGGTTAGCTTAGCCTAGGAGAAAGACTGGAAAAGGGGTTTCATTTTTACACTTCTGTTTTTACATGGGTTAAACTAACAAAATATAATATGTTAATTAGTTAGCTCTTGAGCTGCTGGGATGCAGAATCTTTTTTTTTACCTTAGGACAGAGTTAAGCTAGCTGTTTCCCCCTGTTTCCAGTCTTTATTCTGAGCTAAGCTAAGAGGCTGCTAGCTGTAGCCTCATACTTATTGCACAGGCATGACATGAGTGGTATCAATCTTCTCATCTAACTCTCAGCAAGGGAGTGACTAAGTGTATTTCTGAATATGTTTTCACTGTGCATAATGAATTAGGTTTATGTGTGGACTAGTGGAAAAAGAGAACTTTAAGAATTAAACTTGTGGTGCCATGGAGATTTAATATAAACCCACTTGACAAGGAATTCATTTAAGGTTCCAGTGTGTCCAGGGGGATTTCTGAAGATACTGGAACATTTCCTTGTTCAGGACCAACAAAGTCTCCATTTAAAAACCACTTTAGAATTAAAACAAACATCAAGTACGACCGAATAATAGTTTGTTTCTTATGCAGCTTCAGATTTTCCATCAAGGTCAAAAAGTCTTGACTATGGTTTCCTACTTGTGGAACGGACTGTGAGAGACCAGAAGGGAGATCTACGTATATGCTTTCAACTCTGCAACAGCTGTGAATCTATACCTACATATTTATTGTCTGTGTTGCAGAGGATAAGAGAAGAGAAGAGTGTATGTGTACATCTTAGCCAAAAGCTCTTGTTACTCAAGGCTGGCTGCTCACCACAGCCACCCCAGTTCACTAAAACAGCTGTCATTTTCCTCTCTAGGGTCAGTTTGCATTTCGCAAATGATGACCTGCTGTTTGCTTTGTCTGCCGCAGAAGCATTTGTTAAGGTGCAAATCCTAAAGACGTTTTACGAAAGCATCAGTACACTGGAGCTTAAGCGTTTCTTTTTGAATTCTGGTTTCAAATCTCAGTAAATGTATGATTGATGTCACAAGGAGAAATTTAATTCGCCCCAGGAACCACAAGCTCATTAAAACATACAAGTTGTCATGGCGAGGCCCCCCGCAGAAAACCGTCCCACAACGTATATTTGGTTCATGTTGTAACACACAAAGATGAATTAGGATCTGTTTGTGGTTTTTCATTGTTGGTGTGTTTCTGTAGCCTTTCCCCGGCCGCCTGTGTCCACAGTAATCTTATTGACTCCAGTTAGTGTGGCTCTGCCCCTGGTATCTCCAGCTCTGCTCTCCATAACCTTATAAGTAGGTCCCTGCACAGAGTCTCTTTTATAATCTTGATCACTCGCTGCATGGTTGTGTGTGTGTGTGTGTGTGTGTGTGTGTGTGTGTGGGCAGTGCATTAGGTCTCCCCGGGTTGATGTGCACCCACCCACCCCTCCTTCCCCACCTCACTCCAGTCAGGCTTTGGGTTGCCATAGCAACGGCTCCCCTTCCACATGCCACAGAGTGGTAGATCATGCATCAGCAAAGAAAGTGATAGAGGGAAGCAGAGAGAGAGAGAGAGTGAGAAAGGGGGGAAAGGAAATACCAAGCTCTGTTTGACACGGCCTCTCATAGCTCAGCGACACACTCCTGACCACCTCTGTTTACCCTAGATACACACACACACACACACACACACACACACCTCCCTCCTAGCACAAGCACAGACAACTCTCCTCTAATGTGCGTGTTCTGTATCTTCACCTCCTCGCTTTGCTGTTTGAATTCCTCAGCAAACCCCTTCTCTTTGTCTTTCTAATTCCGTCCTCGCTTGTTGATTTCTTTCCCTCTCTATCGATCTGGCTGCCATTCTATGCAAAGGGGTGACTCATAAGATCTCCAGCTGAGCGCGCACGCCATCTCTGCAGGTAAAAAAGCCGGGGACGTATGCTAAGGAGATGAGGTGACAAACTGAGCAAGGGGAAAGAGCAGGCAGGGCTCCCAAAGCCCGTCCTCACTCACTGAGATTGAGCAATACATTTTACGAGCTCAAAGCAATAAAAAAAAAAGAAAAAAAGAAAAACACTCGGCTTGGTAGCAGAGAGCAGGACACACTAAGGAAAAAAAATGTAAATATAGAAGAGAAGAGGTGTCTGTCTGCATGTCTGCCTTTTTCCTGGAGAGAAAACATCCTCTAGTCTAAAGTCTTTTTTTCCTATGTCTGCTCAGCTGCTCTGCCTTTCTGTCTGCTTCGTGCATCTTCGCCTGCCGCCCGTCTCCCTGCCTGCCTGTTTTCCAGGGCAAGCAAAAGCCTCCTCAGTCTCCCTCCCCTCTCTGCTCTCATGTGCCGTACACGCACTCAGCCTCCCCTGCTCTCCTGTTAAATGAGTTCCACATGGCCCTGCAGGCTGCAGTCTCTGCACGGCTGGCAGAGGAGTGGAGCAGACAGGCACCAAGTACACACAAACACATACACACACACAAAGTCCAAAGGTTCAAAGGTCACTCCCAGAAGACCTTGAGAACGCAACCGTTTGGAAGTGGCCTCTCGCTCAGTCAAAACACCGCCCCCCCCTCCTCCTCTCTATCTGCCTGTTTGGCTGCCGTGTGTTAAACTGAGTACAGAGTCTGAGGGCAGGATGCATACTAATGTTGTCTGACTGACTGACTGACTGACGGACTGGATTGCTGGTGGGCTGAGAACGCTGGCAGTTTAACTGGATGGCTAACCGGCACGTCTCTCTGACACTCCAGCTGAGCGTCTAAGTGGCTGGCTGACTGACATGTGCTATGACTTGAAGGGGGGGGAGACAAAATAAAAGCAACACTTAATTACTGTAACTTAATAAGCCTTTTAAAGACTACAAGGCTACAAACATGGGTCATATCAGGCTAAACGCTCACCATCAGAACACCTATGCTCCGACATATTTGCTGGTTAGATTCAACTTTTCAATTCAGTTTGCCTGAATTCTGTCAGATTTTCAAGTGTATTCCCCTAAACATATTTTAAAAAAATCGAATCTTTTGACCTGCTATTTGGGCAAAGATGATTTGGGCTCCTTGGGAATCTTTAGAGTCTCATATTGCTTTAAAAACTTAAAGGGGAACTTCGGTTTACTCGTCACAAGGAGTTCCACTCAGCCAGTGAAAACAACTGTATAATGTCTTCTGTGGCTCTGTAGGGAGCTTTGTCAAGTCTGAAAAAAATAACCCTGATGATGTCAGCAATATCATAATGAAAAACTAATGCTCCAAAGGTGTTGCATTTATAAATTAACATAAGTACAGTTGTGGAAGGTAACTGAGGACATTTACTCAAGTACTGTACTTAAATACAGATACAGTATGAGGTACTTGTACTTACTTCCGCTATATGCTGCTCTCTACTTCTACTTCACTACATTTCAGATGGAAATATTGTCCTTTTCACTCCACTATATATGCTTTACAGATAGTTACTTTGCAGGTTAAGATTTCACATAAGTTCTAACCATACTGTATGATCAACATATAAAATATGATGTAAAATACAATAAGAAGATCCAATCGATTCGTATATATGTATTAACAAACAGTATGTTATAAAAGAGCTCAATTGAGCTCCACATCGACCCGCTACAACATTAAAAAGCTGTTTGCACCAGTAATAATATTAGAATAACAGAATAAAACCCTCTGAAAAGGGCCATTCCGTATAATGCATACTTTTACTTTTGGTATTTTAAGTACATTTTGAATGCAGGACTTGGTAAGAGTGACAATTTTGATCATTGATACTTTATCAGAGAGCTTCAATCTTCCAAAAATAGAGGGGTAATTATGATATTGTATATTTATTACTGCATTAACATGTAAGCAGCATTTTGATACTGTAGCTGGTTAAGGTGAAACTATTGGGTAGTTTAACTTTCTGTATAACAACGCATCATTAGAGGTGTAGCTAAAATCTGACTCTGCACAGTAACTCATAACTGTAACTGTCAAATAAATGTAGGGGAGTAAAAAGTAAAATATTTCCCTGTGAAATAAGTAAAAAAGTACAAGTACCTCAAAATTGTACTTGTATGTAAATGTACTTTCACTTTCCACCACTGCCCCTTCAATTCAGCTGCTGTAACGTCTGAATTATTAAAATATCTACGGCTCTCTAGCTGTCTGTATAAAACAAATAAACAAAAAAACAAATTTTAATTTAAAAAACAAAAGAGAAAAGCTTGACCTTGTCTGCCATCTGAGTAGAATATTTACTGTTGTGGCAGAGTTGAAGGGAAGTCATTCGTAAATACAGACGTAAACCCAATATATGTTTGAACCTTGAAAGCAGTTGTGATGTGCTGATCTGCCACAATTAAACATTTAACAGCTGGTCAGTTTTTCTATTAACTTGCACACACCCTTCCTTTGCAGCTGACAGGTTAATGAAGCCTGAGAACAGGTTTCTAAATTGATACTACGGGGGAAGAAAATGAAAGTACTTAAATAAAATAGAAACACTTAGACCGGACAGATAATTTGGAGCTATTAAATGGCGACCTTTGGGGTGATGGGTTGGATTAAGGACACAGCTGCCATGCATTGTCCTTGTGTTCATCCTGAGCCGGTGCTGGGCCACAGGGAAAGGCAGATTTCAGCCCACATCAGCTCAGAGTGGAGCAGCTCTGAAAGCTCTGGGAATGGGAGATGGAAGTAATAACGGAGGGCACTAACAGCCCCAAACTCAGCACCCCCCCCCCCCCCACCCTTCCTCTTTTTCCTTGTCTTTGCCTCTGGCTGTCTGTCACAACTTTCTTTCTCCCCGCTGCCTCCGAATGTCACACCCGATCATTCTGCACCCTCTCTCCTTTCAAAAACGCATTTTAAAAGTTTCCTGTTTCTCCCTGTCACATGTGTGCTCCGAGTCGGCCTTCCTGACTGTCTCCCTCTCCGTCTATCTATCTGTCCGTCCATCTGTCCAGCCGCCTCAGACACATCACTCTCAGACTGTGTGCGTCTAGAGGGAGTCCAGGTTTTCAGACACTCTCTCCAACCCCGGCTCCTTGACCATTACTACTCCATTATCAGCGGCGATGGAGGGCGCGCCGCAGACGCCTAATGTATCCATTTCCCCCTCCATTTAGGACTCGGCAGCCCAGCGAGCTCCCGGAGTGCTCCCTGATTGGGATTGAATGTCCATTTAAACTGCCGTCCAGCCACCAGGGAGGAGGTCGAGAGGGGGGGAGAGAGAGGAAGAGGAGGAGAGGAGAGGAATAATGGGAAATACAGGGAAAAGGAGGTGTATAAGAGTAAAAGAGTGAAGCTGTATGCTGTGTTGAATGAGGAAAGGAGGCAAGGGGATTGCTCCCCAGCCTCTGATTTGAAGCTCAGATTTTCCCTCCCCTCTCTTTCTCTCTTTCTTTCTTTCCCTCTCTCACTTGCTGCGTCTCTATCACTTCTTTTCTTTCTTTTTTTTGAAACTTTCAAATACGCCTCCTGTAGAAAAAGCATTCCTCCTCTGGCGCTGAGCCAAGTGTCAGAACTCGGCACTCGGTATTCTCAAGGTGCGCTTCTAAAAGGAGGGATTTGGAATTGAGATGATTGGAGTTGGCACATCCGTAGAGGGTGGGGTGGGGGTGGGGGGGTGGGGGACAGAGAGACAGAGCAAGAAAGAAAGAAAGCAAGAAACAGGCGGGAGATCACACACACACACCCAGCACAAAACTTGCGGAGGTGAAACGGTACCTTGTAGGAGAACTCCTCCGTTCTTTCTGAAGAGGGGACTCCCCGACCACAATGGAGGACTAGAAAGGAAAGAGGAAGAAAGGATGGAAGAGAGAAAGAGAAAACTGGTCAATCATTTGATCATGTTGCAGCAGCCGACCAGCCCAGCAGGCTTCATCACGAGGCAGATAGCAAGGCAGGAATTTGAGCCCATAAGCCAGTGCTTCTGATTATAGTGATTAGATTCCCGGGTGTCCCACTGTTGCCATTATTCCCTGTGATTACCTCGGAGAATTACAGCCTCGCCGCTGTAGTCCATGGGGGTAATTTCTCATGACAACCCCCCACCGCCCGCCACTGGTCCATTCACACACATTCAATAAAAAATAAATAAAAAAAGCCTCATCAACGCACACACATTTAACTCGCGCTCATGTCACACAGGCATGTGTAAGACAGACGTGCGTACAGTGTGGTGACACATTAGAGCACAAGCTTATAGTCTTGCAGCAAAGACACACACACACACACACACAGAGGAAAATGCAAAGCCGGGGACTCAGTTTAGGTGATCATTGCACCACTAATGAGGGAGGTAATGATGGCATTTCTCACGTAGACGGAGACATCTTCACTCACACATGTGGCACATGCAAGAAGACAATAGATACAGCGCTGCTGGTGAATCCATAATTTTAAGAGAGAGGGAGAAAGATGGAGGGACAGGGAAAGAGAAAGAGGGGAAAAGACAGAGAGAGCGAGAGAGAGAGAGAGGGCTGTAGGAGCTTTTTCCAGGTTGAGTGGTCTTTAGCTCCCCATTAGACAACACGTTTGACTGCTCCTTTCTTTTTCTCTCTGCAGCTAGACAGGCTGTTCTCAAACACAGTCATTGTGTGTCTGACAACATGGATATTGGTCATATGTACACACACACACACACACACACACAACAGACAAACAGGACAGAAAACACCTGGGGATGCTGTGAACTCTGAAAAAAAGCAACCCACTCGTGGTTTCCACTCATCAGGAGAGTTTCCTTTGTAACACGAGTCCTGTTTTATGTTCTGCTAAGCTGCTGAATGAGAGGATTTAGATGTCTGCACTTGTGATGTGGCTCTCACCTCACCAGATGCAGGGGAAATAATGGACTCACACACACACACACACGCACTGCTGCACACACACACACACACACACACACACACTTACTGTACATGCACTCACACACACACAGCAATACGAAAAAAGCAAAAGCAGCGAACGCAAATTTCAGCCCTGAGCCACCTGCTGTTGCCATGGAGAGTTGCCACATTGCGTTGCCACGGCGATAACATATTTTTCCTGCGCTAACAGCCTGTCTGTTTTCCCTACCACCCCACCCCCCGCCCATCTCACCCCCCCCCCACCCCGCTCTCTCTCTCTCTCTCCCTTTTCTCACTCTTCCTTTCTGTCTCTCGTCCCTCCCCTGCGCTCTCTCTCTCTCTTTCAACAAATGGCTTCACAGTGCGACAGCACCTGCCTTATACTACATGTGTTGCCATGGCGGCGTTCCCGTTGCCAAGGCAACCCTGTGCATTTAATGTAGTGGGCGAGGGGCTAAACTCGTGGCAGACGCTCTGCAACACCCCCCCAACATCTCCCCTCTTCTTTTTTCTCCAAGGGAGGGGAGAGGGAGGGTGGGAGAGAAAGAAAGAGAGGGAGAGAGGGAGGGAGCTCCTCCCCAACCCCCTTGAGACACCCTTCCCTCCTTCCATCCTCCCCTCCTCCTCTCCAGATGCTGATGGGGTGTGAAGGAATGCACCATGGAGCTGACCTCCTACCCAGCATGCTCTCTCTCTCTCTCTCTCTCCCTCTTTCTCCCTTCCACACACACACACACACACACACACACACACACAAACATACACCCTTGCATATGTCAGACACATCCACATACACCCATTTGGAAATGCATGCATTGTATACCTACATTCACACAAACACACACACACAGCGAGTTGGACTGAAACACTTAACTGCACGGACTAACACACACACATGCAGATACAGTCACACATACGAACACACACTCTGAAGCAAACTGCAGGTGGGGGTCGGCAGGAGCGGTGTGAGTTATTATGGTCCATGAAAAACCAAGAGGTATGAGCGACAAAGAGTAGAGGACAAAGAAGCATCATTGCTCTCCCTCCCGCCCTGCTCAGCGTCTTTCTCCCCTCTTTTTTTTCCATCTCTTATTCACTCTGCCGCTTCCTCTCTCTCTATATATATCTTCTCGTTCTCTTGGTTCATCTTCCACTTGTGAGTTGCTTGAGACAGTCCTTGACCTTAACATAATAGACATGCCGTGCGACTATTCACAGTCATTACACTTGATAACATAATATTTTTGAGAGTGAGTGCTCTTGAGAGGAGATATTGCGTTACATTGATTGGACCCTCTTGAGTTCCGAGATTTATATAAAGGAAACTGTTAATACCTTCTTCCAGATTCTGACATAGACTGTACTTTTGATTTAGATTAGATTAGATTCAACTTTATTGTCATTACACATGTATAAATACAGAGTAACGAAATACAGTTTAGCAGCTAATCAGAAGTGCAGAGAGCAGCAAGTGCAATAGTAAAAAGTGCAAATAGTCATGTGCAGATTATGTACAAATAAGTTATGTGAGCAGTTATGTACAGATAAGGGCAGTGTGAAAGGTGGGAATAAAATTAGCATTAGTTTACAGAAGAGCAATATACCGATGAAGTGTGGTAGATTTACAGATGTTCTATATTACTATACAGAAGAGCAATTATACAGATGTAATATGGACAAATATACAGATGTGCTATATGTGCGTATAATATAAATATATGTATGTACAGATATACAGTGTGCTTTTGTTTTAGTGTTCTTCTGGCTAGATTTACTCCCTAAACCTCTAATCCAAACCTTAACTCACTACTACTAACTTCAGACACTACCAAACAATGACCTTGACCTTTATGTGAGGATTTTTTTACAGTAAAATGTTACATTTTGTTAACTCTTTAACAAAGCATTTATGTTAACTGAACAGTCTATTCTGACATACGGTATACTGAATAGTGTATGGGGGCGAAAAGCGAAACGTTTTTTTTATTTTATAATGACCAGAAATGATTTTAGAAAAACACTGACAAAGCAAACCTAACTCAAGGTCCACTTACTAGATTTTTTCCCCTAGACTTTCAGTCGTATCACATGGTCTTCATCAGCGGATGGAGTTTTCTTCATTCATGCAAAAAATTTTGAATGAAATCATTAAATCTGGATATTGACCAATCCACTATGAGCTATGATGAAGTCTGTGTGATACAGTTGAAAGCTCAGGAAAAAGTTAGTAAGTGGACCTTGAGTGGAGATTTCTTTTTTTTTTTTTTGTCAAATCGCTGTTTCCGAGGTGAACTTTCGCGCCATTCCCCATGCACATTTTGATCCACTGTGATCTGCAAGCTCCAGGCAGAACTCGTCTGATTATTGTCTCACATCGTAAAAAGTGTAACAGACCTTCTGTCCACAGTGCCCCTGTTGTGCCAAGTTATTGGCACTATTGAACCCTGATTTTCCCATTAAATTCATCACTTATATTTTTTATACTACAGATATTCTTTATTGTTGCACCATTACATCAAATGGAAATATTACAGATATCTTGTGTACATCATATATACACATTTTACTAATTCAGCCTGACATGCTTAATCTCTTTGGAAACTTTTGGATGTGGATCCAGCAGCATTACTGTATCATGGACCAGCAGCATGATTTTGCTGGAGAGGTTAAAGGACCATACAAGTGGTGTTCATGTTTTAGCCCATTAGCAACAAATTGTGCATACTGTACATGCTGCGCCTGTGCTTCATGTCGCTGCTGGCCAATTTCAAAAGCATGCCATACATTCTTATTTTCTACTTTCCAGGCAGCTGCTGGTTTCCATCAATCTAAGGATGATATAAAAAAAAAGTCAACTCGCAGAGACTTGAAAGAAGCTTGTTGTTCAGTCAGAGAGCAGGTAACATTTAGAAGTTGTAGTTGAAAGCAGTGACTTTTTGAAAGCTCTGCTGTGTAAGTATGTTCAAGGGCGCTCTGCATCTGAGAGTCCAAAAGTATTTCTTTTGCCCGGACAAAAAAACGAGCAAAAATGGAGGCTATGAAAATAAATGTAAATCTGGTCATTTCTTGCATTAAAAAGTTTGTAGTTCAGCAGCTCCCTCTCAAGTTCTTCATGTTGGAGACTGCTCACATGCACCAAACCGCTGCTCATAACTGCAAACAACCGTCAGTAACGTCAACCGTTATGATCGTTTCATTTGTTTTTTCAAGCAAACATGGCTGCCGTTCTCTGGTTGCAGCTTCTTCTCTGAGGATTTGCTACTTTTTGAACTGAATATCTTTGTGTTGGACTTTGTGTCAGAGAAAAGATTTGAAGACGTGACCTTAGACTGTAATTTTCAACTAGTTTATGACATTTTATAGACAATTAATCAATTAATTGAGAATATAATCGTCAGATTAATTGATTACGAACATAACTGTTCATAATTGAGCCCTAATTGAAACCAATGGCTGCAAGGAAGGTATGATAACACACACACACACACTCATACTGTAGATACACAAATACAACAAAATGCATGCTCTTCAGGTGCTGCATCACAAGGGCCCCCAGGCTCCAACAGACTCTCCTCACTTACTCTCTCATTTGGCACTGTGTGTCACAATGCAAATGAACAACCTCCCCCTCCTCCCCTCACTCCCCCCATACTCCCGACCTCTCCTCACTACACCCTGCCCCCCCTCCCCTTCCTCCTCATGTTCCGAATCCGGCCTCCAATTTGTTCCACTTCCCCATACCTCATTGTTCAAAATGACACTTTTACATTTTATGGTGAACCAATTATTCTGTCTTACACAGTCCGCTGGCTCTGCAAGCCAACCTGCCCGGATCAACTGGGGAGCGGGGTGGGGTGGTGGTACTGGTGCTGGTGGGGTATTCGGAGAGGGAGAGAGAGAATGAGAGAGACGGAGAGGGAGGAAGAGAACGAGCGGAAGAAAGGGAAAAAAGACGACTAATGGTACCTCTCGCTGACATATCCACAGGGATGGGCAGAAGAGAAGGAAACCGAGGAGTTAGCAAAGGGAGAGGATGGAGGGTGGAAGAGAGGTCAGGAGAGGAGAGGAAGGGAATGTGGAGGAAACAACACAGGTGGATGCTGTGGAGAGAGGCTGTGAGGGGTCGCAGAATGAAGCGAAAGTAGATAAAGGAGGATTTAATTGAATGATAAAGTGGTGGAGAGAGAGTGAAAAGAGTGGAGAGAGAGGGGGGGGGATAAATCACAGCAGGGATAAATAAAGAAGACGGAGTACTGGGTGCCCCACTAGTTATAATGTATGCCTGAGGAAGAGCGGGAGGGTGTGCGGGACATTAAGCGTAGGAGACAAGAGAGTGAGAGGAGCGGAACGGAGCGGAGGAGTGTTGGGAGCCGGGGGAAAAGGCAGAACAGGGGGATGGACAGGGAAGGCTGGGGAGAGGGTGAGGGAGTGAACAAGTGAACATGTGGAGAGAGAGAGAGAGAGAGAGAGAGAAAAGGCAACCTGCGCTTTTACCTGCGATGTGCCTGAGGGGGTGGGAGATAGGAGGAGGGGTGAGAGTGTTGTTGCATGAAAACAGCGTGCAAAAAGATTTAAGGGAAGGATGGGGCGGGTCAGCTATATAACGCCTGGGGCCAGGTGGGTGGAGAGAGAGCGACAGATGGAGAGAGGGAGAGTAGGAGAGGTGGAGGAGTGTGTATGTTTTATGTTGCATGTGCCTTAAGGCTGCAACTACCGATTATTTTTATCGATTTATGTATCGATTTTTTTGATTAATCGTCTATAAAGCATCAGAAAATAGTGAAATGTTTGTCACAATTTCCCAGAGCCCAAGGTCTTCAAATTGCAAAACATATTTTGTGTAAACAAAAATGTTTAACCTTTTTTTTCAACTTATTGACCTAAACGGTTATTTATCAGAATTGTTTTTTTAGTCTTGACTAATCGAGTAAATGGGCCTCATGCAATGACTTTTTCGTATTCTTATTCTAGACCTCTCTTACTTTTTTCATTCCAACCCACCACCTGTTCATGAGGAGGTTTGTGGGATTTGATCATTAGTATAATCAACGCCCCTAAATTGCCAGATGAGGCTACCTGTTCCACTCCGTTTCTGGT
This sequence comes from Macquaria ambigua, assembly GCA_008360985.2. Taxonomy (NCBI): domain Eukaryota; kingdom Metazoa; phylum Chordata; class Actinopteri; order Centrarchiformes; family Percichthyidae; genus Macquaria; species Macquaria ambigua. The sequence continues at coordinate 461,607 of VMKM01000190.1, forward strand.
AAAGTTTAAAAAGTAAAAAAAAAACAACTTAATCCTGCCGTCGGGAGTCAGTAGACACAAACATAAAGTTAGCAGTGTTGATAGTACAGCTGCAGCGACGTGCTGTGACAGAAATAAAGAGTGAATGGTTAGACATGAAAAAGCGGTCGATGACCTAGGTGGGAGGTCAAGGGGACGTGATATTATGCAGAAGGTGATGTTAAACCATCGGGTGAAGCAGGGGATGATCCTGGACAGAGACCGGCATAAAGACCCAGATGCAGCTGTCGGAGTGGGACAACTTTCCTAACGCTGTGCCAAAATATGGCAATAAAATCTAAAAAAAAAAGAAAAAGTGCAAGAAAATTGTTAAATTACTTGTACTAGGACCAGGAGCCATGAAAAAACCAGTCATGTGCTGTAGCATCTATGTATACATGTATCTGTCCCCGCTTTCAGTGAATAAAAGGGGTCATCAATTAAACCAGCAGAATAATCCAATCAAGTGACTAAGCAATTGTAAATCTGATATGTCATACGAACTCATGAATCAATCAACCAACCAACCAACCAATCAGCTAATCCATCTTACCTGTGGTGAAATGTCTGAGGCAGGGTGGGCGGGGAGGTGGAGGGGGTGGCCAGGCCGGGCGAGTAGGGGTGGTACGGCGTCTTCTTCAGCGCCTGGATCAGGTTGTGCCTGTACTCTGGATCTATGGACCACAGAGAGCCTTTGCCTATGCTCTGAAAGAAGGAAAGGAAGAAAGAAAGAAGGAAAGGAAGGAAGGAAGGAAGGAAAGAAAGAAAGAAAGGAAGAGAGGTAGAGGGTGAGGGAGGGGACAAGGAGATGGATGAGAGAGATGTTATTAGAAGTGCTATCGGGCCCCTCAAAGCACATCACAAACACAGCACGGCACACTGACATGAGCCAACAAGTCCAGAGCCCAAACACAAGCTCAAAGTCCAGACCTTGAGCCAGACACCCTCAATGCCACCTCGCTCAATATTTTCCAATCCTCTGCCTCTCCTCGGAAAAAAAAACATTGGGAGGCTTTTTTTCTGCTTAAGACACAGGGAGACTCTTTAACTTTTCCCACTCCAGAGGCGATGATGCTGTGTATTTTTAGATCAAAGCAGCCCTCCCCCCTCACCTAATGAAACTGTCGGCTCCCAATCTGAGTGAAACCGGCCTATAGATTATAGAGGAGGGAGGGATCTCAGACAGGCCGCCATGAAAATACACTCCCAGTCTCTCACAGCCCTCTCCATGCTTTCATCTGCCGTGTCATCTGAATGTGGCAAAATCTGGAGTTTGTGTACGGCAGAGACTGGCAGGAAGAGGGAGAGAGAGAGAGACAGAGAGGAAAGTAAATATAAAATTAAAGCCATCCTGCCTCATGTTCAGCTCACTTTGTAGTGCTCTGTGATGTGATACAGGTACAGGCTACAGGGTGGGGAGATGTCATGACTGCAGGCTTCTGATTTCTGCAAATACTGCAAGAGGGAAATGTCAGATATGCCAGAGCCGTGCGTGTGAGCATTAATTGGAGACAAATTCTAAAAACCGAGCAGCAATTTGTATTGAAGTGGATGAGAAATACACACCTTATTGCTTCCCCTACAATAAGGATGGATGAGTCAAAAAAATCATCAAAATTATAATAAAGCATTCACTTGTGGTGTCTAGCCATGCAGCCATCAGATGTTATTGCATTGTGGCATTTGCAGTGCTTACAGCAATGAAAAATGACAAAAATTCAACAGTAGTGTGCAGTAGTTTTAGCACAGCACAATGCACACAATGTCCCTGTTACTCTGGATAATCCACCAGCTTCACTGTGAACGTTTCTTTTTTTTTTTTTTTGGAACTACCTTCTACTTAAAACATAGCCCCTATGAAAGAGTGATGGAGGACACTATTTCTGGAAAGACATGTTGCTGTTATTCTGCTAAATAATTCAGGAATTCATGAGAAAAGAAAGCCTCATTACAGCAATGTCTGAAAAAATAAACATCATTTTGCTTAGCAGAAAGTTTCCTATGCTTCCCTTCAGTATCATGTTAATCGTCTTGTATTCCTCAAACTTGTAAGAAATACACTGCGCAAAAGAGTCAGTGTAGGAGTAAAAAAGTTCTTTGCTAAAAGTGTAGAACAAGACACATTTATTGAGCAACTCACTCCTACTTACAGAAAGATATAAGAGTAACATTTAAGAGCAGCTCTCAAGTGATCCTTTGATGGATCCCGTGTGTTCTGAGGAAGCATAGCCAATCAGAGACAAGGATTCACTGTTCATTATTTAAAAAAAAAGTTTGCTCAGTTAGCCTATTAATATTATTATTTAAAATTTTAAAGTTCATTTTGTGTGAAATCTTTAATATCTCCAGCAGCAATTAACTCATGCCATAACCAACAATCTATATATTTCTGATATTTAAATAGTAAAAAAAAAAAAGGTTTTGTAACATCCTATAAAATGTGTGTTTGATGACAACACCTTACAAGAAAGCAGCGGCTTCAAATAGTGGTTAATGTCTCTCCTCTGTGTCTGTACTGCAGCCATCCAAGACCCCAAAAGGCTATTTTTAATGTGTGGAGCGCTCTTAAATTTAAGTGTTTTTAGTCAGAAGAAATTAGACAAATAGTTTGTGTTCTTAAGTTTGTAAGTAGGGCTAAAAGTGAAAGGTTTTTATTTTTACCTTTCACTTAAGTCCATAATTTAATTCAAGGCCCTGACCCCCAGGCTGAGAACCACTAAACCACAGTGAAACATGTTACAATAAGCTCTTATTAAGTTACTGTACTGCACGGTTGACAGCAAGTGCTCTGTTATGGTCATGTCACAAACATTAGCGCAGGAGGTGACACATTTTTAACATGAAAACACCTGAAAGATTATTTTAAGAACCAAGTGCATACCGCCAGTGGAACTGCAAAGGTGGAGCACATCTCAAACTTAAAACTAAAGTGTGAACATCTGATGTGTACAATACAAATCCTGCTGCAGGCTTCAAAACATGTCTCAAATGAACCCTCACATTCATGTCTGACATCTCCTGTTTTAGCTTTTATAAATTCCTTGATATACTGCATGACGATACAAACTGTATCATTCCTAATGAGTGATGACCATACAGAGGCTCCATGGATACCTTGTGTCTCTCTTATCCCTTTTCCACCAATACGGAACAGGTTCCGTTCCAGTTCGCGCGCCTAAGTTTGAACCATTCGGATCATTTCGACCAAAAATAAATTGGTTCGGAACCCTAAAAGTTGGTTTGCAGCTGGAACCAAAAAATAGCAGGTTTTCCTTGACCTGAAGTGCGAACTGTGACGACATCAGTGGGTGTGTCATATTCTACAGGTTGGAAAGAGAGGATGGAGAAGGCAACAATGGTCCATGGTCTACTACGTCTTCTTATCATTAATAGTTGGTCCATGCTTGTTTTTTGGATAAAAACAAATATCTGTAATAACAGAGCAAAAGCTTGCAGGTAATCAATGCGATCCGCCATCTTGCTACTTCCGTTGTGCATTGTGCAACGCCCTCCGTTGATGACGCATCCTTTATTACAATGGTTCCGCTCGAAACTGGTGGAAATGCAGGCTGGTTCACTAGATAGCACCAAGGTTCCAAGAATCCTGAAAGGAACCAGTTTAAGAACCAGAGCTAATTTGGTGGAAAGAGGGCATGCGTGTCTCCTGATCCCAGGATGTCCAGTGAATCAGTCAAAAACTGTGCCACCACTCACCACGGCATCTGACCTTGTAAGAAGGCAAGATGCTAATAGGATGTGTGTGCACTGTTGATTTGTGTCCCCCTACGTCTGGATCTTTCCATTAGTATGTAAGTCGTGTTGAACACAGGGCATATGTGCCATGTTTTGCTCTGTGTGAATGTGTGTGTGGGGGGTGGTGGTGGGGGGGGGCAAGTGTGTGTATGGCGAGTTCCCTGGGGAGTGTGATATTACCCAGCGTGGTCTGCTCCTGGGAGTGCTTCTATTACTGCCAGCAACGCCTCTCCTGGAGAGCATGATATTACACACACATACGCTCGCTCCCACAGAGGTGACCCCCACTGGGCCAAATTTCCCCTTGCACCTCCAGCCCGCCAGCCGTTTGTATGTGTGTGTGTGTGTGTGTGTGTGTGTGTGTGCACGCGCCCACTGTCTGCCCGCTTGCCAGCCGATTAAATCAATGCTCCCTACAGAATCTCTGTCTGCGGGGGCCCCTGCCTCTGCCAACCAGCCAGCCAATCAAAACGCTCAATCTGTAGACCCCCCCCGGTCGATAGGCCAATCACAGGGCGCAGCTCACAGGAAGGGTCTGTCACCTGGGTTATAGCGGTCGCCTTGGCAACAGGCATCATCTGGGCTTGGAAGCGAGAGGAGGTGAAATGGACTTTTCATCTTCTGACAAATTCGCAAAGTTGAGAAAAAGGCAGCATGTCTCAAAATCGATTATCACAAAAAGTATTTGAGGTCAGAGACTGGCTTTAAGTTTTCAGTGGGGTTCAATTTTGATATGGTGTGACACAGATTTTTAAAAATAGGATACCTCCACAAGGGCGGATCTTAGAGCGTAAAAGCGGGTGATAGAGGACTGCGGTCTTGACTTTCACCTGAAACTGGGTTTGTGATCTCCATTTATATTATTTCCTCTCTCCATCCTTTGATCCCATCTGGTCTCACTCTGATATGAGCGCTATTTTCTGGATGATGTGTTTATTTGTGTTGCGTCTATGCGCTGGAAAATAGCCACATCAGTGTAGCGCTCGCAGCTAAAGAGCAGGATTACACAACAAATAATCCACAACTCAAAACGTTAACCCCTACTTTAAGAAATATCTCATACAGTATGAAACTAAAACTGACTAGGCACTGGATTAGACTTTAAATTGCAAATTTAAGCAATATTACACTTAAAAGAAATGGATTTAATGATATGTATCTGTGTCACTACACCAGTTTGTAGTGGTTTTGATTAGGAAAGCTGCAGTTTTTATGCACCTCCGTGTTATAAAACTGCAGAATACTGAGCAATGTACAGGTATATTTATGATGGAGGAAACATGCATACAGTAACTTGCCTGGGACACGTCATGGTGTGAGTAAAAGACAAAAGGGGAAGAAAGAGGAGACAAAGGCAGAGAGAGAGAGAGAGAGAGAGAGAGATGATTGTGTGTTGCCAACATCTGTTTCCTGTGTTATATAAGCTGTGGGGGCTGGTCTCCCTTGGAAATGGGAGATATTAAAAAGTCCTGCTGCCACTGACCCCGCTAGTAATACTATACTACTGCTACTGCATTCCTATCTGCACATTATCTTTTCACATATACATTCAGTACCTAGCGCACAAAACCCCACACGTACTATATATCATGACTTAAAATACACTAGAACAGTTCACTTCACTTTAGACAACTAAATCCACAAAAAAATAAAAATACATAGGAAGTTATACTAAGAGTACTACATCATTCATACTAACTCCTACCTATTTACTCTGTAAATTTAACCAATTCTTACTCAAATACTTTAATGGGTTAAAGGAATAGTTTGACCTTGTCGGAAATACGCTGATTCACTTTTTTGTCGAGACTTACATGGGAAGATTGATACCACTCTCATGTCTGTACGGTAAATGTGAGGCTACAGCCAGCAGCCAGTTAGCTTAGCTTAGCATAAAGACTGGAAACAGGTGGAAACAGCTAGCCTTGCTTTGTCCAAAGGTAACAAAACACACCTGCCAGCACCTCTAAAGCTCACTAATTAACACGTCATATTTTGTTTGTTGAATGCATGCAAAGAAACAAAAATGTTTTACAGAAATCTAAAAAGGACACGTTGTGGTTTTATGGGGGGTTATTCCTCCCCCAAAACAAATACATGTTGTAGTTTTTACACTTTATATTAAACAAACAAGCATGCTAATTAGTGAGCTTCAAATGTGCTTTGCTGAGATTATTCTACTTTTGCTAGCTGTTTTCCTGTGTTTCCAGTCTTCAGGCTAAGCTAACTGTTAAATGGCGGTTGCTTCATATTTAATGGACAGACACGAGAATGGTATCGATGGTATTCTCATCTATCTCTTAGCAAAAAAAGTGAATAAGCATATTTCCCAAAATGTTGAACTCCCCCTTCAAGGCTAACAACGTTGTGCGTTATGTGTGTAAATACTCACTAGAGCACCAAACGTGAATTAATCCACAGCTGAAAATAGTCCACAACAAACGCATCATTTCCTCCCGTTTGAGTTACGTTTGCTAAAAACTACAGTGCCAAGCTGTTTTGAGAAATTAAAAACTTAAAAAAATTAAAACTTTATATTTGTGACTTCTTTTTAAAGATTTACATCTTCAGTAAGAACCAACGGGAATGGGGCTGAGTGCCATAGACAGGGTAGAGAAGTCAGGTGGTATTGAGAGATGGATGCATTGTTGGTTTTGGTCGTTTTCTGGGATTTGATGTTAATAAGTAAACATATCCTTTAACTCTTCAATCAAGCACTATATTATAACAGCTGTTACAATGCAGCTATATACTGTCCACCCCTGAAACTTCAGCTTTAAATAGTTTAATCGGAATTAACAATGGCATCCATATGCTGTAGAGACCCATTTAAACAGTTCATACTGGCTATTATGAGAGGAGAAAGTAAATTTTGTTTTCAACTCAGTAATAAAATGAGATTAAAAGAGACGTATGATGCACAGAGAGCACAGAGCTGCCACTCTCTGTGCAGAGAAACATGCAAGGCATCCGCATAAGAGGCTTTGTTATCCAGTGCATTTTCATGTGCAATATGACTTAACCTATACTACCAATCTAAACTATTATGACTTTATTATGATGGACATCCACAGTCAGAGTGAAAGCATTAACCCTAGTTGTGTTTAAGCCTGATTAAATACAACAACTGTGATACAAGGATCCATCATTACTTAGACAGATAAACATCGGATTAATAATATAGTGTACTGTAGGTCAAGCGCAGGGTGGATCAGATACATGTCTGAACATCGATTAAGATATTCAGCACAGTTGAAGAAAAACAATATGAGGTCTTTTGTTTAGGAATGAAGCAGAAGCGAAACTGTAATACGCATGCAGAGAGACAAGAATTGCAGCAGAGGATGCAAATGTTCGAACAGGGAGAGGAACGCAGAGCTTTTGAAGATGAAAGAGGCAGAAAGAGGAAAAAGAAGAAGACGGGGGATATTTCTTCTGATGAAGATGCTTGATTACAGGCCAATTCTGTTCTTGTTGAAGGCCATTTGACAACAAAGAGACAATGGGACAAAGAGGCCCTGTTGGGTGTAGAAGTTACATGTCGGTTGGACATTAGGCTATTTTGGTCAGTAAATAGAAAAACAGAGCGTGGTAATGTGTGTAAATTTCTTCTACAGGTGTTATGAATTGACTTTTCTTCCACAAGTATCAAACCTGTTTCCCATGTGGTTTTAATTTAAGCCAAAGTTTGCCACAGTTTGTGCTTCTCTTATGTAGTTGTCATTTTTACATTTCAGGCTTTTGCATTGGCTATTACAATTGAGTCACAAATATAAGTCTTCCTCAAATATAAATACAAGGCATTTCCAGATTCCCCAAAGACTCTATCCTGCTGGTATGAAAAAGATTCAATCCGGTTCACAGTACATCTTTAACCCCATCACATCTCACAACGTGCAACTCTGCTCCTTTAACCAAACTAAAATCTGTGACTAATACATAATCATAAATGTTCATAAAGTCTCTGCAAAAACACTGATTACATGAGAGGCACAAACTGGGCCTAGTCCAATGTAAGCAACTCCCAGAGCACCTATGATATGTTGTCACTTAGCAATTAATTTCAGTGAGGTCATTTGGGTTTTGGTTCTTCCTTAGCTTGTCACGGTGGCATCATTTTCACATCCGTGAAAGTGCTCGAAGGACACCACCAAGAACCAGTCTTACAGATGTTTAAATTGCTTCCCTTAGGCTACACTGAACAAATGGTATGTGACACCAAGACATGGCAATGATAAGAACAAACATGTCACACACAAGTTTTGAACAAGATAAAGTATTATAAAAACAAAGCCAGTACTATATTTTAATAGCTCATTAAAGCCGTGTTAACTGATTTTATTTGGCCACTTGGAACAAACCAAAACCTTAAAGTTGCAGACCATAAAACCAAAACAATGAGCTGAAAGATGCTAAAAAGAGCCCTAGAGCTGAGGGAAAATGCTGAATCAGGTGGTAACTACTGTGGGTTTGTTACTATGAGTGAGCCCTTTCATATTACACATAGTAAATTGATGCATTTTTATTGTCAAAATATTGATAAGTGCAGCTTACTCGATCAAAAACTTGCCTATAAGGAGGCGCTAGCTTCATGCTTAACCCAAAGTGCTGCCACATTGTGGCTGGATATCACCACTGTTGTCATTGTTTTATCACTCATAAATGCTACACGTCTTCATTAAGACTGGCTGAATGTATTTGGTTTTTGGAAAATGGCTAGAGGAGAAAACTACACTGATCATAAAGGCCACTAGCACAAGCCAACTTTCTCTTACAACTTTATTTAATTTTTTGATCCCAGTTTTTGTCTTAGTTTAAAGGTGGGGTCTTTGTTGATTGCAGGCAAGTGTTCTTCCACATGCATACTTTAAATCAGTGATTCCCAACCAGGGGTCTGAATGCTTACGACATGCCTCAGTTTTCCACCAACCATTAAGACTGCCGAAAGACTAGTGGGATAGATACTGTAAATGGGTGAAACAACCAGCTTCTGTTACTCCAAATGGCAGTAGTACAAATGCAAACTTGGCCAAAACTACTAAAGAATACCATAAAGCCATTCCTTCTATCAAAGAGGTATGATAAAGGGGTACTTAGGCCCATCTTAGGCTGTGGGGGGTATGTTGGACAAAAAAAAAACACTGCTTAAAATTAATACAATACCCTTAGAAAATGAAACCTTAAGAAATATCATTAATGTGTTTGTGATTTGAGAGACAATACAGTAAAATGATATATCTTTTTGCAGATACATCAGTGGCAGGTACCTGCTGATAAATGAATGTCAAAAAGCAGACAAATCTCAGCTCACTCCAGATGCTACAGTTCGCAATGCTCCGAGTTAAAACATAGACGAATCAAGTACGCCTCTCATCTGAACAGGGCAAGTTAAGTTGGAGGTGACACACTTAGGTGTAACACCGAGAGAATTCATACTGAGTCTTAGATTACAAAACTGCCTGTTGTCTCTGCTGTGATTTCATAAGAGGCTTTGAGAAATATATCACTGTGAGTGAGTGTACTCGTGTGTGTTCATGTGTGTGTGTGTTGTGCTTTTACAACACTGATCTTCAGCACTGATCCAGAAGTCTGAGGGCAACAACACTTGTCATTAAGGCATGTCGTTCAGCACAGTCAAGAATCCTGTTTGTAAACAAAGCCATGGCAACCGTGGGACTCACGCTCTCTCACACAAGTTTGCACTCCCACACGCAAGACTGACACGCAAACACACACACACACACACACAGACACATACAGAGCAGCAAGCTTATTCTAAACTAGTCCCCGTCTTGTCATCTGCCTGGATATGACCCAGAAATACAGTCACTGGAACAAATAGGCCACTGTCATATTAATCTCCACCTCTGTAAATTGATGGAAATATGATTTGGTGCGTTCACAGTAAGCCATGTCGCCCCTCTTCCTCCTTTCTCTCTGTGTGTGTGTGTGTCTGTGTCTCTCTATCTCTCCCTAACAACAATAACTTGACCTCCCCTTAACCAAATCTCTTTCTTCTTTTCCACAGCGAGCAATGAGTACAACATAATGCAACAAAGAAAGAGAAGAATATATCTTAGACCCTGTAATTGCATGCTCAATTCAAAAAGACATAAACAGGTAAATAAAAGGCAAAGCAGGAAGGGAAAAAAGAAGCATTCGCATGCAGATATTCTCAGTGAAAAGCTTTGAATGGCAGAGTCTGACTAAAATTACAGAGATTCTGTAATTGCAGCTTCAGATAAAGCGCGGCACTTGGCAGGTAGAGTAGGAGTCTGCAGAGATGTGCCCTCATTTCTACACCGACACAGCGCTCGCTTACTTGCGCGTGTGTGAATGTGTGTGAGTGCTTTTAAGCATTCATGCGTGCTTGCAAGTGTGTGTATGTGTGTGTACACTTGTTTGTGTGTCAGACATGCCCTGCGTGTGTTTCAAAGTGTGTGTGTGTGTGCGTCCCAGAAAGGGGAATAGGTTTGAAGGGTTAATTAGCGTGCTGTCTTAAATGGTGTGCAGTGACAGGAAGACAAGACAGGCTGTCCTTGCCAAAATCACCTCTACACATGCTGCTCCACACTCACACACACACACACACACACACACACACACGTGCACATAACACAAGATGAGGACATACACTCATTCTCCCCCACTCAGCACCTCAGTGCCCATCTGAAGCTCATACACACATGCACATATTTTCACAAACACACACACACGCCTAAGTCAGTAAAGCCAAATCAGTTTTCCCGTTGCTACAGCAACAGCATACTTTTATGTCAACTGCAACCCAGTTACTATGGAGATATGTATACAAGAGAAACTCTGTGCTGTTGTAGTCAAGGGCCAGATGACAGCATAGCGCGAGGGTGTGTGCGCAGACACACACATGAATACACACACACACACCATGTCCTCTTCATCCTTCATCCATTTTGTTCCTCAACACACACACACACACACGCACACACGCACGCACGCAGCTCACTCAAAAGGAAGAGTTCAGGTTCACCTGCTGGTCAAGGAAAGCATAAAGAGCTCCCATATCCTCCAGTATAATCTCAACAAGCTAAACACGCAAAGCTAGCATTGATCCTCGCTGTTTGTCCCCCACCCCCAACACCCTCGGGCACGATGAAATCTAAAGTCTGCTGGCATCTGTGTTATTAAATCCTCCAGTATTAATTTAGCACTAATTGAGTGAGGGATTCATTCCCCGTTTACCCCGAGTCTTTAATGGAGTAAAATCTGGATTCGAAAGCCAGTATAAAAGACAGTATCAAGACTTAAATCAAAAGCGAAATGCCGTTCCCACTGGGGAAGCGCAGAACGTCTGAGTGAAAGAGAACTATGAAAGCAGAGATCATCAACTATTGATAAGGCCGAATCTGGTACAGCTGTAGACAAAATACAGAATATGTTTGACTTCAAGTTGGATATGCCTGCAAACCGCTGATAACTGTCTGGCTGTGAAATGAGTTATAACCACACATGATAGAGTGAATAATGGGCTGCGTATTTACCATGTGGCCGCAGTGTTATTTTACCACATAAGTATTCAGAATATGATTGCCAATTAGTACTTTTACTATGGGGGTGAAAACACCTGTGCACCCTACACGATGATATTAAAATAATGCAGGGACTGATATTAGACATATTATTTTAGACATAATTAATGGAAATTATAGAATCATATGGACGAGTGCACCCTTCGTTTTACCGTTTGCTGCTAGTGTTACCTGTTGGTCAGTGTACCACTGCTATGTAGCCAGAACGTACAGAGCTGGAAACATGACATGCGCAGTAAGCTAATGCTAGATTGTTTGTCTACAGACAAACTCCCCACTCTGCTGGGCTTTTTTTATGGCAATAAAGACAATCCTATCTTTTAAAATCTTTAAATGATACATAGTATCCTTGCCCTTATCTTATCTGCCATGAGAATCCATCTTTGACTGAGCGCACAGAAATCACGATGCACGTTTAGCAGTGTTTAACAGTCAACAATTCCTCGTGGCTACGTAGTGTGTGGGTCAGGGGACACGGGGGAAACTGACTGACACTGATTAGAGTCTTTTTTTATATAAATTTCATGACATAGATAGACCGGTTGACTCTATGTCAGCATTTGCATTGCAAGGTTCAGGACTTATTTAAAACAGTAGATGGCTTGTTGAGCCAATTTAAACCCATGAAATGCAGATTTAGATTAGATTGATTGATATGATTAGATTTATAAATTTGGTAAGAAATGTCAATATTAACACCAGCACTGATGTTTCATTACAGTACAGTCATATCATTTAGTTTACAGCTCAAAAAACACATTTGAGTGCGGTACCTCTTAATAAGTAAAAATTCTAAATGCATTCTTGTTTAATGTTGTATTAACACAAGTAGTCATACAAGAACTTCCATCCATCCATTTGCTATATCCGCTTATCCTTTAGAGGGTCACGGGGGGCTGGAGCCGATCCCAGCTGATACTGGGGCAAGAGTCGGCGTACACCCTGGACAGGTCGCCTGTCAATCACAGGGCTGACACATAGTGACCAGCAACCATTCATGCACACATTCAGACCCTCTCACACCACGAGCTGCCTCATACAAGAACTTTTAATTTGAACATTAGCATATTTTCCTGATTAGGTCAGGAAATATGATCAACGAATAATAAATGAACTGAAATGACTCTCAATACAACTTTCAATACTACTTCGTTTGGTAATAAAAAAGTATTGGAGATCAATACCTCGCCCTTAGCTTGAGGGAAAGTAAATATTATCCAACATTTCTCTACACAACTGCGGATGTCTTTACCTGGCTCCGGTCTTTATCCACCTTCTTGAAGCACTTGTTGAGCGACAGATTGTGGCGCACTGAGTTCTTCCAGCCTGTGGGGGCGCTTGCAAAGTAAGGGAAGTGCTCCAGGATCCAGCCGTAGATATCCTTGACCGGCAGCCGCTTATTTGGCGCATCCTCGATGGCCATGAAGATCAGGCAGCTGAAGGAGTACGGCGGTTTTCGGTTGGCCCCTGCTGCCAAGTCGTACGCTGAGTGTGCATCGCCGAGCAGGGGGTCGTCTGGGGAGGGAGACGAGGAGGAGGGCGAGCGTGGGTGCTGACCGTCGGGGTCCTGGAGGGGGGAGACGCTACGCAGCCCCGAGTGGCTGAAGCTGTTGAGGAGGTCGGTGCTCTCGTGGAGCCAGGAGAGGCTGGTGAGCTCCTCATCCTCGGCCTTGGAGAAAGAGGCGGACAGGGACAGGGAGAGGTCAGCCGCCTCAGCCTCGGATGCTGCTGTGGCGGCGTCCCCCTGCCGGTACGGTGGGCTCATACCCTGCGAGGCACTGGCTCCACTGCTGGGGCTCTGGGCCTTCTTACTCGGGGGCATGGTGGGTCCCATCCAGCCCAGGGCTCACTCCTGCAGAGGGAGACAGCAGAGAGAAGAGAAAGGGGAGGGCGAGAAGAGGCAGAGGGGAAGAAGGGAGGGAGAGTAGGAGGAGCAGGGAAAGAGGAATAAGGAAAAGGAGAAAAAAGAAACGAGGTCAGCTTGTGAAATTCAGTTGGCTTCTCACATAAAGCCTTAATTTTTGTTAAAGGCCAAAGGGTGGAGACACGCAACAAGATTTTGACCACATTCCCAATTAGTCTGTGTTAGATCTGAGGGGAAAAGTATACATCATCATTTTTCTCTGGGGCTTTCTATCCAATTCTGACTGGGACGGCAAATTTAGTGCTTCATTGGTTGAGGAAATCTTGCCTTGTACAACTACCCTCTAATTACCAGCATACCAGCAACGTATTGACATTACACGGGGTTGCTGTCATAACATATGAATACTGTTAAAGGTCTAATAGTTGTAGGGTCACAGAGATGAATCCGGTGCTTCACACTTCACTACAGCAGTAGAAAATGTAATTGTCAAGGTTGGAGCGCTGAATGAGTGCAGAGTAAACTTTAACTGCTGGATTTACAACATCACAAGTAGTTAAGTGTCCAATGGTCAGACTTTCACACCTATAGTTCATTTGCTCTGGTCTGAATCAGTTGATGAGTTTGTAAACTCGGAGTGTGTTCCCCTTGGTTCGGTTTCTTTTCACACAGAGAAAAATCCAAGCGAACTAAAATGCATCACTAGAAACCACGTGAGAAGGTTCACTCCACTCCTTGGTCAGATGTGTCTGACAGTTAATACAGGAAGAAGATCCTGTGTTGTGAACTAGTGCATATTTCTGTTACAGAAACTATGCTGGTTCATTCTCCGGCTAGCTGCTACTACTAGAAACAGTTTGTGTGCTCTGCCGCATCCTAGAATGCAAAGTATATCTGGCTACAAGAGCCATTTAGCTCAAACTTGTGGCGTACACCGGGTAGTTGGGTCGGATCGAGGTCGGATCACGTTCCCACCACAAATGAACCGCTCCAGAGTTCGTTTGGAAACAGGCCGAGACCACCTCCTCTAAAGGGTCTCGGTGCAGTTGTTTTGGTCCGCACCCGAGTGTGATTACTGTGTTCACACCTGCCCAAAAGAACCACACTAACCAGGCAAATGGTTAAAAAAAGAAACCGAACCAAGGGGAAAACGCTCCAAGTTCACAAACTCATCAACTGATTCAGACCAGAGCAAACGAACTATAGGTGTGAAAACGCCCTCATTTCCACAGCAAGATATCTGTGACCAGAGATGATCGTGATCAAGGGATCTGCCAAGAAAAAAAAGAAACAAACTAGAGTGCGAGTTCAAATCCATCCCTATTCTAATCAGACCATTATTCTCCTAACATAAAAGCAATGCTGTGCTCGTTAGACGCAGGCAGAGTGTGGTAATTGAAGGGGACTGGGGCTGAGCCTCACACCACAATCAGAAGGCTCACAACCAGGCCTTTGATTGTCCTCTAGCACAGACAGCTGTGGAAAGGACCCAAGCAGCAGCTACATGCGAAATGTAATCTGCTCCAACTCACCCTGTGAACATGTTTCAGAGTCTGGACACAAATACACACCCTCGCTAGGATGCACATGTGCTCACACACACACACACACACACACACACACACACACACACACACACACACACACACAGACAGACACATGCAAGTGAAAAACATGAACCAAAATTTGCATGCACACAAATTCTGGCAAAAAAAGTCCACATGCACATACATAAACAAACAGGTAAAAAAAAAAAGGCTGCAAAACGAAAAGCATGCACACACATGCAAACATGGATGAATGCACACACACATATGAAAGCACACATACACACACCAGGGAGCAGCACCATCAGGACATGGGGATTAAGTCCAGATATGTTCTGGCTGGCCCCTGTGTGGTGCGATCGCTCTCTAATCCAAGGTGATCATCGCCCGATCTGTCCCCTCACTCTGTGTGATTGACTGACAGCTGTCACCCATGGCAACCCGCTGTGCCGTGACAACTGTCAGTTCGGTACAGCTCCGGCCGTCGAGTCACCATGGCAACAGAGCAAAACAACTCAGCTCCTCTCTCGTTCTGGCGCTTTTCTTTTTTTTTTCTTCTTCCCCGTGTCTGTCGCTCTTCCACCTATCCCCCGTCTCCCTTTTTTCCCCCACTTTCCTACCAGCGCTGATAACTCTGCTTAACAGTGTTGATAGGCTGTAGTGGAAGGACTGAGCTAAATATAGAATTGGGATGTAGGCTATAGCTGCTCCGCGTATAGACGGCCAGCCTATAGTCACCCCGCTGCTCCATCTGACTCTCTCCACGGCGCAGGGAAACGCTCGGTGGAGCTGCATGTCTTTGATCTCCTCTCCACTTCTCCTCTCTTTTCACTTCTCACACTTTCTGACAGCACGCGCGCTCATTCAACAAGCTGTACCTGTCTGAGGTACAGCGTTGTTGCACCAATATTGACATTGAGCGTAATGAATTCAAATTGCTCCGGTGACGATAACGCCGTAGCTGAAAATAGTCAGCGCATAATCAAAGGGATGGGCGAGGTGGAAAGGGTGTTTGACAGACTTTTCAAGGTGTGCGTGTGTCTCTTTGTGTGAGTGTATTTATGCATGTGTTTGACAAGCTTGTCACGGTGTGTGTGTGTTTGTCTTAAGAAGGAAGTAAGGGCATCGTAGTGACATTGTTCCTGGTAGGAGTCCACTGGAATGCAGAGATGGCTCCGATGCTCTCTTTCTCTCCATCTCCTCTTCCTCCTCCTTGTTATGTTGCCATAGCGGCAAGGGGGCCATGAAACATTACAGCTGACAGTAAAGTCATCTCATTTTACTGTTGCTATGACAACAAACTCCTCACTGTTGGTTGGGGCCAGCGCGAGCTGCTGCCCAAGCCTCGTGCCTGAGTGTGTGTATGAGTAGATGCACGTGTGTGTGTGTGTGTGTGCCACCACGTCTCCCATGGGCTCCCATAAAGCTTAACACACTTGCTCAGCTCTAAACAAACTTTCATGCAACTTCTACAGCGGCCCCTCAGGACCAACTGCTAAAGGACAAAGGCAGATATCGCTCAAGTTCAGACACTAAATGATGCCTGCTGTGTGTGTGTGTGTGTGTGAGAGAGTGTGTGTGTGTGTGTATGTGTGTGTGAATGTGTTTGAGTGTGTGTGCGAGAAGCATCCTCACATTTGTTTGACAGATGGGACTGTGCTATTCTCTCTGTCTTCTTCATTCTCTGGATCTCTTTTGTGTTTGCATGCTTTGTTTTGATTTGTGTTCATCTCTGTTTGGCATGTCCACATTTGGATTTGCGTGTGCATGTGTTTTTTCTCTCCTGTGTGTGTGTGTGTGTGTGTGTGCAACGAACTGAATGTACACTCTCCATCTAAGTGTCTGTGCGTACCTAAGTGATTTAAAGCAGCTGTATTCTGTACGGTGTGTCTCTGTTCTCACTGTGACCCTGGCACCACATCGGTTCTGTTTGCACAGTGCACCCTGATAACATGGACTTTAAAAGACGCCATACAATTAGAGTAAAATGGATTTCTCCATCTGAAACACCATTCTTGAACGCTTAGAGGTTGGTGGTACACTTAAGTCAGTTTGTTCCTATTATTATGCTGCCATGAATATAGGTTCCATATGACTCTGACAGGTAACAAAGGCTGAAAATTACAGTGGCAACTGGTTCAACATTGACTCTACTCCACAAGCGTTGAGGTGATTTATCAAGAAAAACATCAGACATTTCCTGGTTTCTTTCAACATCTCAGATGTGAGCATTTTAAATGATTTTATTATTATACTTTGGATGGACAAATCAATCAATTTGAAGAAGTAACTTTGGGCTCTGGAAACTTGTGATGGGCATTTTCTGTACTATTTATTTGATTTTGACAAAACAATTCTGACTCAAGGTCCACTTACTACCTTGTTTCCAGAGCTTTTCAACCATAGGCACCATGTGCTGTGTCTCAAATCAGTACACTTACATGCAGTATACTGTGTACACTATGTACTGACTTGTGTAGTGCGTTAATTTTGACAGGGTAGTGTTGTCTCAAATTGAATACTGCTGTCGTGCGCTTACTGGAAATGACAATCGCAACTTTGACCGCATCTTCTTCTTTTTTTTTAATGGCGGATTGCAACCGGGTGGAGCATTATTGCCAAAATTTTACCGCAATTGCCGCACGCCGAAATATCTGCCAGCTTGTTTGCTCACTTGACTTCAATTCAATTTTATTAAAAATGAATAAAAAATAAACATGCTTTTACTTTTAGCCGTACAATTGCAACCACGGCCGCCATTTTCATACGTTGGTGGTCCTCCCCTTCCGCTACCTAGCCAAGATGGCGACCGTTGAGAGTGAGAAGTGTGCAGCGTTCCACACTCAACTTTCTGAGTTGAGTTATGAGTACATCATCCGGGTACTCATAGTACACTGCATTTTGCCATACTTGTCAGTGTGAACTCACTTATGCAGTGTAAGTACGCAATTTGAGACACAGCTATGGTCTTCATCAGAAAAACATCTTGGCTATGTAGCGGAAAGGGAGGGACCACCAACCTATGAAAATGGCAGCCGTGATTCCAATCGGTTGCAAAGCATGTTCATTTTTATTCATTTTTAATAAAACTGAATTGAAGTCAAGTGAGCAAACAAGCCGGCAGATATTTTGGCGGGTGACTATCGCAGTCAAATGTTGGCGGTAATGCTCCGCTCGGTTGCAATTCGCCATTAAAAAGAAGAAGAAGAAGAAGAAGCAGCCAAATGTTGCACATTGCCCTGTCTAAATTCATGCACTACACAAGTAGTAGTACATAGTGTACACAGTGTACTACATGCAAGTGTACTAACAGAAGTATCCGAATTGAGACACAGCAAGGGAGTGTACTTCCTAAAATGTCAAACTATGTCTTTAAGCCCTAACTTTTAGCCATAAGCTTAACCTAACAACTGAGCAAACCCCATCCAGTGATGAAGACCTTGTGATACAGTTGAAGGCTCTAGAAAAAGCTAGTAAGGAGACCTTGAGTTTGGAATGCTTTGTGAAACTACTATTTTCAAGGTCAAGGTCAAGCTGTTTTTTTTTCAATATTTCATAGAATACACTATTAATAGAAAAACGAATCGCTAAATTCATCAATAATGACATACAATGGCAGCAAAAACCCAGACGTATCCTTTCTATCTCCTCAGAGTCACTAAGGGACACGTTGCAGTCACTCTGGCAGGCAATCATCACAATTTTCTACCCAATCTTCTAAAAAAAAGTAGGTGCAATTATGTTTTTGCCAGGACTTGTTTTGTCACTGCATGTCTGAAAAGATATTGACAAACCTAAAGGTCCCCGTCCTCAGTGTGCTGCTTGGTTCCAGTCCTATCGAGCCGCAGCTCAACAATGGTGAACCATTAAAAGCAAAACATTTTTTTAAATCAACATATCAATACACTCTGCTGTCGTCTGCAAAAAAGAATGAACGGGTAAAGCACGGTGCTATCTCGGATCCAAGAGCTGACAGTGCACCAATTAACATGACCCAACCACAGATTAGAAGTTGTCAAAGATACTTCTGTGGCAATCAACCATCAGATTTCAATGAACTGAGAAGAGGGCTTTGTTTGTTTTTTTAAGTTTTAAAGATGACCAAAATGGACGAGACTAAACGTAAACCCAGAAAATGTGTTCACTTTGAAGAATATCACTGACCTCGATGTAACCCTGCTGACCTCCAGTCAGCTCGAGACTCTCTGAAGCCTTTGTAACTGGCCGAGGCCACCAGTGTTTACATGGAAGGGAGAAGGTTAACAAACTCCTCCGACAGTGGAGAGGGTGTACGCTAATTTGTGTGCCCTAATTGACAGTGTAATCATCTAATGCTGCATTCATGCTCTCTGAGATACTTGTCTAAATCACATGCCACATTTACGTAATCCTCGGAAGATCTTCATTCCCTGTTGGCAGCTTTTTCTGTGCCGAAGCCAGAAGAAACATTTCAATAATCTACTTCGTTTCACTGTCTTGTACTGTAGTCTTCTGCAATATTAGCCAAACTGACTTTCAGAGAAATCCCCAAGTCATCAAATTACAGAACCCCCAAAACCACATCAATGCAGAAATATTCAAATAAAACCAAGATACGCTTATGACATGCTGTCAGCAGCGCATTTATGCTCTGCTCTGGGCCTCGGCGGACTGAAGCGATTATTACAACTTTGTCAGTTTGATCGCGGCTCCTGACATATGTTGCATGTCACATCCTCCTGCTCCTCGCTTTCCTGTCAGTCTTCACTACACAGCCCAATAAAGCCAGTGCCATGAAAATAATCCCCCTTCCCCAGAATGGAGTAGTAATAGTAGTGTAGGAGATAGTGGTGAAGAATGGAATAGTAGCTGGTAGGAGTTATTACTTTGCAGAGGGGTGAGCTGAACCTTGTGGCTCCTCTGGCCACAGTGATAAAGCAGAGAGTCAGATGCACCGAGGCAAAACTAATCTGGAGTTTTGATGACAAAAGGACGACCTTTATCCCTCCTACACATACGCTGGATGGATGGAAAGGGAGCGGAAGACCAACAGAGAGAAGGAGAAAATGAGAACTCTCTCAGAGACTGGGAAATAATAACTTCTGCTACATATATGTCAACACCGGTTGTAGGCAGCCTTGTGATGTTCTCCATTTTCAGCCCATGAAATTGACCCCCATGCCTCCCCCTTTCTGTATTTCCTGCTTTTCCTCGACGGCAAATATCAGGGTTCCAGAGGGCTTTAAGGAAGCAGAGCAGGACCAATCACATCCCATGAGGTCTGAATGTGTCTTCCTTTTATGTCATCCATAGCAGCAAAGGGTTATGGAATAGAGGTCAGGGGTCAGGGTGTCCCAATGGACTGCTCCTCCTGACCCCTCGGTCCTAGCTGCTGCCCGGCAACTCACACAGTCGCACGCGCATGCACGTGCACACACACACACGCACACACACATAAACATGCACGCATTCAGACATACACAAACACAGGATTTCTTTGCCTTTCCTTCAGAGGACTGAGCTGTGCAGAGGACGGCAATGCACAAGAGCAACTGGTTTATATTTGAAAAGCAGAAATTCAAAAACTAAATAACCTTACAGTAAGAGTCTTCAAATAAAATAGTATAAATATAACATAATATAGTGCTGAAATAATTATTTATTAGATAACAATTAGAAAATTGCTGTTGAGATGCTCTGATTAATACGTCAGAGACGTGAACTTCCTTCACTACTTAAAGGTTGGGTAGTCAGTTTTCTTTTGGCGTCATTGGGCAAAAATGCCATATTAACCGTGCAGCATATTGTAATTCAAGTTGTCTGAGAACAGACCTCTACCTCAGCCCCCCCCCATTGGCTCTGTTTTCAGGCTTCAGGAAATCTAGCCCGTGACGGTAGATTTTAGCCAATCACAGGTTATTTCAGAGAGACAGTGCGTTTGTATTGTCTAAGCTACAAGAGCAGATGTGTGTGCACGTGGTGAAAGCCTGATTAAATGGCGGAAAATCCTGCCGAAAATCCTGCAACTTGTGATAAATTTCCAACACCTCCTTTGCCTACAGCGGTGTATAGTACAAAACAACACGTCCCGGCTCCACACGGAGCTTAAGGCTCATTACGTTCGATGCCATGGCGCTCGTAACGACGAGTGGCAAAGAGGCATGATGACAAACAGTGGAGAACAACATTTGATGGGGGACAGTGGCGTGTGTGTGGTGTACTACCCTCTCATCCCGCTGTTGGATGGCATTGCAGCTGCCTCTGAAGCCCGGGGGGTCTGCTCTGCGGCCGTGAAGCGCTGGAGGAGCGTCTTTGAGAAAACAGGTCGCGGCGGGAGGGACTGCGGTCTCGGTGAGGCTCATGCCGTGGAGAGCAAGCACTACAAGGGATACGGTTTCGCAGGGGAACCGGCTCCTTCTGCTGCCTGTCGAAGTTGTGGGTTTGGTGGGAGGGGCTTAGCGGAGTGATACGAGGCAGCAGAGAGAAAGGCGGAAAGTTTTGCATAGGTTGCACAGATTTTGCCTACGCCAGCTTTAAGAGTTCACTTGTTTTACATTGTTTCTGTTCTGTAAAACTGATTTCAAACTAATAGATAATGAACTGTTTCCTACTTTTTAACAATGATATTGTCTTTTTCTTCTTCAGTTGCAGATTTTGTGATAATTCGTAGATGGCTTGCTTGCTACAATACATATTGTGTATCACAGATTCGCCTGTGTTGTGATCTATTGTTATCGTGGGAAAAATATAGTGATAGTATTGTATCATACATTTACCTGTGATTCTTACCGCTAATCAGTTAGCTGTGTAGATAATTTACAACAGTCTTTATACATTTATAAAGACTAAGAGTCTACAGTCATGCTAGCAGCTCTGTGAGGCTGTATTTAGGCCCAGCAGTGCTTTGAGGTAAATGCTAATACTAGCATGGTAATATGCTTACTGTGACAATGCAACCATGATGTTTAACGGGTATAATGTTTACCATGCTCATCATCTTAGGTTGTTAGCATGCTAACATTAGCTAATTAGCACTAAACACAGAGTACAGCTGAGGCTGATTTTTACAGGTATTTGGCCATAAGCCAAAGTATCAGACAAATTAAAGGTTTGGCCAGATGGTAGCACTAGATGAAAAATTAATGGATCACCAGAGTTATTACAATTCATCCTGAGGGGGGCCATGAAAAAAGTTTGTGCCAATCCATCTGGTAGATGTTAAGATATTTTACTGGAAAAGTGACAACTTTGACCAGCTGGTGGTGCTAGAAGAAAAGTCAGGGGATCACCGAAGTTAGTGGGATTCATGGTCTGGGGATGCCATGAATGTCAACACAATTTCATGGCAATCCATTCAACAGTTGTTGAAATATTTCAGTCTGGACCAGTGGTGGACTGACATTGCCATCACCAAACCATGGCTTGGTTCCAGCCTCTCAAATGTGAGGATTGCCAGCTATAAAAATAGTCGTTAGTTGCAGCTCTATTATAATACATATTGTCCAAAGTACAAAATCAGGCATAGCCGTTATGTATATGGTATACGCAATTAATTACTGGGGTCTACATTAAAATGGGTCAAGGCCCTTGCTTTGCACCCTAAACATTGTACATTTGAGTTGAGAGCCTGTCCTGCTAGAGGATTAAACATTACCACCTCTGTCTATTGGCAAACCAACTAGGCAGATAATAAGCACATAATACACAGTATATTTAGGGGAACTGAGCCCCAGAACTTTCAAATTGAAAAATGATCGCACAAAACACATCAATGAGGCCACTGCTTATGCTGTAAGAACAGCACTATACTGTTTTACTGAAAAAGTGGAAGTACACACAGCAACTAAAGCTCAGAAAGGACACATGTAATGTATGGTGCAAGGAAATCAAATATTGCCAGTGAATAATTCAAGACGACACGCACACAGACACACACAGCCTCCGTCCTCCAAAGTAGGCTAACCAACAAAGCAAACAGACATTTGCATCAGGCAAACACGGAGCAAGTTTGGTATGATTCATCAGCAGCCAGCGATCATGAAGTCACGCTTACCCTCGCTCTCTGAGGATGGCGAACAATCAGACTCAGACATACACACACACACGCAGACACGCACAAGCAAACCGAGGTTGCGAATGTGGACGCTTGAAGGTGACTTGTGTGTGTGTGTGCAGCCTAGAGGTCCCTTGGTGGAGTGCAGGGATAGTGTGTGTAAATGTGTGTGTATGTGGTGGACTGACTGCGGCAGTCAGGTCAAGCTTAAAAAAAGCCCAGGCCCAAGGCTCTAGACTTCCATGGTTATGGCCATGACACACCACGGGCCCACATGCAATCACACGTTCATGCACGCTCGCTCAGTTACTTGCTCGCTCGGTTGCTCATTCGGTCGGTCCAATCTTTTCTCAGTCACTCAATTCAGGCCAAGTCTGTGTGTTCTCCTGGAGCAGCATTCAACATGTGTTGTGTGTGTTAGAAAATAACATTACCACTTCTACTACTAGGTGCCAATAGGGTCGGTTTCTGTTTTGGATCCGGATCCAAAAAGCTAAAATACCCAGATTTGATAAGCTAAGAGGCTAACCAATCTATT
Source organism: Macquaria ambigua (assembly GCA_008360985.2). Taxonomy (NCBI): domain Eukaryota; kingdom Metazoa; phylum Chordata; class Actinopteri; order Centrarchiformes; family Percichthyidae; genus Macquaria; species Macquaria ambigua. The sequence goes on from VMKM01000190.1 coordinate 484,927, forward strand.
AGTGTCATTCTTACCCGGCCCTGATCATTGCTTTCACAGATTAAAATGACAAATGAAGCCAAAAGGCCCAAATGAAACTCTCGGATGCTGTCTAGCTAATGTGCTTTTGCAAGACGGAGGGTGTACTACTCTAAAGATCATTTGTTAGAAAAAGAAACAGAACTTTCTAAAACCACTTTCAGTTCAACAAGACAGACAGAGTAGTGAGTCTCCTCTTGTGAAGCGATCAGCTGATTGCATCATGTCAGCTTCAGTGGTCAGAATCTGCGAGTTAAACTTTCATATATCTTCTCTATTTTATTTCTAACAATAATTTAAAATGATACATTTTAAGAAATAGTTCAACATTTTGGGAAATAATATGCTCATTAATTTTCTTTCAGTGCAGAGCTGGAAGCAATTAGATTAGCTTAGCATTAGCACGTTGTATCTCGTTAGTTTAATCCATTGACTGTATACAGTATAAAGATGGCTGAGCATGACAGCTCCCCAAAAGTGAAACCAAAGCATCTTGATCGCCCCCTGGTGGCTGGCTGCAGTATAGGTCATAAACCCCGCCTCCTCCATGTTAGCGGATGGGACATGGGCCAAACTGAAAAATCAAAGTACACATCAAATAAAATTTTCCCAAAGATGGTTTTTGTCAGTTTCGGTAGTTCTTACCATGCATGATTGACAACTGTGAGTGTGCTCGTGATTGAGTCTGGCAGGTGTATGGGCGGGACCTCGATACCGACACTACTGTGCAGATTTCAAATGACGTCACCAGCGCAAGATGGCAGCGCACCTATCCGGGATATTTTGGCTTTATTTTTGTACAGTGGGAGGAAGTGGATCTTTATATACAGTCTATGGTTTAATCCAATCAGATACATAAAAATAAAAATTCATGTGGGCTTTTTTTTGCACGTAACTCCCCTCTGAACAACAAATTTAATGCTAAGCTAAGCTAATCACCTCCCAGCTCTGACTCCATACTTAGAGAGCTGTTTTCATTTAACTCTTGGAAAGAAGGCAAAAATGCTGCGTGGTGTGTCTTATCTTGTAAAATGATCAGCTTTATTGTATTATGTCCATGTTAGTAGTTGGGAGTCGTCCTGTTAATGTTCCATGTTTCATGCACATGATACAAAATGTTGTTAAGCTTAAAATTAGCTTATCAGCTTGGGAGTTCTGAATTGGGACCACCAGTACTTAAAGCAATTGTAAGACAAGGTGTGCAAAAGTAAGATGACTACACCTGTTATTTATTTTTATCTTCAGTTACTTACAAATGTTGAAAGCTGAACCTAAAAAATTCAACAAGGGTTTTGAAAGGATTATGATACAATAAGCATATTTAATACTGGATTCAGATTTGATCAAATGCCACTAAACCCTAGATGCCAACAAGAAGAGTAATAATGATAAAAAGATAACACTCTCTGACTGTTGCCACCTTTTCCTCCTCTCCTCCTTTGCCCAGTCCCTCCCTCACTCCCTCTAAGGCCTCCCTGTCTTTTCTCTTTGACAGTGAGCAGGTCCCTGTTGGCGCTCTGTGCTCTTTTACAATATTGTGGGAAAGGAGAGAGAGACAGAGAGAGAGAGAGAGAGAGAGAGAGAGAGGGAAAGAAAGACAGAGGGAGACTGCCAGAAACACTATACGATATCAAAGCAGCCAGTGCACAGCCAACAGAGCTTTGATAGCAGGCAGGGAGGGGTGCAGGTCAGAAAAAACGCACGGAGAAAGGCTCGGTGAACTGTTTAAAGAGGGGAGCATGATCTATCGGGATCCCCACATTGAGGGGAGAGTGGGGTGGATGAAGCTTTGAGGTAGTGAGTGTTTTTCAGCTGGATGTCCTGCAGTCAAAAAGAGAAAGAAAAAAAAAAGTTAAGCAGGGCTCCCTCTCTGTGTCTGTCTGTCTCCCTCTTTCTCTTTCCCCTCTGGCTTTTCCACTTATCTTTAACAAACAGCAGCGCAGGCTCTCAGCCACTGGCCGACAGTTTGTCCCGACAACAAAAAAACCATGGCAACGACCACTGGAAGAGCCTGTCCGGTTCCAAAGGTCCGCCCTCTTTGGCTTCTCCAACTCGCCTCGCTCTTTGAGCCCTTTGCAAATTTGGCTGAAATGCTAGATTGGAATCAATAAGCGAATGAGCTAAAACTTAGGAGTGATAGGAGTTTGTGATCAAGAAACTGCACGGCCTCATATCTGGTAGAGAAAGCATATCAAGATTGAAGAGTTTATTAGGTCACCTTTGGCAGAGAAAGGCAATTGGAGCACATAAAATGCGTTCTGGTTGAGAAGAGAAAGTGGAATTCTGAAAAAAGCAAAAAGAGAAGGACAAGGGAGTGAGGCAGCAGTTTGTCAGTAGCCTATACAGTCCTCTCCGGCCTGCCTTTGCTGACGATACTTACACCGCTTCTGCTGATGATACAACTCTGCTTACATCCTTCACTCCTCCCTCCCACTCCTACAAGCTGTTTTTAACACTGCACAAGATACCTTATGTCAACTGAAACGTGTTCTGAATGCTGACAAAACAAAATTCAGGCTGTTTACAAAGTCACAAACAGGCCAAAAAAAAAAAAAAGAAAAAGTGATATGAGGAATCACACTAGTATGGGAGTTTAAAATACTTTTCTCTTCATAGCGCATCTTTCAGCTCCTTGCTGAGAATTTAATATGCGTGTTTTATCCCATTAAATAATACATTACATGAGGAATTTATTTAGACTACTACTGACCATTTTCAAAGGATATCAGTCTTTTTTAAGTTATCTGAATATTTGCACAATCCCAACTGATCAACTGTTGTGCATCAACTCTGTGTGAAAACAAATCTTTTAATTAAAGTTAGGTATACTAAATATCTGAACTTTTTTTTTAAATAAGAGGAGGACACATCCAAATCCTTTTCACAAAGTCTATGTTTTTGTAGTGCTGGGTATCAAAACATCAATACTTTTTTTGGTGTCCATAACACACAGTATCAAAAAATGTCAAGTACCAAAAAACTGGCATCAAATGTCTGGTCAGATTCACAGTCGTATTCAATTCTTGATCAAATAACTTCTGATTTAAATCAAAATTTTACAAGTTTTAGACTTTTAAGAACTTTGGCTTCTTTTGTTAAATGAAAATGGTTTTGTGTTAATATTTCTTAAAGTAAGGTAACAAAAAATATTGTAATATTGATACCAGTCACATCGTCACTAGTATCAAAATTCTTTAAATATAGGTTGACATTTTTTGGTGAAATGTCTTGACAACTATTGGATGGATTGTCATGAAATTTGGTGCAGATGTCCATGGTCCCCAGAGGATGAATCCTACTGACTTTGGTGATGGTTCAGACATTCATGTTTCCCTCAGGATGAATTGTAATAACTTTACATCTAGCACCAGCATCAGGTCAAAATTGAATTCATTTGTCCAATACTTTGGTTTATGGCCAAATACCTGCAAAACTAATTCCCATCAGCTTCAGCCGTACTTTGTGTTTAGCATAAATTAGCAAATGTTAGCATGCCAACATGCTAAACTAAACATGGTGAACATGGTAAACATTGTTTACCACTTACCTGCTAAACATTAGCGTTGTCATTGTGAGCATGTTAGCATGCTAACATTAGCACTTAGTTCAACGCACCACTAGACTCATAGTCTTGTTTGACCTTTTCACCTTTATATGACAGTAGGTTGGAAATGAACCGCAAACGTTGCAGTTACATGATATGCATCTCAGACCGGTCGCGCACCAGAATGATTTGTTGTTGTTGATGATTGATTTGATTTTCTGAGTTCTTTGAATGTTTTAGAGTCGCCTTGGAAGTTCACTAGAAGATACGTGCATCCCACTACAATGACGACTGAAGGATAAAGCAAGTTTGACAAAAAAATAATTAGGCAGGATACTCACTGTGACCTATCTCAAGCAAGTTTCAAACCCTTGCAATTTGATTTGGTTTCTGTCGAATCTGAATGGAAAAAATGGCTGCCTGGAAAGAAGGAAAAGCTTGTGCAAAGGAGCAAGTGGGCTAAAATGCATAAAAGGTTTGGTACTTTAAAGCCGAGATCAGGTTTTATTTACACACGTCATGTTCTTTCCTTTTGCTGAGACAGAATGGTTGCTACTGTTGCCATGCTAGCCCTTGATTATGTTGTTTTATATTCACAGGCATCACCCCTTCTTGTCTTAGCTACTGTAGCACTGAGCTGTATTACTGACTGTACCTCTGTCTCTCATCAGCGTCACCTTCTATGCTCGAGCTGACAGTCACCCCGTCCACTGCTCGACTTATTCTCCGCTACAGTTTTATATATAAATATATAAGGCCACTCTGGGTCTGCTAATTCACTGTTTTCTTACATCTCTAAAAAAGTAGATGGAAAATTACTGTTTGCAGTCCCAGGATTTGTTTTAGTTATCTGTCCCTGAGGTCAGAGCTGAATTAGGCAAAAGTGCCTTTATGTACTCTGCTCCCTCTTCATGGAGCTGGCTGCAAACTTATTTAAAGCTGAAAGCTCTCTCGGTGAGTTTACACGGTTAATGAAGGTTCTTGTGGCAGACTCAATAAGGAGCTGTCTTTGCTTTGTTTAGTCAAGATTTAAATAGGTTTGGCGACGGGCCTGCTGGTTTGACGCTGAAGTGTTGCCTATTGGAGTGCTTATAGTCTCTCGGCTATGTGGCTTTGATTGTATTTTGCTTTTGTGTGTTTTTCTATCTGAGTCTTTTATGTTTGTCTGGATGCCGTGCCTTCGCCTGGCCTCCCTTGACGGAGAAGATTTTTTATCTGTGGGGCTGCCCAGTTTAAATAAAGGTTAAATAACATTTGGACAGAAGCTCGTCTTCACATTAACCCTTAACGACTTTGCTTCCAAGCCTGTCCATATCCAGTTTGAGTCATCTCACAGAATAAAAAAAAAAGTATGACTCCTTGTTTCCTCTCACACCCTTTCCCTTGCATTTGCTAATCAGCAAATCCAGAGAGTAGTAGTGAGCAAGAAAGAGGATGACCGCGAGTGCAAATGACAGGAGTGGACAAGAAAGAAAGAGTGAGGGGGAGTAAAAGAGAGAGGGTAGTTATATCCTAGGGTCATTAGCAGCATTTCAAAGTCACCCCGTCTTTCAGCGTATGCTGTTTGACAGGCCCTGCCAACAGAATTAGGGATGAGGGATGATGGTGCCGTGATTAGATGTGTAACTCAGGGGAAAGACAGGGCCTGATCCATGGTTACAGTACACTCACACTCACACACATGCATGCTGTAGAAAGAAAAAGATCATGAAGAAAAGGGAGGGCGATAACAGATATGATAACCCCAGTCTTAAGATGTGGTCAGTCATTGATTAGATAGCCCCGAAATTCTCCATTTCAATGCATAGACCTGATGCTAGTAAGCCTGATAAACACCACAAGCTCCCCTGGCTCCCCCTATGAGTGAATTGAATTCCCAAATTACCAGGCTTAAGATAACATACCTGGCTAAATTTGCCGCTCTTTATAAGTCTCAAATCTCTTTGTAGATATTCATCAAAGGCTGTTTCACTCCTGATGCGGAGAATACAGGAGATGGGAAACAGGAGAACACACAATGTGGTTCGTATTAAGGCCTCTGATCTTCTATCTCGAGTCCCTCGTTTTCCGCTACATTCCTTTAGCCAGGGGTGATGTGTGGGAGAAGAAGGGGGGGCTGGCATCCTCTCTGCCAGCGCAAAATATGTGGCGAAGCTTCCTTGTTAGCTGGAGATTTCTAGAGGAAAGTGGAGGGCAAGTGATGCTTTATCTACCTCTGCTTCTTCAGCCTTTTATTATAGCATAACATGAATTGTATATCCTTGTAGCTTTCTCCACATTACTTTAGGAGGTTACTTCAAACCTCCTGTTGTATACTTGCAGTTCATCTAACAGCTTCTTCTCTCATTCCTCCCTGACATCGACTCTGGAGCAAAGTCTTAAGTTTCCATCTGCCCAGTGCCAAATGAATGCCAGTGATAGTAGTGTTTGTTGGATAAACTGAGAAGGGTCCATCTGTTGGCTGCAGACTAACTCAAAGACACACCTACTCTAACATTAACCCTAAACACAAGCAACATGCCAACTCAAAGACATGCTAAACCTTAGGCAGGCCTTTAAAAAAACCACAAGAAGCTGCGTGGTTGTGTGCGCGCTGCCACGGGTACCGCTGAGACGAGTGAAATGTGATCCAGGAGTAGTAGATTCATGAATTGGATGGCTCATCAGATGCCAAAACTCCACAGTGGTACCTCACGTTAAACTTATCTATTGGGAATGTGCGCCTCCACGCATTTTATTGGCCAAAGCAGTGTGCTGCCAGATGACGTCGCATTGCGTTGTGGGAAAGATTGAGCAAGGTTGAACTTTTTTGCCAGGTGATTCTGCATTTTCTGTCAGAGCTCTTTGTGTTGGCGCCCCACTGTATCAACGCAGTGGTCTAAGAGAAATGAATGAGGATGCTGCATTGTTTCATACACTGTTGTTCTAGACACATCCGAATGCCTTCTACACATTTGATAAGATACACAGAATTTTAACCCTGGCCGCTGCTGACCTGTCAAATTACGTACAATCTGATTACAGCTAAATTACAGGAGCTTAAGCACAAAGAAGCCTCTTTGTACCGAAGAAGAGCTCACAGACACAATCTTTGGGTCTAAGTGGGCGTTCAGACACAAAACAGCCCTGCGTTTAAAAAAAACAGCAAGAGGCTGTGTTGGTGGGGGACATGTTGTTTCAGGTACCAGTAAGACAATGGTTGGAGTAATAAATCCAGGGGTGAAAAGTTATTACGCGGGCAATCATTTTAACATTTGTCACGACGATTGCAAGGTAGACATCAGAAATACAGCATTCATGTTACAAAGTAATCCACCAAGAATATGAGCTTGCACGTATGACGTTGCTTTGCATTCCAGCTAAAGTTCAACCTTTTGGCCAGACGACCCTGTGTTTTCTTTTGACGGAGCACCCTACATTGTCACCACCACAGCGTGAACAGACTCAGGGGAATGAAGCCTAATTTACAGTAAAAGTTTTTTTCTTTTTTTCTTTTTTCTTCATGAATTTAGCAGTTCTAATAGAATTTATGATGAATCAGCTTTGAGCTGAGCTGTCAGTACTGAATCTGCAGTCAGTGCAGCTTGGGCCGCTGGTCGTGTGTAGACAGACTTAAAGGGTAACTACACCTTCAAATTCAAATTTTGTAGGAAATAGACCTTGGCTTGGAGTCTTGGCTATTTCGTCCCAGTTAGGGAGGGTCCACAGAATTCAGCTGAACTGCACTTTCAAATCCAAGCAGACAGATACAAGTTAATCTGTATTAACATCATATGCCAACAAGAATCTATGTGAGTATGAGTACAGCGCAAAAAAAATATTTTGTGTGTAGTTCCTCTTTAAGGGCGTTTTCACACCTAACCTGTTTGGTTTGGTTAAAACGAACCCTGGGTGTTTGCCTAGTTAGTGCCGTTCTTTTGGGCATCTGAACGCAGTAATCACACTCGGGTGCGGACCAAAACCACCGCACCAAGACCCTTTAGAGGAGGTGGTCTCAGTCCAGTTCCAAACAAACTCTGGAGTGGTTTGTTTGTGGTGGGAACGTGATCCGACCTTGATCCGACCCAACTACCAGGTGTACTCCGCAAGTTTGAGTTAAACAGCTCCTGTAGCCAGGTGTGCTTTGCATTCTGGGATGCGGCAGAGCAGAGTTTCTAGTAGTAGCAGCTAGCCGGAGAATGAACCAGCAATGTTTCTCACACAGAAACATGCACTAGTCCAGAACACAGAACCTTCTTCCTGTATTTACTTTTGTGCTCCCGCCTCAGACACATCTGACCAATAAGAGGAGTGAACATTCTCACGTGGTTTCTAGTGATGCATTTTAGTTTGCTTGGATTTTTCAGTGTGAAAAGAAACCGAACCAAGGGGAAAACACAGCAAATGAACTATAGATGTGAAAATTAACCCTATTGATAACTGTCTCTTAAGGGGGTGTGTTTCTAAACAGGCATGTTATGAAGCATACACATCTCCTCACTGGGTCACTGGCTGATAACATTTAAATGCCTCACTCTACAGTATTTCTGTTTTAGCCTAATCAGAAACTTCAAAACTGCACCTCATGTCTGCTCACTTGATCCACTGTCTGTGTGAGCAAGTTTTAGATGAATACATACTTGATTCTATACACAAAATGGCACTAAAAAAAATAAGTACGGTAACATATTACATGAAAAATGTATATTACTTGTGCACTAGTAGCAGTCATAGGTAAAAATGATTACTGGCAGGTTCATTTTTTCGTTTAACAGCCCTTGGCAGGCAAGCCAAAAAGTTCATTTCAGTCACCGCTCCTGAGAAAAACTGAACCATAGCACGGAGACAAACCATCAACTAGACGGTAAATAAAACTAAGTTCTCCAGTGTTTCCTCCATAATCGGGTTCTTGTAAGGGTGTAAAACCCTGTGAAACAGAATCAGACATTGCAGCTCTCCAGTGGAACCCATACTTATGAAATATTTTTAGGTGTGCTGGAAGCTAATCAAATGAAAAATCCACCTTTAAACATATTAACCTGAAGGAAGTATGCACCCATTTTGTTGTTTAGTGATGGATTTTAGACAACGTGACTTCTCATCAGCAGATACAAATGAGCAGCTGTGAGGTGTTTGGGCTCTGCTTTTCAGGATCAAAGAGCAAGAGCTTCTTTCTAGAGCTCCCAGATTGTAACAGCATACATTCATACTGGGAGCAATTCATCGTAGAGGAGGCATACTTACAAATTTCGCCAGTGACAGCATTCGCGGTATACCATAATGCAATGCAACCACAAGACATGATGTGTTTAAAGGGGGGAACTAACTTTTCCTAGACTGGAAAAGAGATCCTGCTGTAACTCTCTCTACAGACATCTTATGCCTGCAGCTGAAAATCAACAAGTTCTCAGATGGGGTAAAGAGAGGGAAGCTGGGGTGTTAAGAGGCATTCTGGGAAATGTAGTAAACCACTAACTGAAGATGACGAGAGAGGCTGAGGGAAGGTGGATACAACAAAAAGGCAAATGACAACCCACTTACTCACAAAATAACAGAATGCATTGGACATCCCAGCCTGATGATTTACAACAGTGTAGGAGCCACTGAGGATGGAATTTTCCTCTGAGGCAGGGCGTTCCACTCTTTTAGCAAACAGCAAGGGAAACTCCAGTGTTCACACTTGCACAAACACACACACACACACACGCGCTGGCATTCCTGCACAGATACACACATCAAAACAGAATAAGAGCTGACAAAACCGTGCACATTTGTATGCATTCTCGCATACATGCACTTGTTCCCTCTTTCTTCTCCTTTTGCTCTTTTACAGCAGTTTCCTGCGCACACTGTCTACCTCTCATGGTACATTCAGAGCATGAACGCCCAGAGTCAGCAAGTCTGGACACAGCTGCTGAATATTCAGCCCTGCGCTCCCTCTTTGCTCTCCCTTCCTCTCGCCACCTCTGTCTTCTCCCACCTTAAACTCCTTATTTTCCCCCTCTCTCGCTCCAATCTTACTTACTTACTTCTTGCTCAATTTCTTCCCGCCTCCCTCCCTCTGCAGCTCTCTACATCTCCGCTGCCTCCGCTGCCTCTGCTCTCTGTGCTCCACTTTCATTAAGGGGCTCTCCTCTGATAGCCCTTCATATAACACTTAATCATCATAACAATAAGAGCACTCTCTCAGGCGAATCACCTCGAGGGGCCGGTCCTAAAGATCCTCTGCTAACTGATGTCATTAACTGCCAGGGCTCCTGATTGGCTGGAGCGGTGCGGGAGAGCCCGCCCCAGGTGTTTGATGGAGGGCTCAGTGGGAGCACGCAGGTCGGACAGGCCAAGGACATTCCTCTTATGGATAACAGCGGAGAAAACACGCACACACAAGCGCTGGTGTGTACGCAGGCACAAAGGCTCTTGCTGGGAAGCAGAAGACAAGGCATGTTTGGTTTTGCAGTCAAGAGAGAGATGAATAAGACTATTGAATAAGGGGGAGGGAGGTTTGAATAACAGTATTTTACATGAATGGATCTTCAGGGAAATGACTGCTCCGTCGCTCCCTCTGCTCTCTATTTTCGGCTGTGATTTGACAACAGGGTTGAGTGTGTGTGTGTGTGTGTGTGTGTGTGTGTGTGTGTGCGTGCGCGTGGGGGTGGGGGGGTGGGGGGTTGCATTTTGGCTGATTGAGTCTATGGTGTTATCACGCTGTGGAAGTGACAGTGTGCCATATTACGCTGTTGTGGGTGTGTGCATATGAACAGTGACGGCGGCTTCACGCGGACATAAACGCGCACAAACAAAACTGTGCACACACGCCCTCACATACACACACACACACACACATCCAAACCACAGTGAAATCACAGCTGTTCTCAGTTGCTATGCAGCAGTCGCACCATCGTCTCAGATAACACACACACGCACACACACACACACACACACACAGGAGTGTGAGACGGGGACAGTAACACCAGACTTGGCAGGGTCGGAAGGTCACAGGGGTATTGTGACTAAGTTGCCTAGCAACAAACACACCGTACATATAATTTCCAGCGTGATCTTCTACGTGCCCCCTGACCAGATCTGAATGTAGTTATGATGAATATGTTCACAGTCGACGACTGTTTTGCACCTTGCTCTCAACGTTTGTGGAGAAATGTGTTGAATGTGCTGGTGCTTCATTATAGACCACAATAAATCTTGCACCATTGTTAGCGCTCCACAGTGAAACCAAAGGGTACAGTTAGCGGAGTACTAGCTTGGTAATTTGCAGCTACTTGTGCTCATAGGCGTAAAAAAGATAGTCATGTTTTAGGGTAGTATGCTCTACATTCCTGTTTAAATGTCTTACAAAATAAATCAAGTGCACGTGTTAGGTGGACACTTGCACTGTGGCTTTAAGTCCCCTTTAATCTTGAAACCAGCAGTAGAAACATGTTTAACACCAAAAGCAAACTCAAATTCTCGCTTTTGAGCAAACTTTGGTTCAGGTTGGTCCTTACTAAACTGGAGCTAATGTTGTCGGTTCTTAATTATTCTGTGTTTTCCAATATTGTCCCTTGAGGCTTCCCATATCCCTGTGATCCTGTAAAGCCTGTACAGCAAGCCTCTGCGGACGACATCACCAAACGCAGAATACAGTAACAGGAAAAAGACACTGAGTACTTACAAAAGTGTATTTCGTCAGGACTGCAGGTAGCTCAGCCCATCTGTGTACTGAATTCTTTATAGGTTATCACAGGAACAAGGCTCATGTCCTCTCTACCTCTATCCCTTTGTGCACAGCAGTGTTTCAAAACATAAACAGTGAGCTGGGGGGGAATTTGGGCTTCTGTAGGAGCTGAATTATGCACCACTTTTAGGTAAATATGCACCTGTCCAACTAGCCCTAGGCCGTGTTCAGACTGACTAGAGCCCTGCCATCTCATTCATTTGAATGGAGCCAGCCCATCGGCGCAGACAGGGCTCCAGCATAACAACGCTGGATCATCCAGCAAAAAAGTTAAACCATTTGCCAAAATTAATTAAAGTGTTGGGTCTGGACACGGGATGTGACTAATGAAAAGTGAACACAGAAATGCAAAACTTTGAGCAGCTAGCTAGCGAGCATGCGGTCTGCTTAAAGGGACACTTGATCAATTTTGCCAATCAAGATCAGTTTACTCCTCACGGGGAGTGCTACTTAAAATCTGATCCTTTCTTTACTGAACCTTGTTATGTTTTGTCCACCTCAGCCTGCTAGTGCTGCAGCTCTGCTCTCCTAAATGACAGCCGGGCTCTACACTGCGTTGTAGATATGATAAGGTTGCACCAGTGATTGACTCTGTTCTGACCATAGACTGTATATAAAGATGGACGACGCGTCTCCTCTTCCTCCCACTGTACAAAAATGAAGCCAAAATATCCCGGATACGGGCGCTGCCATCTTGCGCTGGTGACGTCATTTGGAGCCAGAGTCAGCGCAGTAGTGATCCGTATCGAGGTCCCGCCCATACACCCGCCCGACCCAATCGTGAGCACACCACAATCAAATCACAGTTGTCAATCATGATGTCACACCCCCTTTTTATAGCAATATATATATATATATATATAGCTAATTAAAAACACACAAAAAACGAATTAAAACCAAACTTATCAGAAAAATGAACACTTGAACAAACATCAGCGTGGTAAGAACTACCTAAAATGACAGAAACCATCTTTGGGAAAAATTTATTTGACGTGTACTTTGATTTTTCAGTTTGGCCCATGTCCCATCCGCTAACATGGAGGAGGCGGGGTTTATGACCAATACTACAGCCAGCTACCAGGGGGCGATCGAGATATTGTGGATTCACTTTTGGGGAGCTGTCATGTCGTCCATCTTTATATACAGCCTATGTATATAACCCGGGTTGGCAAAATACATGGATTTGCTAAGCTTCCATGGTAACAAATCTGTTATCTCTCTTTTTCTTATTAGCAAAAAGCAGTTTACAAAACATTCGGCTAGCAGCTTCTCCTTTTTAGTTGGCGCTGACCGTCGTGTTTGCCGGTAAAATTAACAAACGTCGCCGGCGGCAGATCATATCAGCTGGCGCTAATTAAAGTGAATTCCAGGAGTAACTCGATGGCAGCCCAAAATAAAACCTGTCTGTTGTCTGGCTAAAGTGCTCTCTGCAAGCCGGAGTCTGTACTCTGCCAAAGATTGTTAATGGAGTAGAAGAAGCATCACACTGCAACACCACTGTACAGTGTTTCTGTAGTCCTAACAACTCCAGCAGAGTGAGACATCTCCTTTCTAGCTGATTACCACGTCAGTTTCAGGAGTCTCCAGTTAATCTTTCCTTAATATCATATCAATTTAAGCTGATAAACTTTATAGTTTTGAACCAAGACCTCCAGTATATGGATCAAGAAGCTCATGAAAAATAAGGTGGGCCGGATTTATAAGGCTGCAGCTGTTATTTCAATGTGTCAGAAACATAATTAATCAACATTTAGGTAAATATAAGTATCAGATTGGACTCTGTATCGGCAGATAGCCAATGTTTAAGCGCTTGGATCAGTTGTAAAATGTCTTCTGTGGCTCTGGAAGGCGCTTTGTCAACCCTTATGATGTCAGGGTCGACAAAGTGTTCCAGGCAGGGGGGTCAAAGGAAGAGATGCTGTTGAGTTGCATTATGGGAAGTGTAGGAGCCAGTGTTTTTGAGACCAAAAGACAGAATACGGCTGCTGTTGCATCACTTTTGCCCAGTCTTTTTTTTTATCTGTCCATTGTAGACAAGTGTAGTGCTAAGTCGCTGGAGTAAGCCTTTAACTTAACTTTTCAATATGCTAAAATAATACAGTGCAGCTGTAATAATTTGATGTATTCAAGCATATTGTTTCCCTGGTTTATAGGTTTAAATACTTTTTTTCTGCATTTTAGCTTAGAGTCCTTTCATGAGTTATCTGTGCACAGACAAAAAAACATACACAGCACATTTAATATGTGAGTCATGTATCAAAACAAAAAAAATGAGGGCCCTCCTGAAGACTCAATAATTAGATTTTCCATAAAACTGTAAAAATAATGAAGTTCACTTGTTCGGCATTACTCCAAACAAAGTGCTGCGTGCTCTAAAACCATCATAAAATCAATAAAAGACATTTTTAAAAATTGGGTTAAAAGCAGTGGCTTTAGTTGCCGATGTCACGTGTCAGCCCCCTCTGTCTCCTCCGTCTTCACCGTCTCTTTCCGCTGTGCGCAGTGGAACAAAGCGGAGATGGCAGGGAAACTTATCTTTAAAAAGAAACTGCATAGTGTTGTGGAATAATTTGGAAAACTGTCACAGAGAGCGAATCCTATCTCAGAGAATGCCAGTCACACACACACACACAAGCTTACAAGCATGCACGCACACATACTCATGCACACACACACAAACACACACACCGGGACTTTGGTGTTTACATCATATGGGAAGGTATTTTTTCCCCTCACACTGCCAGGGAACAGGCCCACGCATGGACACACAGACGCTGACTAAGGCCCTAAGACTCCTGGGGGGTGGGGATTGGGGGTGTGCGTGTGCATGTGTGTGTGTATGCATATGTATATAATTACTGTAATTACTGTAGTTGTGTATCTATGTCCAACTGTGACTTGTTGAAGTTTGGACATCATTCGGACTGCATCTATGATTTATTTCTGCTGTTATGGTCTATAAGTGTGTGTGTGGGTTTTGTCTTTGTGTTTATATATGCATGTGCGTGTATGTTTGTGCAGCGCTATCAAGTCAACCCGTTCAGTGTTAAGCTGTTGTGTGGTTAGTGGAATGCACAGTAGACTGTTTGTGATGTGGTCTTAGCGGGGCCGAGCTAAAGCTAATCAGTTTATTAGGAAAATCTGCATATTTTGTGTTTGTGCGTGTGTTTTAAACCACTTGTATGTGCGTTGCTACTCAGTTCATAAACTGTTAAGTCATTGTGTGGTGTGATTTCCCTTCGGTTTGGGTTTGAGGGTTGAGAGAGAAAAGTGGGAGTGAGGACGGCAGAAAGACAAAGTGTGTGTGTGCGTCTTTGTGTGTGTATTCAGGTCTGTTAAAAGCTCCCAGTTCTCCCATCCAACGCTGGCTGATGTTCAGAGCTTCGACCACAACGCTCGGAGAACACAACGGGCAGCCTATTCAACCCAAGACACAAATAGAGCACTCTTCCTCTGTGCTTAAAACCTCCGTAGCTCAAACAGCGAGCTAAAAAGGGATATTTTTGTCGAGAGCTGAAGAAGGCCAACCACTGAATCGCTCCTCTTTCTCCGTGACGCTGTGTTTTCTTTTGCTAAAATAAGAACTGGCACATACAGTATCTATCTGTGGAGACGACCCAGCATCCTCTCTTCCTCCTTTCATTCACCGCCTGCCTGTGATTGCTGGGATGAGGATCAACAAAGGTCAGACAGTCGCAGACGGAGGGCAACAAGGCGATGGAGTTACCGGTTGTGAGACACTGGGATATACATTTCAAATAGAAGCCTCTCTCAAGGGGCTGCAACAGGCTGCAACTGTGTGTGTGTGTATGTTGCAGGAGCATCTTTAAACGCCTCATGTTGCTAAGAACAACACATACAGAACAATAAAGTATCTATTAGCTGCAAAGTCTTTCCACTTCAAGGGGAAAGGAAGTAAACACATTATATAAATCAGATGGTTCCTCAGGTCATTTTTGTCTCCACACACGATTATGCATGCCAACACGCACACGCACACAAACACACACACACACACACACACACACACACACCCCGCGTATGGCTGCATCCACTTATGACATCACTGTAGCTAGCCAGAAAGCCAGGAGAGTCAGAGAGAGCCAAGCTGACGTCATCCCCATTCACTCAATGTCAATTACGTAATCACGGGGTCCAACGCCTGCAGGACAGACAAGCTGTGTGTGTGTGTGTGTGTGTGTGTGTGTTTTGTGATCACATGCAGGGCGAGAACACATAATTGCAATCTCATGTGTGAGAGGAGACATAAAGGGAGGCATGCTGATGACATCATTAGCGGGAGGCGGCTTGGCGTGAGCGTGGCGGCTGTGACAGGGTGAGAGTGTTTGGGTAGAAGAGGAGGAGAGCAGAGCGCTGCAAACAGACCTGGCCAGAGGAGTTACACAACGCAAATCCAACTCAACAGACTAGAAAGGGCCTTTTTTTGCCTTTTCTCTGTGTGCACAATGTATACACAGTGTGTGTGTGTCTTAAGTGACTTTTCTGTAGCACTTTTACTTCAGGCAAAGAGTGCATTAAAAACACGGGCACTCAAGCATACTGCTGAAATGCACACTGAAATCTACACACACACACACATGCCCCCCCCCCCCCCCCCCAAACTTATAAACAAAGCTTCCTAAGGACAGGAAATCCTTCCACCCACGTTCCTGTGTTGCCTGGCAACCAGAGCAGCATCACCGTGTGCATGCCTCCGCTGCTGAAAACAACACACACGCACAAACACGAAGACAGAGACACACACACACACACACACATTGCAACTCCTTGAACTCTCCTCCTTTAAAAGCACCAAAAAAAAAAATATTAAAAAAAAAAAACAACCAGATAGCTGAGCCAAAGCTGAGCAGGCTGATACTCGCCACAGCTGCCCTTCAATTCGTCAGCTATGGATCTAAACCAAACATGACATCATCCCTTGTAAACATAAAACACTTTTCCCCCCATTTATAAGCTCTATTTTTACACCCGCTGACGTCTTTCTGTGCGTGATAGTGCTTGCGCGTGTGTGTGATGTGCTCATGCTCGCTACTCTGTATGTGTCAGCGTGTATTTGTGTGCATGTGTGCCACTGTGCGAGGATGCGACCAGCAATAGCTCAGCACGACTAAGTAGAGAGAGGCAAATTGAGCAGAGGTGCCCATCACTGTGGACAATGAGTCCATTTCAAATCAGCAGGAGGCCTATTGAAGACAATTACAACGTGGGGGATACAGAGGAGCATTATTCTTCTAAGTCACCTTGGCCACTTAGACTGGCTGTGTTTCCACTGCAATTTAAAACTGTGCTTTTAACTCTCCACTTGTTTTAACAAAGTGAACCAGTACATGAAAGGCACATGTCTGAGTATGAAAACCAAACAGAGAAAGAGTAGCACAGCAACAAAAATTTGGAAAACAGTTCATGAAGTTTCTCCTGTGCAGCACAATCCAACTGTTTTATTGTAAAACAATTGGTAATGTGGATCCAAAAGTCTGTTTAATTTTGCCTCACTGATGATGCTTTATTCTGGA
The DNA here is from genome assembly GCA_008360985.2 of Macquaria ambigua. Classification (NCBI taxonomy): domain Eukaryota; kingdom Metazoa; phylum Chordata; class Actinopteri; order Centrarchiformes; family Percichthyidae; genus Macquaria; species Macquaria ambigua. The sequence continues at coordinate 501,734 of VMKM01000190.1, forward strand.
GTGAATCAAATGCCACTTTCCATCACAGCTGGTGCAAGTAACAGTAAAGCAATGGCGTTAAAATACACCCTGTTTTTGTTATACTGCCTAATCCTTAAATTTCCTCCCAGCTCACTGTCAACATTTTGAAAGTCAACACAGTTCATAGTTGAGATTTAAAACATAGTAAGTGAGCTGGGAAGACGTGTGGATTTGAGGGCATTGTTGGTTCCTTAAATGCAGCTCATTAAGGGGTTAAATATTGGACATTTTGTATGCCTAATGGGTAAGATGCATAACATAAAACCACAATGTTTGGTTTGATTCCAACCAAGCACCTTACACCTTACACCTTAACGGGATTAAGAAAGCGGACATACTTTTCCTACATGGCTAGCTAACCGTCTTGCTACTGTGCCTTACTATATGTTTACCGCCCAATTGAGCGTGTTGCTCCGGCTGATACTCTCTTCTGCTTTCCTCATAAAACTGAATGACAGATAAAACAGAAGGGAGTTGAATTGTGGCACGAACCGGGAACAAATCGGTGAGTAGATGAGTAGAAAATGGGTGTTTCCGGGAGGTGTACACATGTGGTAAAATCTAGTGATGAAATCCAGGTTGTCACACTACATCCATGAAAGATAATGACAGAAAAATGGCAGCAAGCGTAGATGAGATCGATGCAGCTGTACAGGTTGTTGTTAATCAACTTAACAATAACACACGCAAAGAGGGAAAACTGCAACAGAGAAATTGCAAAGTAATTTATATTGAAGGGATCCTTAATGTGTTTTTCAAAATCTGATTAATTATATTAGTTATGTTTGCATTAATATTCATGAAGGGTATACTGTCATATTTTGGAGGGATTATGGTTTGCTACACGTCTTTATTTAGCTTGTTTCTCTCATAGTCATTGTTCCAACATTTGAATCGCAGTGATAAGGTACGGCTTTGCCAAAGCTAAAAAGAGGTGAAAGAATAAAGAAACGCTGCAGGCTGATTAACACGCGTTACCACATTTTCCCTTTTGCTGTACAGAGTTTTACTCATTTTTTCCGGGACAGATAAAGGTTTTGTGCTTCTTCTCTGATGACCTTCTTACAGTACAAGTAAACAAGCTAGCAAGGCTAACGAAAAGTAGCCTAATAACTCTGCCTAATAATTGGGTGCCTTTGTCTTGTACGTGGTAGCAGTCTCTAAAAAAATGTTTTCGGGTGATGTCAAAAATGTTTCCCTGTTAATAATAGTTTAGAAAACGGCAGTGATGGCAGTACAAGGCTGTTTCCTTTGTGTTATTTTTGTGCGATCTTTAGTCAAGTTTTCATTGACCTAGAGAAGAATGGTTAATGACTTCAATGACCAAGCTGCTTAATGTTTTTTTTTCTTTTTTTGAGGGTGTGAACGATGCCTTTAATTAGTTTAACTATATTTAGAGTGCTTGGATCCAGTGGGAATCAAACCCTTGGCTGTACCATGATGCACTGTGCTGAGACAGAAGTGCCTCACTCTTGCTATGGATGCGCATTGGCTGTATCTTTACATTACTGCAGCTTCTGAAAACACAACAACTCCTTGGTACAACACCATGAACCTTTCAGCAGTGACGCGCCAAGACACAATGTCAACACTGTAGCCTCTGTGTCCTCTTTTCACTGAGTAAACACGATTTAAGTCCATCATACCTGTAAAACTAAAGACGTCAGGATATTTTTATCACTTCTGCTGATATGGTGCACTTCTGTAGTGTTTACTTTTTAGAACTAAATGTACCTCTGCAGTACGCTTTTTTTTTCTGACTGTGCATTTTAGACACTCTGCCATATGGCTCATGGGCCACAGCTGACCAGAGCACAGCAGTGGGGTTATAGTGTAGCTCCAGGCACGGCTAATACAATCAGAAATATTAAAGCGGCCATTTTTGAGCATTTACGCTGAATAAATCATGCGCTGGCATCCAAGAAAACTGTCTGATGCTTTTATTCAAAACACAGACTATTCAATTCATTCACACATGAATTATAGATCCATTATGGGCTGTTTTAGCTGTGTTGAGGGAATCAGACTAACAACAGTTGTACCGAGAGCACTAACCCACTGAGCCATCCATACCAATTATATGTGTCTAGGGTGGAGTCTGAATTCAATATTCAATTTACTCTATTCAACCTCACATCAGAGCTCCCAACTGAAAAACTACTGGTGTCAAAAGAGCCACAACGGACAAAAACAGTGCGGTCTTTCTCTCTGAGAATCTCAACTGTCTCCCGAGTGAAAAAGAAGCGGGCTAACTGAACGTCGCGCCACAGGGGTGTCCATTGAGAGACAGCGAGAGGTGGAGGGGCGAGAACTCCATTGAGCGCAGCCATGGGGGGTCAATATGTGAATGAACGTTTGCCATGGAGGTGAATTATGAATGAGCAGCACTCCGGGCACTCCTGGAGAGAGCACGTCAGCCCCCGTCTTCTTCACTCCATCTCCTCCACGCTTTCTTTCCATTCCTCCTCCTCCTGTCCTAAAAATCTCCATCATGCTTTCCTTCCTCTCTGTCTCTGTTTTTATTGTTTGTTTTTATCTCTCGCTACTGGATTAATCTTCTCATCCATCCACCTTACTCTCAGTGTGATCCTTCCCACCCCCACCACCACCTCCTGCCTCCAGACCAGGGGGAGACGGAGGTAGACACACACGCCGTCTGTCTGAAGAGACGACAGAACATTCTTTCCCAGCACATACATATTTACACAGCCTCAGATGGGCACACACACACACACAAACACAGTAGCAAAGGATAATACAAAAGCAAACAGTCCTGCACGTGCAAAGGCAGACGCACGCATTAAGTGAAACACTCTCAGGAACTGACACACACACACACACACACACACACATTTCTCCCAGCTGTTCTGCTGGCCAGAGCTTGTGTGTGTGTGTGTGTGTGTGTGTGTGTGTGTGTGCGTGTGTGTGTATTCGTCTGTGTGTAATCCAATGTGCTGCTGCTCAGCCTGTGCCACGCTCTCTCCTCTGTTGCTGTGCGTCTGATCAGATCTGCCTCCCTCAACCTGTTTGCCGTCTATGGCACACACACACACTCTTACACACATATATCCACGCACGCAAGAAGCTGCTACTACTTATCAGGCCACATTCAGTGTCAACCAAGCGTTTGGAAAACAGAACATTCATTCTGTGCTGCTTTTGCAAAACCTCCAACCAAAGACCACGCATGTTACCTGCTGTACTAAAAACTCTGCTCACACACATGCATATGCAAACACACACACACACACACACACACAGTGAAGCAAAAGGTGTGGGGGGAGGTAAAAATGGACTTCTTAAAAGACAGTGTTATCCCTCGTTTTTTCTCTAGCTCAACTTAAAGTAGCCTACCTGAGAAGTGTGTGTGTGTTGGAATGGAATCACGCTGTTCCCTAAAAAGTATCCACTCCTTTTGATCCCTTCACTCCAGTTTATAGCGGTCAGCTCAGCTCGCTTACACACTTTGGCCCCCTTTTTAGCTTGTGGAAAAACAACCCTAAAAAGTCACACACACACACACACACACACACACACACACACACAAATGTATATATAGGCTACACACACACACACACACACACATGCCCCCCCCCTCCTCTCACACACACCTCCACTCTTCCCTTTAAGTGCAGAGCCATGCAGCACATGTCAACACCCCCTACAGACACACACACACGCCTCTGCCAGACCTGCATACAGCCATGAAAGCCCCATAAAGTCACCTTAGAATCCTTCTGTGTTCCAGACGAGCCCCTTCTTCACAGTCTTCCTCTCCTGTCAGACTTCTCTCTCTCCTCCTCTCCTCCTTTCCTTCCTTCCTTCCTTCCGTGCTGTCCGTCCGTCCTTCCTCTCTCTCTCTCTCTCTCTCTCT